>OX578149.1:16645176-16986443 GCA_951213105.1 Amaurobius ferox
AAAATTTAAAGCGGGATATTTTGTATAAGATTGGATTTGTCGGTCTTCAGAAACTCGCGAAAATTGTGGCATATAGAGGGTTATGTAATTGCCATATATTTGAGATAAAAAATAAAAACAATAAAAATGATCTATGGATGCTGCAATCTGCAATAGGAAAACGAAGGAAAATAAGTTTATATGCACAAAGCAGTAACATCAAAATCACGTCCTCCATCCAAGAGGTTTGAAATAACTACTATTAGTTACAGGTGAACATTAATAAAAGCAAAACTGTCAACCAATGGTGGTACCTGCGGTCCATTCTAAGTTATTGAAACTGATTTTGCGGCTATGTATTGCACATAATAAACATAAACTGACAACTTTTGAAGGCCTGAAAAGAAAAATCTATTTTAATTTTTACAGTTCTCAAGATTGTTTTGCAAAATTCTCCATTATAACGGGATATGCGAAAATACTCATCAAGAGCTAGGATTCTATACTATTACTGCAAATAGAGCTAAATTTAAGAATCAGGCAACATTCATGATACTTTTTCTCGCCAAGGTAAAAAAAAAACTGACTGCGCATGCGCGAGCATCTGTTAAAATGACGTTATCCCACCTGTTGGCTCCGTCAGGGAGGCATCGCATTGCACACCTGGCTTGAAGCCGCAGAATAGAAGAGCATTGTTGGTAGGGTGCACGACAGGAAGTACGTTCTTTCATTCATTCGATCGAAATATGTATGACTGGGTATTGGTCGCTAAAAAGACCATTTTGAGGGGAGTAGGCTGGCTTCATTCCATGTAAAAGGGAAAGTGATTCTAACTTGTTTGAATAACCTGCTTTGAATTCTCTCTCTCTGTATATATATATATATATATATATATATATATATATATATATATTATATATATATATATATATATTATATATATATATATATATATATATATATATATATATATATATATATTATATATATATATATTATATATATATATATATATATATTATATATATATATATATATATATTATATATATATATATATATATATATATATACATATATATATAATATATATATATATTATATATATATATATATACATATACATATATATATATATATATATATATATATATATATATATATATATATATATATATATATATATATATGCGTGTGTGTGTTTTATTTTTTGAAACTATTGCATAGAACACTAATTGTCATCCTGAGTTGCAGGGTTCCTTAAGAATTTGCAAAAGCTTATGCAAAAAAAAGTACAGCTTAGCAGTTTTTTTCTGCAATTGAGTAAACATATTAAAATTATTAAGGTTCTAATGTGACAATTATATAAACACACAATCATCACAAAATATATACACAGTGTTTGCTTATAATCAGTAAACAAGATGCTGTACGTGCACATAACACATAATTTACTTTCGCCTTACATTCTTTTTACTATTATTAAAGTAATTGAAAGAAAATTAATTAAAAGAAAAACCCGTTAAAATGAAAGTTACAAGCAGTTTAGTATCAAATGAACCACGATGAGAAATTGTCAATCTTATTAAAATTAAGTAAACTGTATCGCATCTAAATCTCAGCAGTTGCTCTACTCACTATTTTTACAGGTGGACTACTTTAGTAATTGGCACGGAGCTTCAGAGTAAACAAGAGAAACAGTGTATTCCCAAGTAATTTAAGATCAAGTCTTTTATTTTGACTATATAATATAATTCGACATAAATGCATAAAATGTTTTCTTTGTAAACAGACGGAGCAACTAAAAGTGATGGAACTAAATGAATGGATGCCCCGGGATCTTTTGCAATAGTAAATATTGTCTTTCTCCCTTCACTACGAGACTTTTTTTTGCCTGAACCATTTTGTTTCCGCAAACATAGTGTTTATCGTCTGAAGACTCTCGAGAATCATTTTGAAAGTTAATGGCATATTTGATTTAGAACATTGCTCAATTACAGGGGTTTTGAAATTTCGGAAAATACGGAATTTGTTTTATGTGAATTATAAATTAAATTTTTGATAAGATTTCCCCCGACACGTTGTTTATTGAAACGCAGTAGTTATTTTTGCATGCACCGTCATTAGCGACTTGAAAACGTCTACGTGGCGTAAAACACGCACACTACAGTATGGGGGTATAACTGTGCTACAGCCTACAGCTCTCTGCTGGTGTCAGGATGATCTTCTACGTGACGTAAAGACTCCTCTGACATATCCGACTTTCTGACACTTCTTCCACGACCTGTATTATGCATGGTGGCAATAAATGCTTCTCTTTCGGCCAGTTGGCGGTTCAAGCGATATGAGATTCTGCGATCCGGCACATGTCTGCTTGGGAACCACTCTCGGTAAAGCCTTTGAAATTCCCTTCCATTACCGTTGGCGAGACTGTAGACGAAATGCCTATCCATCTTCTCCTCATTCGTATACTGGTCCATTTCAAGTCGCTAATGAAAATGCGTGGGAAACCCACCATTTTATATGTATTTTCGTTGTGAACGATAGCTTGTCTGGGGAAATAGAAAGCGCCCTTCAGCATATAACTGCATAACGAGATTATACACTCTCTGTCTTCTTCCTCCAGACTGTCCGACTTACCCGAAAGTGTAAGGTATCTGTTTGGACTGTAAGTATTGTGTGTGTGTGTGTAAGTGTTGTGTCTGTGTGTGTGTGTGTGTGTGTGTAAGTCTTGTGTGTGTGTAAGTGTTGTGTGTGTAAGTATTGTGTGTGTGTGTGTAAGTATTGTGTGTGTGTGTGTGTGTGTAAGTATTGTGTGTGTGTGTGTAAGTGTTGTGTCTGTGTGTGTGTGTAAGTGTTGTGTGTGTGTGTAAGTGTTGTGTGTGTGTGTAAGTGTTGTGTGTGTGTAAGTGTTGTGTGTGTGTAAGTGTTGTGTATGTGTGTAAGTATTGTGTGTGTGTGTGTGTGTGATACGATAAGTCAAAAATTAAAACTCTTACCACTATATATAACTTCAGGTATAGATTATGGGGAAAACTAAAACCAAATAAAATGTATGTTCACTTTCGTTATTAGAACTCAAACGATTTGAATTTTTCGATTTTCATAGCATTATGTCCTGTAGGAAACAATAATAATTCATCATAAATATGATGGTATAGAGCATATGGAGAAAAGGATAATTAGAGCTACTCTATAGATGTTAATGAATTACATCAAAATACTTTATATTAAGAATAATAATCCAAATATATATAATTCATTCACGTAACTCAGCTATTGCGAGAAAAAAATATTTTAGAATATTTTAGAATAATAATTTGAATATAAAATATTTTAGAATAATAACTTGGATATAAAATTTAAAAAATATACATATTTTTGCCTCATTTTGATAAAGTTTGTAATGCAAATTTAACTTATATTATATTTTAACTTACATTTTTAAAACATTATTGCATAAGAAGATCGAGTAGGGATTTTTACTCCAGATTTTTATTCTAGGTTTACCATTAAAGCTGTAAATTAAAGAATATTTTATGTACTAACCTATGTTATGTACTAACTAATTACACAAATGGTTTGAACGGCACACATATTTCAGTTTAATTACTTTTGCAATTGCAAGAGAAGAAATTATAATATATCATATAGAGAAAAAAAAATAGTGAGTTACTCGTTATAAACTGATGTGAAACATCAAATGGTTTGAACGTCGTATATATTTCAGTTTAAGTTTTCAGTTGTTGCAAGAGTAGAAATTATAATATATCATACATATAGGGAAAACGAATAGTGAGCAACTATTTATAAATTGATGTAAAGTATCAAATGGTTTGAACAGAGTACAAGACAAATGGTTTGAACGGCGTACATATGTTTAACTACTTATACAATTGCAAGAATAGAAATTATAGGCGTACAATGCAAATAATTTGAACGACGTACAAATTTCAGTTTAACTACTTTTACATTTGCAAGAGTAGAAATTATAGTACATCATACAGAGAATAAAAATAGTGAGTAACTCGTTATAAATTGATATGAAGCATCAAATGGTTTGAACGACGTACAAGGCAAATGGTTTGAATGACGTACAAGACAAATGGTTTGAACGGCGTACAAGACAAGTGGTTTGAACAGCGTACATATTTCAGCTTAACTATTTTTACAATTGCAAGAGTAGAAATTATAATATATCATACATATAGAGCAAAAAATAGTGATTAACTCGTTATAAATTGATGTGAAACATAAAATGGATTGAACGACGTACATATTTCAGTATAACTACTTTGACAATTGCAAGTGTAGAAAGTATAATATATCATACATATAGAGAAAAAAGAATAGTGAGTAACTCGTTATAAATTGATGTGAAGCATAAAATGGTTTAAACGGCGTACAAGACAAATGGTTTGAACGGCGTACATATTTCAGTTTAACTATTTTTACAATTGCATGAGTAGAAAATTATAATATATCATATATATAGAGAAAAAAAAAATAGTGATTAACTCGTTATAAATTGATGTGAAGCATAAAATGGATCGAACGACGTACATATTTCAGTTTAACTACTTTGACAATTGCAAGAGTAGAAATTGTAATATATCATACATATAGAGAAAAAATAATAGTGAGTAACTTGTATAAATTGATGCGAAGCATCAAATGATTTGAACGGCATACAAGATAAATGGTTTGAACGGTCGCTAATAGTCGCTAGTTTGCAATCCAAAATCCATTCGAGAGATAAGTTAGGGAAAGGATGGTACGGTCTCCGTGGTTGCCATTCCCATTGGATTCTAGTCAAAATTGGATGGGACTTCCAAATAAATACCTTACAACTTCAGGTAGGTTAGATACTCCGAGTAGAAAACACTGTCAACCCTCTTTCGGTCCTAACCTTCTGTTTTCGAAATCCCGGGTGATTGACTGGTGGGATTACAGTAATACATATCGTTTAGCTAATGTGGTCCTAATGTAGAACTAATTTGGTTTTCGACCAATATGACGGTTGATTCTTAAATCATCACTAACCTGCGTCGTTTGTGGATCTGAAGGCTAGAATATCCAGACTCGGGTGCGTTTTGCAGCTTGAAGTATGACTGGTAAAATGCCTGCATATGTGACTCTAAAAAATTACTTGCTAAAACGCTATGAGCGGAAATATAATTACAGAAATCGCTTCCTAATTGATTACTGTTTTAAGAAGTTAAGGGAGGGTTCAGTGTGAGACCTCTTTTGAATCGAAAATGCTTAAAAGAGCAAGGACTCGACCGTTGTTAAATAAAAGTAGCACATACCTTCAGTATCGTTGCTTTGGCATATTTCGTCACCACTGTATTGTCACTACGTTCTTTTTCATCATTGCACTACCTAAAATTGCTTAAGTGTTCCTTACGGTTCTAGACATCGTCTTATTTTTGACTTAGCAGGACTGCGTCGTAGTTCCATCTCATTGCTGAGCCAGAATCGCACTTCATCTTGGTGCATAAGAATCTCTTTTCGGCTTTGCTCAGCAAAACATATTTTCTTGCTCCGGTGAAACGCGCCCTCGGCGACTTCCATTGGTTTATTCATTTTGAGTGAAGTTGGCGGGTCTCTCGGCTGTCACCACTGGAGCTAATGAAAATTGTACAAGTCTTGACAGAAAGCATTGCTTACGTTCAAGTCCCCTCGTAGTATTGATGTCATGGATTTATGGGTCGTAAATTTCTCCGGGCCAAGACTGTCAAACATGGCGTCGCTTGTCTGAGTCCTTTGTTCGTTCAAAAGTTTACCAAATTGTGCAAAATGGTACCCTAATGGTCTCACAACAACAAACTTTTCGTTTATAATATAAAAATATCAAAGAAACTTAAACGCTGTACTCGTTTAGCATTGGATGCCTTAACCCAGTATTTTTTCAGAACTGATATCCACGCAAAACGGGTGTCAATAGCACTTCACCCTCCCTCAAACAATATTCAACCCTAGAGAATTTTCTGTGTGCATTCCCCGGTTAAAACTCAAAGGAAATGTGGGAGGGGTAATCATGATTATCATAAAGAATTGGTCTGATAAACGATAATATTTATAATAAAAACTACAGAAGCCTGATCACTCATCATCACGATCCTCTTAACCACTAATTCCTTTGATTCCCAGCCTTTGTGATTGCAAATCAGCGGCAGTCAAATTAAACTAAATACGTATTCGTGAAGAAATTATCGATTCTTCTGAATTCTGATGTGTAATTGCAGATCTTGACAACTCGGGCATTGTTTTGAAGGGATAGAAATGAGCAAATAGCATTCAAATTTGTTTCTACGAAAGCCGGCCGTCTTCCAGTTTCATAAATATTTAATTAGAATATGAGGATTGAAAGGGTAGAAGATTGTAATCCAATCTAAAGTTCTGTGACCCAGTCTAAAAAAAAGTTTTGATTTTAAAGATCTATTTAATAATATTAGGATCACTGATCTTTATGATGTCATATTAGCTTATATAATGCCTATATTACTAATCATTCTCACCTATCTAAATTTATCAATTTTCCTAAACTTCTCCATTTTGTTCGTTTCAATAATTATACTTTTCAAGGTAATAAATTATACATACAAGTCTCAGGTGTTCCACAAGGTGGCTGTAGTAGCAGTATGTTAGCTAATTTATACCTATATCATTATGAAAATTTCTTTACTTCTATTGATTATAGAATTTATAAATATGTAGATGATCTGATTTGTTTAGTATTTACTGATAATTATATTATAGATATAGATTTCTATCCGGATAACTTGGAATTAATACCTAATGAAACTACTAGTAGTAAAAATATTAATTATTTGGATTTAAATCTAATTATAGAACCTACTAATGGGATAGTTACTATAATGTATATGATAAAAAAGATTTTTTTAAATTCAATATTAATAAAATATTACCTTTTAATTCCTGCAACTCGATTCAATTGTTTAGAAATATTATACTTAATCAACTTTTTAGAATTTATAGATTATCATATAAAAATTTCATGCTTTGCACATAAACAACCTCTCATAATTACCAGTAGATTATATGAAAATCTAGCATATTTAGTAAATGGTATAGTTAATAAATTTCGATTAGCCTAAAATTCTTAAGATTCTCTCCTTAGTATCTTATTTTAGCTTTACATCTACATTCTCTTGTTTTTACATTACTATATATTTTCATCTTTCTATTTTGCAGTTTTTACTGTAGAATATCACATTTTACAGCCATTACGCAGTACAGTTTTTATTACTCACTTTAGCATCAGTAAATTACTTCTTTACACTTTATCGAATGGCAACATTGGTCTAGTCATTTTTTGCTCGTCACGCTTGTACATTTGATGTGTATTTTAAGGTATTTGTGTTTCCTTTCTATTTTTTCAATCTTTATGCTTGTCGTCCTATTAACACATGTTTATAGATAAAATCTATCTTGTGTTTCAGAAACAAGCATTTTTGTGTTCATTTCGTTTAAAATATTAGGACTTGAAAAAGAATTTTATCGAAATGAACTAATCTTAAGCCTAGAGCTCTTCTACGTGCAAGCTTTAATGCTTGATTATTTTGGTATTCCTTTTTTCGATTTCTCTCCATTGACATTTGTTGTTTATCTTTAGCTTACTGAACTCTAATATGCATTGTAATTTCCTCTTTATTGTTGAATTTTAATTTTATTTCAATGTATTCTGTAGGCTTAAAAACTTTTTTAAGATAGTGTATTATGAGTTACTTCTTCCATTCTACCATTGCATTTACTATTTTACTATTATATGTATACACTCAAACCTATTTTTGTGCGGTGAATAGGGAGCGCATAAAAAAGTCTCACGTAGAAAATAACCCAAAACCTTACGAAATAACTAGGAATTGCTTTTTTAAACGAAATCAAGACACGAGGTTTGGCAGCTACTTGGAATCTCGCCAAACCTTTTGGAATCTGATTTAGAAAATACACATGCGAACATTTTTAAATATTTCATTTACATATGTACTTATTTTACACATACAAAACTTTTCAAAACGTATAACCATTATCCTTCGTAGTCGGACAATACGCGAACTTTCTTGTGGTAAACTGGTTCAAAATCGCTTTCGTCACTTGAAGATACTACCTCGCACTCGTTTAGAGTTGACTTTTTTACTTTCCCTGCAATACATGGTAATGTATAGGGAAAGTATTGGAATCATGCCGAAAATCGCAACTCGAGTTTTCGACGGATCTACACGTTTCGAGACCTCTAGAATACGAAAAAACTATTTTTAGCGTGACGTCTGTGTGTGTGTCTGTCTGTCTGTGTATCTGTCTGTCTGTCTGTGCAGATTTTGTATCCACTCTAACTAAAAAACTAATGGACCGAATTTCATAAAATTTGGTAGGTAAGTCACTTGTGTACGAATCTGGTGCTGATTAGTTTTGGGTATGACTCGGGTTAAAAGAACACGCCTTTTTTGCGAAATGGCCCGCAAAAGCTTGTATCCACTCTAACTGAAAAACAAATGGACCGAATTTCACAAAATTTGGTAGATAAGTCGCTTGTAGGCCACCCTGTTGCTGATTAGATTTTGGTATAATTCGGAAAAAAATAACCTGCCTTTTTTATAAAATGGTCCGCAAAAGTCATCAAAATCTAAACTTAAGAACTACGTATGCTCAAATATAGCCATTAAATGCTTGTTTAATACGTAATTTTTAGCGAAGAAAAGAATAAGACCAACCCCATTACACTAGGACTAGCCGTTCTCGAGATATTTTAGTTTTTCGTATTTTTCCTACACCATTTTTGAAAATAAGTCCAGTTTTCAAATGAGAACGAAAATTGAATTAAAAGTGAATTAAATTTAATTTAAATAAATAGAACGTGAATATAAGTCTGCAGGGAAAGTCATGTGCTGCCCACATCAGATTTTTACTTTCCCTGCAATACATGGTAATGTATAGGGAAAGTATTGGAATCATGCCGAAAATCGCAACTCGAGTTTTCGACGGATCTACACGTTTCGAGACCTCTAGAATACGAAAAAACCCTTTTTAGCGTGACGTCTGTCTGTGAGTCTGTGTATCCACTGTAACTAAAAAACTAATGGACCGAATTTCAAAACATTTGGTAGGTAAGTCACTTGCGGGCGAGTCTGGTGCTGATTAGTTTTGAGTACGATTCGCGATAAAAGAACCCGCCTATTTTGCGAAATGGCCCGCAAAAGCTTGTATCCACTCTAACTAAAAAACTAATCTGCCGAATTTCACAAAATTCGGCAGATGAATCATTTGTGGATCACCCTGGTGCTGATTACATTTTGGTATGATTCGGAAAAAAATAACCTGCCTTTTTTTGCAAAATGGCCCGCAAAAATCGTCAAAATCTAAACTAAAGAACTATGTATGCTCAAATATATCCATTAAATGCTTATTTAATACGTAAATTTTAGCGTAGAAAAGAATAAGACCAAGCCCATTACATTAGGACTAGCCGTTCTCGAGATATTTTAGTTTTTCTTATTTTCTGTACGCCACCATTGAAAATAAGTCTGGTTACCGAATGAGAACGAAAATTGAATTAAAAGTGAAATAAATTTAATTAAAATAAAGAGAACGTGGATATAAGTCGGCAGGGAAAGTCATGTGCTGCCCACATCAGATTTTTTCAATTACCATGTAGTCGGTGATCTCCTTTTGGTGAAGCTCCTTTTGGAATTTTGAAGTTCTTTCAGAATTGGCATCGATTGCAAGAAAATGACATTCTAATTTATGGCAAAGTTGGAGTCCTGCATAGATTTTATCTGCTGTCATATAATCGGGTTCTTCTTGCCCATCAGTAACATCTGTTACGTAATTTATAATGTCATCATCCTTACGGTTTCATCCTGAATCATTTCGACATGATCATTTTCACTGAAAGTATTAAACCCGGCTCCGCCGATGCCATGTGCTAGCGTAACGATTTCTGTTGTTAACATTGATGTGTTTTCGGTTCCACTTCTATTAATGACACATTCCGGCCAGGCTGCTTTCCAGCATGCATTTAATGTGATTTGTTTTATTTCAGTAATTGCTGCAGCAGCGGCAATTATGTTCCAATTTGATTGAAATTTTTATATACCGCACAAAAAAAATCGCACAAATAAAAAATCGCACAAAAAAAGATCGTACAAAAACAGGTTTGAGTGTATATATATATATATATATATATATATATATATATATATATATATATATGTATATATATAATACTAGTTTGAAAGTCCAATGATAGAAAAGTGAGAAGCTGTAACTTGAAACAAACCTACAAAATAAAAGTATAAAACAGCAAATCTTCAATCAAATGGAAAAAAATAAAAATTCCGAGTCATCAAGTTAAAGATAATCAGCAAATATCAATGGTATGGAAACGATCATAGAAAAACATATACAATCCAAGCATTAATGCTATACACGTGGACAAGGGCTAGGCTTAAATAATGGAATTGTTCACTTCGCCCAAACTCTTCATCGGGTCCAAGTATTTTGTCGAAGCAAACACAAACTATGTATGTTTCTGTAGAAATAGATAGATTATATCTATAAACTATTTCTACTTGGGCAACATACGTAAAGAAGGAAAAATACAGGAAATAAGAATACCTGGAATAAACACTGCATATGCCCAAACCAATCGCACCCCGGAACCCAGAATGAAGTGACCAGTGTTGCCATTCGCAAAGGAAAAAGAAATGATTTACTGTTGCCATTCGTAAGAAATAAATAACAGTAATGCGAAATGGTAAGAAAAAATAATAATTTATATAATAAAAGGCAATGTGTGTCTGTCTGTCTGTCTTATACACTATAGGCTCAGCGACCGCGCGTCGCAGAGCTACGAAATTTGGCAATTGGAGACCCGGGGGGGGGGGGGGCGGCGGGAAGGTGACACGTAAAAACCGATTTCTAAAATTTGAATTTTTATTTTTTTTTATTTAAGGTTTTATGCGATTTCTACCGTTTTTTCCCCCTTTTTTCTCCAACATCCAGACGTCGTAGAAAAGAACAAATCACACGACCGGAAAAAGCAGACAATTGCGAGTAAAAATGTATCAATTTCAGATCTCAGGGACGAATTTTAATATTTTTTAAAAATTTTAAAACAAAAGTCACTTTCGGCTCAAAAAAATGAACTTTCGTTTGTAAATCCTTGCATCGGGAAAAGTACCGACAATTTCGACTAATAATTTACATTTTTAGAAAACTCAAACATCGGGCTTTCTTACAAGCCCAATCTGATCAAGAAATAATAAAAAGCAGTCGCAGAATCCAGATTTAAAAAATTTCCGAATTTCAATTTCTCGGAAAAACCGCTATTGAAGTTTTTCACCCACAACGCACTGCCCGCAAACGTACGGTGTTTCCTTGAAGAAAAAAATAAATAAAAAGAAAGTTATGGAGATTGTACATCGTGTTAGAAAATTACGTTATATTTTAAAATTGAATTATGGTGGATTGAATTGTGGTGATGTATTGTATACATCGGGTGGTGGTAACAGTATACGGAGTGAAATTATTATATTTATATGAAATTATTTTTATTAGAAAATTACGTTACATTTTAAATGATAGAATTAAGAGCTTAGCATATGGTCATTAAAAAGTTTAAATGATTGAATTATGGTTTTAACGTCATTAATCTAAAACAAACTTTGTTAACTCCACGGGGTTATGGCGCCAGCGAGTTTGCCACGGTCAGAATTTTCAAGGGTAGCGAACAGGCTGGTCGCCGAAGGCGGCTAGTATACAGTAAGAGCTACAAAAAAGTGGTACTTATAATAGTAAGGCTCATGTTTAAGTGGATGTAAAAATAAAAGTATTATTAATACAAGAGAATGGTGATGTCTGGCTAATATAAGATACTATGAATAGAATTCATGAAAATCCAGCTTTTCTAAAATTTTGAACTATACCATTTACTAAATAAGAGGGATATTTATATAAATTGTTGGTAATTTTTAGATTTTATTGATGTTAAAATTAAAATAGCCTCTTTTATCATATAAATTAGTAACAATTCCATTAGAAGGTTCAATAAAAAGATTTAAATCCAAAAAATTAATATTATTACTAATAGTAGTTTCATTAGGAATTAATTCCAAATTGTCTGGATATAAATCTATATCTATGACATAATTTTCAGTACACACACACACACACACATATATGCATTATATATATATATATATAGGGTGTCCCAAATAGAAACGCACTTTAATTCTTTACCTGTTGGAGATAAGTGCTCAATGTAAATTGTAAAAATGTTGAAAGTAAGGTAGGAAATAAGACTACATTTTTTTTAAAGAAACAGTTCTCCCATTAATTTTAAAAAGTTACATTTTTTAAACTTTTATACGACCCCCTTAGAAAAATTTGGTCAATCCGAAATTTTTTTTAATGCAACAAGATCAATAAAAAAAACTCCGCATATATGCATCTTTAAAATTTAGCAAGTTAAATTTAATTGAAAATTGAACATTGTGAATGGGGGTCATATATCATATTAGAAATGTAAATTTGTGACATATCACGAAAACGATAAAACTGGATGATAGGGTACCCAACCTCGTAGTGAGTATTACTGCTTTATATGATCTCTGTCTGTGTAATGCTTTATTTAGATGCATTCGTGTAAAGAAATTTGACACTTATTAATGTATTTTTGATCTAAACAATTTCCATCGTCCATTTGTTTATGATCCCTATTTTCACTGATGAAACAACCTTTCACATGGTACTGAAAAGTGGCATAAGTCAGATTTTTTCCTTTATCATAATTCAGTTGATTTTAAAGATACAGATATGCGGGTTTTTTAATGATCTTGTTGCATTAAAAATAAAATTTTCTGATTGACCCAATTTGTCTAAGAGGGGCGTATACAAATTTAAAAAGTGTAACTTTTTGAAAATGAATGGGAGGACCATTTCATTAACGTAGTCTTATTTCCTACCTTACTTTCAACATTTTTTCAATTTATATTGCCGACTTATCTCCAACAGGTAAAGAATTAAAGTGCGTTTCAATCTCTTTGGGACACCCTGTATGTATATATATATATATATATATATATATATATACATAGAATATATATATATATATATATATATATATACATACATATATATATATATATATACTGAGTATATATATATATATATATATATATACATACATGTCCAGAACTATTGGTACCCAATGGCTATTTCCTCATCCGTTAGTCACAGAGATATACTTCCAATTGCAAAAATGTTTTTTTTAAATCTATTATCTTAGAAACAGTTTAAATCAATAGATACATTTATGAAAGAAATACGAAATATAAATTTGTATACATTACCCCGACCCTACCAGTTATATTTAGGAAAACGATCCTCATACAATTTCATGCAAAATAAAAAAATATCACTCTTTTACTACCAAAATTGACCGACTTATAGCTGCTTAAAGTTAGAGCACTTTTCGTGCTGAGAAATGGGGGTTATACATAAAATAATTATATATACAAATCTGTTATTTTTTAGGTGTTATATGCCTTTATTATTTTAGATTTAATATGCTTAATCTTTTATTTTCGTCTACAGGTTTTCTGCAACTGGTGTCATCACATGGTCTATTACCGTATAAAAATTTAAATTTCTTAATTTTTACAGAAATGCATTTATTGACTTAAACTACTTGACATAAACAATAATGTGTTACCTTATTTACAATAAAGATCTTAGAAAGGCCCCTAGAAAATCTTAGTCGAGCCCTGACTATATCTCTTCCAAACGAATTACTATTCAATAAAAAGCTTTGCTTCATTCTCGACATTATGTCAGCAAATGCAATTGAAACATAATACTTTGAATACGGAATTTCAATATTTATGTTGTTGCTAATCTCCCATCTGGTCTGACGGAGTCAGATCAGATCAGTAAAACCGTTGACTTTAATAAAATCCGATACCAAAAGGGGAGAACCATAAATGTCCTCCCTGTCCAGCCCGAGACAGCCTAAAATATGTTCTGGCGAAGCCTGGACTTGCCGGCACTTAGTGCAAATGGGAAAAGTTTTTTGGCCTCCAGAATACAACAGGCCTTTCAAGTGTCCACTGGCTAGCCGGGATAGACAAGTGTTGAGTTGCCTGTCACAAGGAAGAGACAGAGAAAGTCCTGGTCTATTTCCCCTATACCAGCAGTGAGAGGGAGGCAGAAGCCATTTTTCTTTGTTTTGGGCCTTTTGCCTCGAGAATAGTTCCAGGTAAGTAAGCTCCTCGGCAGCTGGAACAGGAAGATCCAGTCCCTCCCTAGCAAGGGAATCCGCCAGTTCGTTTCCGTGAATATCCACATGGGACGAGATCCACTGAAAGTGTATTTCATGCTCAATATTTATACAGTCCCTTAAAGGTTGCCTGAAACGGGACATTTTTATGCGTGGAAAAGCGACTTAAGTCATAAAGTTTAATGCTTCATAACTCAGTGAATTTTGATCGTAAAAAGATGATTTTTTTTAAATTTTGCATGAAATTGTATAAGGATGATTTTCCTAAATATAACTGGTAAGACTAGGGGGCCGTATAAAAATTTATATTTCGTATTTCTTTCAAAAATGCATTTATTGATTTAAACTGTTTCTAAGATAATATATTTTAAAATTTAAAACATTTTTGCAATTGGAAGTATATCTCTGTGACTAACGGTTGAGGCCATTGGATACCGATAGCACTGGACACCTTATAGATCCTCAGTTTCACTATCTCCACATCAATAATCTTAGACGCATTTGTCAAAATTACCACTCCCCGGTAGTATTTGTTAATAATATTATTAATAATTTCAAATTCACCACGTAGTAATTTTACAGTTGCATTATTTATCCTTGACTGGATAACTCATTTCTGTGAATTTCACCCATTCTTACCACCTTCTTGGAATGTTTGTTTATTAAAATCCGAAATGCAGCGTATGTACAGATAATGACAGAAATATTAACAAATGAAAAACAAATGACAATCTCATTCCATTTTCTTTTGCTACAGCCTCCTTCTTCAGGACATCGATGTCTGTAGTCAATGACAACTTGCGATATAAATTGTTTCTGGTCTTCGTTTCTTGTTAATATTTTGCTGTAGTCCTCTGTGAACTCGACCCTTCTTTCAGCTGTGTCACTGACCACCTTTAATTGTTGCAAAATTGAGGCTTTCTTATACACTTCACTTTCAGGCCAGGAAGCTGAATTTATATTACGGAAATCTGCTGAAATATTAAATCTTTCTAAAGTTGTTTTCTGTCTTCTGAAATGAAGTCCTCAATAGACTTATCTATTAGTACAGAAATGTCCTCATTTTTTGGTATCATTCGCTTGGCACCCTTTTCTTGAGTACCGTCTTCCACTAGATTCTGTACCATTTTTATTTTAGTTTCAACAGCTAAACCTTCATAAAAAAAGCTGAAACACAAGCTTCTGGAGATAGATACCATAAATAATTTTTGAATTTGATAACTGTGATACGAGATATATCTAGATCCACAGATTCATACTCAATGAGATTTTTCAAAACTGTATATCATAGTTGGGTGCCTCTTGATCTAAAGGTGCTGTGAACCAAGCTTTAATATTTATTCTTACAAGAAATACGCATATACCAGAAATGCCATTTATTTCCTTGAAGGAAAGTTTAAATTCAACACGAGACAGTAATATTGGGAAGCAATAAAGTGTTTCTGCCATCTATGATGTTATGCTCCTGGATCTCAAAGAGATATCTCATTTGTGCTGTTTTCAATGAAAATTTTTGCAAACTCTAAGAAATCTTAATAATCATCTCAAGACTATCGTATTTGTAGGTGCTGCATTATAACAGGTCGGATTTAGGTTATGTTTGAACATAAAATTTTTTCGAACATTTTTATCCTTCTATACCAGACATCAAATTTTTTTTATTAATTTTAAGCTATGCCTGTTGAAAGCGTTTGAAAATTTGCACATCTGGACTGCATGAAGAGGGCATTTTTAGCTGAAAAATACTTTCAGGTATGATTTCACATATATGATATCTTCAGGGAAGATATAAAGAACCTTTTCCAACATCTGCTCTAAAGAATTGCTGCTCTCTTAAAACTTTTGGGGAATCCCTCCTCCTCTTCTGAATTTCTTTCCGGCTGTGGCACTGTTATTGCTAAAGGTTAATCTGAAGCTGTTATATTGCAATAGAATAGTATTTTTGGTATTTTGCCAAGAATGTTGCCTTAAGCTAACAGTGAGGTAGTTCAGGAAAGGAGAAAAGCAGGAGTGGCGGGAAAACGAAAGCTCTTCCTATAAAAACATGCCTGTCGGTACGTGTTTCTATCTTGCGATTGCAATAAAAGTTTACAAATATTATTTTTTCACTAAATAAAACAATTTTAAGGGGTGAGACGAATGATAACTGAAAAAAAAATTAATATACATTATATATATATGTATATATATAAATAAAAATTAAATGATTTTAATCGAAAATAATGCATAAACTACTGTATGTACAAAAAAACCCATCTCTAGCATATCTGTTACAAATGAGTAACTATAGGCCAAGACTAAGGATAAAGAGAGAAGGTAACATATCACTACAATGGAAAGGGGGATGAGAAGAATATTAGGATTCAAAAATCACAATTAAAAGTATATAAAAATAAATAAAAATAAAACTCGGCAAAAATGAGAATAGGCAATAACAATCAGCTTAAGATAAGAGATTAAGAATAGATAACAATCAATTGAAACCCCACAAAAAATGGCGATTAGTTCGAAATTGCATTCTCATCAGGACAGCCATACAATTCGAATTAAAACCGATAGAATAGCCAGTTTCTGACAATGGCGATAGTATTTAACTATAGACACCATTGGAACTGTCTACTGGCTAGTGGAAGGAGAAAAATAAATCAAATGAATTATACAAATCTGACAAACAATACCTCCTCGAACTGAAACACGAAATCAAAAGCATAGCACCACGTGTAAGATAAACTAGTGACTGAGCATTTCACCTCACTTCGTCAATGCGAGTGGGCACCGGAATGAATACACTTGAACGACACATAATATGCATGGAGAAAAATAGCAATCAGTATAGGACTCAGGACAAGTGGAAAATAGTCATTCGAAAATAGCAAACAGTATCAGACTCAGGCCAAGTGGAAAGTGAGGTGATAAGAATAGGTGAATTTTCAAAAATGAGTAAACCAGTCAAAGACAAATAATGCATGTGTAAAACCATTACGTGGTATATTTGAAATTATTAATAATATTATTTACAAATACTTCCGGGTATTGGTAATTTTGACAAATGCGTTTAAGTTTATTGATGTGGAGAAAGTGAAACTGAGGATCAGAAAGTCGATGTATTCGAAATAGCTGGTTTAAATGATGTTTCTAAACAATTGAATAGAATTACAAGAATGATATGATAGCAGCTTTATGATAGCGAAGTTGTAAGAATCTTTTTTATCATATAGATTGGTGATTACATGATTATTGAGGGTATCTAAATTTAGGTCTAAAAAATTAACAGTTTGACTAACGCAAGGCTCATTAGGAATTAATTCAAGGTTAGACGGGTAAAAATCAATATTAATGGGATAGGAATCATCAATGATAATACAAATTAAGTCTATATATATATATATAATATATATATATATATATAATATATACATAATATATATATATATATAATATATATATATATATATATATATATATATATATATATATATATATAATATATATATATATATATATATATATATATATATATATATATAATATAATATATATATATATATATATATATATATATATATATATATATATATATATATATATAATATATATATATATATATATATATATATATATATATATATATATATATATATATATATATATATATATATATATATATAATATATATATATATATATATATATATATATATATATATATATATATATATATATATATATATATATATATATATATATATATATATATATATATATATATATGAAGATTTCTTTAACTTAATGATTCGATTTTTTTTTCCATTTGATTTATACTTTTACTTTGTAAGCTTGTGAGAAAGTTAGGTTTTTCGAGTTACAGCTTCTCACTTTTCTATCAAACTACTATTATTATTGAAATCATTTTATTTATTAGCTGCATTTGCGCAATACATTAAATGTATTTTGGATTGTCATTCCTATTTACTCATTTTTTTAACATTTGCATTTTTACAAAGTATTCTTAATTTTTTTTAGTATGCTACGGTAATTAAAATTTTTTTTTGCAATCTATTCAAATTTATGCTGCATTTACGCTAAATTCAGTAATAGAATTTGTTATATTTTAATTTTACTTTCGTCCAACGTTATTAGAGAAATTCTGTTGCTCGTATTTTCCTGATTTATCTCTCAGCTGTTTTATTTTTTTATAATACTTTTATAATATAATATGTATTATAATTTGTATCTCTCCATACTGATTATTATTTAGTTAATTTCTTTTGTTTTAATTAGTATATTGCTTACATTCTTATATTAACTTACTATTTACATTTTGGTTCTAATCCAGTGCTGCCATCTATTGTTTATTCTTCTTGCTTTTATTACTTATTTTAATTTTTTGGGTAATTATTTATTTGCGTTTAGTATTACATATTGGTGAATTATTGAAGCTCTTTCAACTGTACTTTTTAGTACAATCTTTACTTTATTTTTTACTTATTCGGAATGGATTTTAAGTGAATCCAATTTTTACACTTTTGTATTATTTAATACTTAAGTGTTTTTTATAATATAATTTAAAACTAATGTAACTATATCATTATGTTTTCTATTCTTTTGTAATTCTCCTGTTTTTCATTAGGATTAGGATTTACACGGACTTAGTTGTCCGACCGTCCAAGAAGTTACCTTACACCTTTCTGGTAGGTCGGACGGTCTGGGTTTCAACAACGGACTTAGTTGTTTATACTTATGCATAAGCAATTATTTTATTTCTATTATTATTCTCTCTATGTTATATTGTCGTACTAATTGTTTTACTTATACTATTATGAAATACACTACTTATATGATTTAGTGACTGACAAACTTATTTATACTTATTTTTATATAATTTGATAAATATTGCCCGGTATTTTCAATTTATGTTGGGACATGTTTAGACCGATATGAAATTACAAACATTGTGCTATGGATTGTTTTGAATATAATAATTACACCACTAAAAATTATAATTTCAATAAATGTAAGAATAAAAATTGCAAAACCTGCCCATCTGCTTCTAAAACTCAAATTACGAATCAAGATAGTCATCTGCCTTTCTGTGAAATTTTTAATTGCATCTATCGATTATCTTGTAACATTTGCAATCTACCATATATTGGACAAACTAGTAATCCCATTCATCTACGTATGAATGTTCATAAAGATCACGTCAAAAAATATATCCTCAATAATAATTTTCTTCCCCCTTCCAATAAAATAGAATATAAACACTTTGCTAAACACGGTTTTAAAAATATCACAATACATATTTTGGATATAAAAATAAATACAGCAGATAGGATTTATTTTGAAAACTACTATATTAAATCAAATTGTACCCTTTTTCCATATGGATTAAATCATATATATCTAAATGGTAATATTGTAAAAAATAATTTTGTAGATAATAAATATTCTATTTTTAATCACCCTTTTTTGAAACTCCATTTAAATAATAGTGAATCAGTCAAATTCAAAAGATTTAAACGTGGTAAAGGAAACACATTACAATATAATATAATGAATGTATATGTAAATGAAATAATTTGTTTACATAATCAATTTAATAACTTAATCAATTTAATAACTTAATTTAATAACATATTTAATTTAATAATAAAATCATGGGTTTTTGCAGTAAAGAAAAAACATTTAAATAAAGTTTATGCAATTTTCTTAAAATTAAATCTTGCTAATGTACATTTTAATCATATTTTCTATGATTTGCTTATTACAAGATTAAAGTATTTAAATTTCAAACTTAATCAATTTCATCTTCATAATATGTCTACTAATTCTCTTTCTAATGTAATCTCTTTCAAGCATCCCATTTATAATTCTATAAATTTTGGTCATCTTTTTAACAAGTTTAAACATTTAATGCCTATCGGAGATTTGAGTGTATCAAAGACTTTTAAATACAACAATCCTATTGGTAGATCTATTTTTAATTATAATGAAATTTCACAATCTCTCTCTATAGATCATGATTCTAAGTCAATTTTAGATAATGAATGTATATGTAAAGTAAACGATTATGCTAAATTTCTAAATCCAGACTTGGGGCATATAGTTACACGAGACTTAGGTATAGTTAAAGACAATTTGTTAAGAACCATTACGTCTTTTGGCACTAAATTCAGGTTACCCTCTTGTAATAATTCTTTTAAAGTTTTAAAATCAAATAATCTTGATCTTGATATATATATATATTTAAATTAGCTTTTAAATATGCTATGCCTTTAGAGGCATTTAATACGTGGAAATTTACTTTATTAGTAGAATCTATTAAAAATGCTTTAGTAGTATTAAATTGTCTAGATCTATAATATTGATAATATTAAGCACTCCATTAATGATTTACAAAGATCATTTGTTATCACCTATGTTGATAAAGCCTCTAATAATTATGCTATTATCTGTAAAAATTTTTATATACAATTTCTGTTAGATTATTGAAAAAATAATAGTCTTTTTAATCTTGATTTACATTTCATTAATAGTATCAAATTGAAAATTATCAATATGTATAGTGATTTAAATATTAAATATAAATATCTTAAATTTCCTTATATAGTGCTTATTCCAAAATTTCAGAAAAATCCTATTAAATTTAGAACAGTTAGTAGAGGTCATAATACTTATTCTACTACTGCGAGTAAATTACTACTAAGTTCTTTAAATCTAATAAATGATAGTTTACGTCAGTCCAGTAATAATTACCTTATTCTAAATAATAGTAAAGAATTAAAGAATAAATTAACATCACTCAGAAAACTAATAGGATTTCAAACTTTCGATTTTAAAGATCTTTTTAATAATATTAAGATCTCAGACCTGTATGATGCAGTTTTAGCTCTATATAATGCTTATATTACTAATCTATCAACTAAAACTAGTTTTATAAATTTCCTAAACTTCTTCACTTTGTTATTTATAATAATTATATTTTTCAAGGAAATAAATTATACAAGTCTCAGGAGTTCCACAGGGTGGCTGCAGTAGCAGTATGTTAGCTAATTTATACCTTTATTATTATGAACAGTCTTTTAATTCAATAGATTATTCATTACATAAGATATGTTGATGATCTGATTTGCTTAGTATATATTGAAAATTATGTCATAGATATAGATTTCTATCCAGACAATTTGGAATTAATTTCTGATGAAGCTACTATTAGTAATAATATTAATTTTTTGGATTTAAATCTTATTAGTGAACCTTCTAATAGAATTGTTACTAATTTATATGATAAAAAAGACTATTTTAATTTTAACATTAATAAAATCTTACCATTTAATTCCTGTAACTCGATTCTATTGTTTAGAAATATTATACTTAATGAGCTTTTCAGAATTTATAGATTATCTAATAAAAAATTTCATGCTATGCATATAAATAATCTAAAAATTACCAGCAAATTATATAAATATCCCTCTTATTTTGTAAATGGTATAATTAAAAAATTTAGATTAGCTGGATTTTCATAATTCTATTCATGGTTTTTGTATTAGCCTGATATCTCCATTCTCTTGTTTTAATATTATTTTTACATCTACTTAAACATTAGCCTTTCTTTTTTCAGCACCTCCTTTTGGTAGCTCTGATTGTATATTATCACTTTTTCTTGCCTTTTCGTATTACTGTTATTTATTTCTTAGGAATGGCAATAGTATATCATTTCTTTTTCCTTTGCGAATGACAACACTTCTCTATTCATTCTGAGTTCCAGGGTTCGACTGGATCGGGCATGTGCAGTGTTTATTCCTGGTATTCTTGTTTCCCTTATTTTTCCTTCTTTATGTATGTTGTCCAAGTAGAAATAGTTTATAGATGTAGTATATCTATTTCTTCAGAAACATACATTTTTTGCATTTGCTTCTACAAAATATTTGGACCCGAGGAAGAGTTTTGGAGAAGTGAACAAATCCATGATTTAGGCTTAGCCCTTGTCCACGTTTATAGCATTAATGCTTGGATTTCATTTGTTTTTCTTTTATCGTTTCCATACCATTGCTTTCTGAAGATTTTTTTAATGATTCGATTTTTTTTTTTTGCTTGTGAGAAAATGTTAGGTTTTTCGAGTTACAGCTTCTCACTTTTCTTTCATTGGACGTTCAAACTATTATATATATATATATATATATATACAGGTTGTCCCAAAAATGACTGACACATTTGAAAAATGCATTAAAACTCTGAAGGCGATAGCGTAGTGTTTTCTACATTGGACTTGGGAAATCAGGGAATTTTATTCAACCAATTTTCAAAATTTGTTACAAAGGTCACCAACAGATGGCGGTGTGGTTGTGTGAGAGTTACAGGGAAACGCATACTGTCAGATCGCCATTCTGTACTTTGTTTAACATTCTGCTAGCGTGTGATTTTCAAAGATTTTAAGTTGCTGTTGGTTTATTCGTTGAATATCGTTTATTCGTTGGAACAGCGGATATTTCTTGTTTTGGAGTTTCACCGCTTGGACCACAGTTTTGTTGAAACGAGGAGCAGTTTCCAAAGAAAATTTAATGTCAGAAAAGGACCGTCAATCATTTCAATAAAGGTTCTGTTCGAAAAATTGGAACGGACTGGAAATGCCAATGATGACCGTGCTAGAAATGTCTGCCACCCAAGTTCGGCAATGGCAGAGACGAATGCTGAAGTCGTTCAGCAGGTGATCCAACAATGACTCCGGGCTTCTGTTTACCGTGTTGCATCTGAGGCTGGACTACGACGAAGGTCCACGCACCGTATCATGAGCCACAGCCTTCACTTGTTCCCTTACAAGATCCAGACTTGGCAACCCCGCCATGAAAGCACGCGAAACGTTCGCGAATGCTATGCTGCAGCAACTGTATGCCGGCGAAATTGATGTTGGAAACATTTGGTTCTCCGACGAGATATATTTATCCCTCGACGGCTTTGTCAACAAGCAGAACTGGCGCATTTGGGGAACAGAAAATCCTCATGTTGCCGTGACTTCATCCCTGCATTCCGCAAAAGTCATGGTTTGGGTCGCAATTTCCTCTAAAGGACTCACTGGGCCATTTTATCATCACAAAACAGTTTCTGCAGTACGGTATCTGGGCATTCTGCATGAATTTGTGGGGATTCAAAATGCTTTGGAGGACGGTAGGAACACCTCGTGTTCCTACCATCATGCGTGACGGTGCCCGGCCTCATTGAACGCCTGAAGTGTTCGATTTTCTTAACGAACATTTCGATGATCATGTGGTTGCTCTTGAATACGCCAAGCATACAGAACGTTTCATGGATTGGCCTCCCAATTCACCAGATTTGACGCCATGTGAATTTATTCTGTGGGGGTACTTGAAAGACCAGTTGTATCGTAAAAATCCATAAACGATTGGGGAAATGCAACAATACATCTGTGCTGCATGTGAGACCATTCCGGCTGAAATGTTTGCACAAGTGTCTACGAATTTTGTTCTCAGATTACGCCATGTTGTTGCCGCAAATGGTGATTATCTGGCGATATTTAAACATCTTTTTGTAGTTTTTGCAACATGGTTATACCGTTTATTAGTTTTTCCATTCAGAAGCGCTATCTGTTGGTGACCTTTGTAACAAATTTTGAAAATTGGTTGAATAAAAATATCTGGTTTCCCAAGTACAATGCAGTAAATGTTACATTTCTATCACCTTCTGTTTTTTTAAAGCATTTTTTAAATGTGTCAGTCATTTTTGCAACATCCTGTATGTATATATATATATATATATATATATATTTGAAGGGAGGTGATAAACAAACTATTAATCAATATCGACATCCAGAGAATGATAATATTATCACAGTCTATATCATTTGATTTTGATAAATTCATATATCAACTTGCTTGTTCACATTCCATTCCTATTGAAGCATTCCATATATGGAAGTATACTACCTTACATCTACTTAAAAATATTATTATAAACACACACACACACACACACAAATTAAATTAGCGAAGCCTAGGTATCCTTATAAACAACTCCTATTTGCTATTAAAGAACTACAACAACATTTTGACATAACTTATGTAGATAAAGCTTCTAATAATTATGCCATCATTTGTAAAAATTATTATGTTTCTCTGTTACGGAATTACTTAAAAAATAATCAAATTTTTAAACCCATTAATAATCAGTCTATCAAAATCAAAACTAAAATGCTAAAATTATATACACAATTAAATATTAATTGTAAGTTTTTTAAATTTCCTTATGTTACTTTGGTTCCTAAATTCCACAAATCACCTCTCAGTTTTAGAACGGTCACTTGTGGACAAAATATCTTTACCACTACAGTTAGCAAAGTACTTGCTTAACTGTTTAAGTAGAATTAATGAATCTCTTAAATTTAGGAATTCAGGATATTTCATTTTGAACAATAGTTTTGATTTAGTTAATCACCTTAGCAAGCTTCCACAAATTCTTGGTTTCCAAACCTTTGATTTTAAAGACCTATTTAATTATATTGTCATTAAAGATTTATATAAAGTTATTATCTCTCTTTATCGTGACTATATATCTTCCAATCATGTTGCATTTAATGTCAAATATTTTCCTATGCTCTTGCACTTTGTGTTATACAACAATTATATTAACCAAGGTGATAACATTTATTTACAAACATCTGGTGTACCACAAGGTGGCTGTAGTAGTAGTATTCTCGCTAACTTATATCTTTATTATTATGAATGTCATTTTAACTCTTATTCATATATTATATATAGATATGTTGACGACTTAATTTGTATTATCATTGATGATTTCTATCCTATTAATATTGATTTTTACCCATCTAACCTAGAATTAATTCCTAATGAGCCTCGCGTTAGTCAAACTGTACATTTTTTAGATCTAAATTTAGATACCGTCAATAATCCTGTAATCACCAATCTATATGATAAAAAAGATTCTTACAACTTCACTATCATAAAGCTGCTATCATATCAATCTTGTAATTCTATTCAATTGTTTAGAAACATCATTTAAATCAGCTATTTCGAATACATCGATTTTCTGATCCTCGGTTTTACTTTCTCCACATCAATAATCTTAAACGAATTTGTCAAATTTACCAATATCCAAAAGTATTTGTAAATAATATTATTAATAATTTCAAATATACCACGTAATAATTTCACACATGCATTATTTATCTTCGATTGGTTAACTCATTTTTGAGAATTCACCCATTCCATCACCTAACTTACCACCTTGCCTGAGTCTAATACTGTTAACTATTTTCGAATGGCTATTTTCCACTTGTCCTGAGTTCTATACTGATTACTATTTTTGAAAGTCTCCATACATATTATGTATCGTTCAAATGTATTCATTTTGGTGTCCACTCGCATTGACGAAGTGAGGTGAAATGCTCAGTCGCTTGTTCAACTTACACGTAGTAGCAATGCTTGTAAGTTCATATTTCTGCTCGAGGAGGTATTATTTTTCTGATTTGTAAAGCAATTGATTTATTTTTCTCCTTCCACTAGCCAGTAGACAGTTCCAATGGTGTCTATAGTTAAATAATATCACCATTGTCAGAAACTGGCTGTTCGATCGGTTTTAATTCGAATTGTATGGCTGTCCTGATGAGAATGCAATTTCGAACTAACCGCTATTTTTTGTGTAGTTTCAATTGATTGTTCTCTATGTCTTAATCTTTTATCTTGAGCTAATTATTATTGTCTTTTCTCATTTTTGCCGTGTTTTCTTTTTTATTTTATTTATATTTATATACTTTTAATTGTGATTTTTGTATCCTAATATTCTTCTCATCCCCCTTTCCCTTGTAGTGATATGTTACCTTCTATCTTTATCCTTAGTCTTGGTCTATAGTTACTCATTTGTAACAGATATGCTAGAGATGGAATTTTTTGTACATACAGTAGTTTATGCATAATTTTCGATTAAAATCTTTCAATTTATAAATATATATATATATAAATATATATATGTATATATATACCGGGTGGTCATAAAGAAACTTCTCCGATATATGAACCCCTAGCGACCTATCCGCTCAACCAATCGGAAGGAAATTTCAGATATTGTTATTTGAAGGTATGCGCTCGAGATTGTGATGATTTCAAACAATATAGCTCCGTTACAGTGAAAACATTTCGAAATTTTCGAATGGCAACACCCACTTTTTTTTCCTGCGCAAATTGATCAACGCATTGAAAACCCGTAAATAGCGTTGGAACACGAATGACAAAAATTGGCGCCACAAAACATTTGCAAAGAAGAGCATTGTAAAGGCCCAATGACAACACAGGAGAGGAGAGGGGAAAAAACCTTTTTTTGGAATTACAAGTTTTCAACGTGCCCATCTTCGTAGACGATAACGCATTGCATGGGGGGATAGTAGGCAACAATGACAAATGTAACATCGCAGGAGGAATCTGTATAACTTCACGTTTTATGGCATATTTCAATTTTGACAAATCGCGTGGGTTTGATGCGCACATCTTAGATTTCAGATAATCCCAGAACCAGAAATCCATCGGAGTGAGGTCGGGGGATCGCGGTGGCCACGAAACTGCAATGTTACGGGAGATGACTCTACCACCAAAGTTCTTTTGCAGCACTTGTCGAACACATGCAGCGACGTGTGGAGGAGCACCATCTTGCATCCATACAATGTCATTAACGACATTTCGCTGCTACAATTCTGGAATTAAGTAATTCTGCTACATTGTTTTATACCGAGGACCTGTGATGGAGCACGTTTGCATACCATTGCAAGTGACCTCTTCGAGGAAGTACGGACCGAGAACGAATGTGCTTGCGACGCCGCACCATACAGTCACTTTAGCTTCGTGTAAAGGCATTGGTGCCACATCATGAGTATTTTCGTCAGCCCAGTGAACGTAGTCCTTAGAGTTTACGTTCCCAGTTAATGAGAAATGTGCCTCATCCGTCCATAATATCCGCAGCGGCCACCTGCTATCTTCATCATATCTGATGAGGAAAAAGTTCGCAAAGTCGACACGCTGTTGCTCGTCTCCATGTTGCAACATCTGGACGAGCTGGAATCGATAAGGAAACATTCGCAGAACAGAGAGCAGAAGCTTGAGGACTGTCGTTTTCGGTACATTCAAATTGCGGGTAACACTTCTTGCAGTACGAAATGGACCTGCAGTAATCATATTATGTACTTCCGCAACAACTTCAACAGGATGGTCGTCTGGATCGCGTTCTATCACATGTGCATCCAGTTTCTTCAATTTTTTTTACCAAACCAGGTACAGTTCGTACGGAACATGGGCCTCGTCTTAGCTTATGATTTCGCCGATAAACTCGCACTGCTTCGGCACCATTTTCCCCCGTTCAGATAAAACAGCTTTATCAATTCACCTCGTTGTTTCCCTGTAAGTATCATCTTGTTGGCACGTTCGAACACCTGATTGAAGAAATAATCTTCCCACACTGCTTATTAAAGGTTTTCCACAAGCAAAGCTTTGCACATGGTGTTCTGTGATTGGTGCTTCTACTGTCTATCCCTGTGAATTATGCAAAATGCGTCAATGCACCTCCTCTCTGTGTTGTCATTGGTCCTTTACAATGCTCTTCTTTGAAAATGTTTTACGCTGCCAATTTTCATCATACGTGTATTATTCCAACGCCATTTATGGTTTTTCAATGCGCTGATCAATTTACGCAAGAAAAAAAAGTTGGTGTTGCCATTCGAAAATTTCGAAATTTTTTCACTGTAACCGTAACCGTGAGGGCTCTGTTGTTTGAAATCATCACAATATATCGAGATCATAACCTCAAATAACAATATCTGAAATTTCTTTTCGATTGGTTGAGCGGATAGGCCGCTAGGGGTTCATATATCGGGGAAGTTTTTTTTATGACCACCCTGTATATATATATACATATATATATATATATATAAATATATATATATATACACATTATATATATATATGTATATATATATATATTATATATATACATTTATATATATATATATATATTATATACATCTATATATATATATAAATATATATACTCGTATATATATATATATATATATATATTTATATATTTGAAGGGAGTCGATAAACAAACTATTAATCAATATCGACATCCAGAGAATGATAATATTATCAAAACGCTGAGAGAAAAATAACACAAGAATGTAAACACGATAAAAACCAGAGAAGATTTCAAGGGCTCGACATTCCAGTGAAATTCATGTAATTCACTTCCTTTGGGAAAAAAATTAAGATGGCTAATCTATTTTCAACGTAACTATATAAAAAGAAATTCTGATGTGGGCAACACATGACATTTTCTACATAAAGAAATGATTGTATTTCTTTCACAACGAATTAATGGTGCACAAAATCTAGAGCACAATATTTTTGGCATTGATTTGAAACAACATACATTGAAATTGCTGCATTTATAAACTTGTTAATTCAAAGAGAACGGTACTTTTCATACTCATGTGAAAAATTCTCATCAAAATGAGATGGACATTTAGTGAATATCGATTGCATGAAATTTGTGAATCCTTTAGCGTCAAAATACGAAACTATTACAAAAGCATTTTTTCTCGTAAATAGAACGATCTGGATGTTCCATATTGTTTTATATGGAAAGTGGACATATATGACGATGCTTACTACTTCTTAAAATTCTATTTAATTATTTCGATGAAGTTATTTGAAAAAACGTACAATGTATGGAGAAGGGGTCATGATTATTTATAAAGATTGTGCCAAAATCGCTTTATAACTAAAAATTATGTATAAAATTATTGTTCATTAAACATTAAAATATTTAAAAACAGTAAAAAATGTATTTAACATTATTTAAATTTTTTAGCGATTTTACGAAATAAATTCGAAAATTGGAAGGGTGTTCCAAACATTAGATTACGTTTAAAATCAATAATACAGTATATACCGATTGTAATAATCGAAGTAAATTACATTCGAAATGACTCATTCGTTCATGAGATATCGCGTCCACAGACTCACAAACACGCACATGCTGACACTAACATAGATAGACACACAGACACCATCTCAAAAACGTTCGATTCCAGTTCACAGACGCTTAAAAAGCGTTCTTCAATCGCAAAATACCCTTCGCATAAAACCCGTATAAAATATTATATTTTGAATTTTTATGAAATTATCAGTTCCAGAAGAATGTAACTAACATAGTTAAATTATTCTTTGTTTGCTGATTATTTTTCATATTTCACGTTTTTCTACGGTCAACAGTTGATTTTATATTCACCTTGGACATGTTCCGTAAAACAAACAGCACAACAACTATGTAATTCCGGTAGTTTTTTTTTTTTTTTTGTTTGTCATGCGGAGATCTTGAATATAGAAGCATCGAAAGAAATATATTCTTATCCGTGTTCCGAAAACCATAAACAGGAACGTAAAGTATCTTTTAAACGCTTTTCCGTTGTCATAAAAAACTAAAAAATAATGTTCTTAAGATAGGTACATGTCATCGCATTGACCAATTTTGGGTAACTGCAATTTGATGACATTAAAATGATATTCATGGACACGGTTGGTTTCCCTCGTTGAGAAGTACCACTTTATGTCTTTAATGCACGCAAAGAGATGAAAAAAGAAACGCCCTTTATTTTATTTGATGTGGATGGCAATACCGAACATTTGATGTGGAAGGCAATACAGAATCCATCATTTTCTCAACAGATTCCCATTTAGATAGTCCCCAAAATACGGTTTAAGATCTCCAGAACATGTTTTGACTACTTTTGGAGTGATGTCTGTCTGTCTGTCTGACCTTCTGTCTGCCGATTTCTTGTGTACACGACAGCGGCCACATATATTAATGGATTTTTACGAAACTTTATAGCCGACTTTGTTATCAAAAAATCTAGAACTAGATAGAATTTTTTTTTTTAAATTCGAGCGAAAACTTCGAAACTGATTCGAAATTTAATGCTTTGTTAACATGACAGCATAGGACAAAATGGGACATAATCCTGCATAAAAGGAGTTATTTATGTCACAATCATCACGAGACTTAATAGTTTCAATCACTGTTGTGAAAAATAGCCCCGATAAATTTTTTGTGTTCGTGACGTCATTAGCTCCCTTCGGGGGCAAGTTACCCTTGGGGGTACATTGCCAAGTATGGTATCAATCGAATTATTTTCTTCAAGCCCTTTAAAGTGAAGGGTAACACGCTATAACTATAATCATTTGCTTACGATACAATTTGAATTCTAATAGCATTTTTGCGCTTTCATTTTGGCATATACTGATCCAATTTAATAGCGCTTACATTTTAGCATACGAGTATATTGATCCAATTTTATATTTTTTGTAAATGTATTTACAAGCGGAATATGGATGGTTTATTCTTTAGATCTGCCTGCAAAGATAAATTTGTAAAGCGAAAACAGAGATTCTTGTACTTCTTTTTAGGAGAATTAAATTAAAATTTTTAATAGCATGTTTTGAATAGCAATGTCACTTAGAACACTATAGAGATTTGCACATAATTTTGAATTTTAAGTTTTTATATTATGTATACCGCACAAAGTACGGGTATACGGCTAGTTGCTCAATATAAAAGAACTCTGATCTGAGTACTCTTTAATAGATAAATACATATATAAAAAAAATTTGAAGTGGGCAGCACATGACTTTCCTTATATAATGCAATGAATTTACTATTTTCACAATAAGAAAAAATAGGGTTTTTTTTATTGTAGCTATTTATATTCCTTCCAAGAAATTGAATTCTCGTCATATGGTAGTCATTTTCATTGACTCAGAGTCATTTTTATCCATTTGGCGAGATTTTCGTTAATTTGGCAACATTTAAAAATGTCGCCAAGTCGGCGACATTCCGCTAAATTCGTCGTCAAAATCTCGCCAAGCGTTATGGACGGAGAAATAAGTTATTCTTACAGCAGATAAATTACTATTGGCGTTCAAATACAAAAGTATTACTCAAAGTATCTTTTTCATTAATGGAACGAGCTAGATCCACGAGAATGATGTTACCCAATTTATCGCATGGTATTACATATGAAAAATTAGCATGTTTCTCAATAGAAAATATTTTTTTTATTTTACACGATTTTTTGATAATTTATTTGAAAAATGTGCAATATCTCGAGAACGGTTTATGTTAGCGTTCTAAAATTTATGTCACTTGTTTTCTAATGAAAAATTACATAAGAAATGTCTATTTGCGTAACTTTATTGGAGGTTTTGATCTTTTGACGTTTTTTTTCAAAATTTCACTCGAATATTTAGGGGTGGTTCTGAACATTCGATTTCATATAAAAAAAATAGACTTCCAGTGTTTACGGATTGTAATTTTTGCACCAAATTTTGCTCGAATCGGTCCATTCGTTCGTCGGTTATCGTCTCCACAGACTCACTGACACACATACACACACACACACACACACACACACACACACACACACACACACACACACACACACACACACATACGCACACAGACATCACTTCAAAAATGTTCGATTTGTGATCAGGGATGCTTGAAACGTGCTCTCCCGTCGAAAACTCGAATTCGAATTTTCGACCCCGTCACAATACTTTCCTTATACATTATAGTATGTAAGGAAAGTAATTATATCACACACATTAAAATTAAATCACATAAGGCGTAATGCAACGACTACATGCCATCCTAATGGTCTGTTGTCGAAGCAATACAGGATGCATATACAGTTAAATAAAGCGTTTATTTCCCTTTGAAAAAGCAAAAAATATTTTGAGTGCGCTTCCGTTACCCAATTCTTACAAGCTTTTGCTACCCGCTTGTTGCGCCCCTCTGCGGGGTAATCAACAGATACAACGGCTGAAAGCAGGATCACATAAATTGCTTTTTTATTCTTCATAGTGACAACATCAGGTGTGACGTCAGATAAAACCATCTCTTGACATCTTGCAGGCAAGACGATCAATTCAAAAGAATAAATTTGAATCGACTCGCATCACTATTTAAACATGTATCGAATTCCTGAGGAATAAGCCCGAGGAGTTCAATTGCAGACAAACTGTGATGGATGATCCTCGCTTTTCCTAGAAACCAATTGGATATTCTAAAGGTCAATGGATATACCTCTGTCAAAATGTCGGAATACCGTGCGGGTTTGACTGCAGATCGGATACGAATTGCAACAGATAAGAGATCGCTATTGTTTGCATTCCGCCAGAAATCGTTAATGTAGTTACATATGGCTTTATTGGAAATCAATTTCTTACATAACTGGCATCTCACAAGAGCCTTTGACCAGAGCCCATGCAGCTAATTACTTTTGCCTTCATGCCATGTTACTTTTACCTCCATGGGCCGGGATTCGGCGGGGTGGCGTCGTCCGCTGACCGCTGGACCGGTTACATCGCTGACTGCTCGGCGTACTGTCGCAGCGACTGATCGTTTTGTTACCTGTATATCTTTTAGTGGGGCGGCAATCCAAACTGATTACCTCCATGCCATCTACCAGAAGACTTCAACAGAAACAATAACAAGATTAACAAAACTTAGTTAACAAAATAAAAGAAAACTGACTCGACATGTGGCAGACTGTGGTTGCGTTCGTTTTCCGCGTTCTTGGTTCGCGGGTTTTGTTTCTGGCGTTTCCACGGTGGTGGGGGTTCTGGCCTTGTGGCGTGAGCCGGGCTCCGGCGGGGTGACGTCTGCCATTGACCGCTGGGTCGGTTGCATCGCCGAGTGCTCGGCGTGCTGTGGCAGTGACTGGTCGTTTTGTTACCCGTATACTTTCGGGTGGGGCGGGAGTCTAAGCTGTTACCTCCATGCCATGGAACAACCAACCATTTCGACGAAATAATCGATATATGAATATAGACGCTGATAGATAACTCCCTTTTTAACTAATGCATCCATCTTGGGACATTTTGAGAACTAGTTGTTCAGTTCGTATTTGTTTTTATTGTAGTGCAAGTTGTACTAGTTCATGTACATTTGGATGTTGCAAGTGGCACATTATTTTGTATTTTATTTTATGATTAAAACTTTGTTTAGACAGAGGATGACTCTCAACGGATAGCAGGTTACTTTGACTTTTTCCTGGTCTTTTCGGTTTGTTGCTCTCTTCCGCTTCGCGGCCTGTTGTTTTGCTGGCGTTTGGAGGCTCTGGTCTTGGTTCCTAGGGTGGTGCTGACTAGCACTGGCTCTGGTGATCGAGTGCTGTAGGATCTCTATTGCAATGAGTTTGATTCTTCATATATTTTCGCGTGGGACGGGATTCTTTTAAGAGTTACCTCCATGCCATAGCCATTATTCGTTATTCATTTTAGCACCACCTAGGAGGTACGTATATCTTAAGGCGAATAACATTGCAAGGAAAATATTATAGTAAAAACATTCAATATGAGGACACATTATTACATAAATATAAAGCGCGAATTTAAAATAATTATTCAATAAATATTCTAAAGAGATCAATGGCATGATAAAAGATATTATTGACATTAAGAAAGTTAAGAATTAGAAAACGGAAATTATACTGAAATGAATCCTGTTGTTTTAACAAAAAACAAAAACAAAAAAAGAACAAAAAAAAAAAGATTGTAACAGATGATCCAGTCATTGTTTAAGTTCCTATGTTTGATACATGAAGAATTCAAAGTTATTTTGACATACTAAGTTTTAAAAAATAAAAGGGATGCATGAAAAATTAAGATGTTTAATGCTCACATAATTATAAACTTGATGTTGAAATGTAGATCATTTAAAGACAAATCCAATGATGTAAAGAGCATTTAACAACGATGAAAAAGCACTCTTCCATTATCGAAAAACATCACAACTGTGAAAAACGCAGCTAACACAGAAACCGTTAATGTTTACACATGGTATTGAAAAAAAATCACTTGGACGTCTGTCTCTCAGTTTTTATTAACACTTTACAACATAGTTGAAAAGTGTTTATGACTTTGTTTATTCTGTCTGTCTGCCTGTCTGTCGTCTGTCTGTTCGTTAGCACGATAACTGCCGTAAAAATGACTTTATCAAAATGAAATTTTAGTATGTTTTTCAGACGGTCTGTGGGACCTATGGGAATATAAATAAATACTATCACCCAATTAGTTTTTTATTGAACCCCGGTTGAAAAAATGAAATACATTGAACCCTATGGGACCTAATTTTTCAAACATTTTTTAAGCAAATTTAAAATTCAAAAATTGCTTCGAAATTTTTAGGAATTATTCACATTATCCCATAAAATATATAAAAAAAAATTCAGTAAAATATATTAAATAGTTTTTTAATTAAAATTTATTTAATATAGGGAAAAAAACAAATTCAATTAAATTCTGACTTTTGGGATATCCTCCGGAAAGAAAAAAGAGATATATTATATAATAAATATATTTCTAAGAGTTTAATCATTTTGTATATGAGAAAGGCTTCGCATTTTAAAATAAATTTGGTAGATAACAATTTTTCAAAATTTTTTTTAATTTTATATAACTCTTCGTGATATACTTATTTAATGGCATTTTTAATGCATTTTCCTACGTCCTAGAGAGATAAAATTTGGTACACCGCTTAAATTTGTTGAGCATTTTATTCTACAAAAATTTGGTGGATCTTTAAATATCGATCATACATTTTTTTCGAAATGGCCTGCAAATAATCCCCGTTCACTTCTATAAATCATTGTTGTAATATTGTTAAAAATTCTGATGTGGGCAGCACATGTCTTTCCCTGCAGACTCATCTTCACGTTCTCTTTATTTCTTCAATAATAATTTGAGTTTATCTGCACAAAATAACAGCCTAAGTATTTTAAATGACATTGAATTTGCACGTGTTAAACTTAAATTTGGTTCTCATTTGATAGCTGGACTTATTGTCAAAGGTGGCGTAGCGAAAAAACTAGAATATCTCAAGAACGGCTAGTCCTAGAGTAATGGGGTTAGTCTTATTCTTTTTGTTGTCAAAAATCACGTATAATATAGGAATTTAATTGATATTTGAGCACACGTAGTCTTTTATTTTTATATTTAACGATTTTTGCCGGTCATTTCGCAAAACAGCCCGTTCCTTTTTCCCGAATCGTACTAGAATAACCTACAAGTGATTTATATACCAAATTTTGTTAAATTTGGTATATAAATCACTTGTAAGTTATTGAAATATTATACACCAAATTTTGTTAAATTCGGTCCATTAGTTTTTAGCTAGAGTGGATAAAGGCAATTTTTGCCGGCCATTTCGCAGAAGGCAGATTCTTTTATTACGAATCGTACTAAAATCTAATGAACATCAGGGTTTCCCACAAAAAACTTGCCTACCAAATTTTATGAAATTTGGTCCATTAGTTTTTCAGTTAGAGTGGATGCAATATCCTCACAGACACACAGAAACACACAGAGATACACCGTTACACACATAGACGTCTTCCTAAAAATAGTTTTTTCGTGTTCTAGAAGTCCCAAAACGTGTAGATCCTTCGAAAATTCGAGTTCCGATCTTCGGCACGATTCCAATACTTTGAATACATACACACATATACACACACACATATTAACTGTGTATCTGTGTACTATATCTGTGTATCTAAATTCCGTACCTATGCAATTACAATAGTTGTGATTTTAAATGATCCCTAAACTTTTATTATTTCTTCACCGAAGCCTAATTTTAACTTATGCAGAATGCAAATATTTCAAACGATTGTAATGTGAATTACATAAGAATTGCTGAATTTTTTTCACACAAAATTATTTAGCTCTGGAGTCTGGAATACAAGTTATATGAATGATATATTCATTGATTTTGCATAGAGAATCAGATGATTTATATTTCGATACAGTTTTAAATATTTAAGTATAATAAATTACTGCTGTACTGTGATAATGTAAAAGATATCACCACTGAATGTATCACATTTTAGAAATTTTTAAATGAAATTGCATTTCAGTTGGAACGCGTTTCCTAATCAATGCTTATGCATGATTGATCTTTCTTGTGATTTATGCGTTTGTACTTCGGCCAAAGATTGGTCTGTAGAAGCTATGACCGCCATTTTATTCAATTTTGCTTTCACATGCTGTTTGGAGCTCAAACAATTTCTCTATACATTATAAATGTCACGCTGAGAATGATGTATTCGTGTTCTAGATTTCCCAAACGTGCAGATCTGCTAAACTAATATAGATCTGCTCCAACCATTTCTCTATACATTATCATGTGTACTAGGGATAGAGAAAGCTGAATACTGTTAGCATTAGCCACAGAAAAAATAAATAGCATAAACGTATTTAAATAGTTCATTTTGGAACAGTGAGAAAGCATATTTAATTTGGATTTAGATGTACTGTAAAACATTAATTTTTCCATTTGAACATCAACAAAAGGCTGGCATAAAGGATTTTTTAGAGGTAGTCTTATATTTAATGTAGTTGAATAGATGCGATCGAATTTGATGTAGTCTATGTAGCTATTTCTACTTCAGGCTAGCCATCTGATGCTATTTTTATGCTCCAGGTTTGCTTCCTGTGTGAGCGTTAGCCTCTTGATTTAAAATCGGCGCTTAATATCCTATATTCCACTGAATTTGTACTAGTCGTACTAGGGTAACTTTCAAATCTCCGACATAGTTGCACTAACTTACAGGATTGATCTGTTCGAGCGCCATTCTAAAAAACCTTGCTGCACCAACCGGGAATCGAACCCTGGATCTTCGAACTGGCCAGCCGAGAGAATGTAGCTTGAAATAATTTCTCCAGTATTCTCACCTCGTGTCATGGCACTTAATATTATGAAATGGTCAATAAAAACATTCAGTTAGGAAAATGTTCAGTTGTTAATATTAAATAAGAAAACGCTTGGCGAAAATATTGGTAAAAAAATTTGGCGACATTTTTTTAAATGCCACCCAATTGATAAAAAATATTACAAATTGGTGGAAACGACGATAAATGAACGAAAATGACAGTAATTTATAAAATTTACATTCTGAACACATAAAATTTAATCTCAGAACATGGATTAAGATTTTAAATTAAAATTTTATGAATGGATTGGAATACATATATTGCTCTTTAAAAGAATTTACAGACCATCACGATCAAAATTAGCAAAATTGTCCAAAATTAGTCTGGTAACTAAAGACAGTGTCAAATCACCTTTCTCATACTTTCAACGCTAAGGAAGTAAATCCGCCTTTTTGGCCTTTTAGGTGTCAGCCAAAATGTCCTGTAGATTTTTTTTGTCTGGACGGGAATTTTCCACTTACTGATACAAAGAAAATATGAAACACTTACCACTTAAGCATCTGTTAGGATCTGAAAGGATTTAGGCTTTAAGACAGTTATTGTTTTTGCATAGCCGTATCTTATAAACTATAGTTATTTTTCGACACACACCCGGACCTAATATGATAATCATGTGAATTAAATATATAATATTGTTTAAGCATTTAAAAAAATCTGATGTGGGCAACACATGACTTACCTTATATAATGCAATGAATTTACTACACATACACACACACACACACACAGACATCACTTCAAAAATATTTGATTCGTGATCAGGAATGCTTGAAACGTGTTCTCCCGTCGAAAACTCGAATTCGAATTTTCGACCCCGTCACAATACTTTCCTTAGCTACAGTAAACCTTCGGGTCTGTCGTGTGGTCTGGGTTTTCAACAATACTTTCCTTATACATTATTACTTTCCTTATATACATAATGTATAAGGAAAGTATTGTGATGGGGTCGAAAATTCGAATTCGAGTTTTCGACGGGAGAGCACGTTTCAAGCATCCCTGATCACGAATCAAACATTTTTGAAGTAATGTCTGTATGTGTGTATGTGTGTGTGTGTGTGTGTGTGTGTGTGTGTGTGAAAGTATGTGTGTGTATGTGTGTGTCAGTGAGTCTGTGGAGACGATAACTGACGAACGAATGGACCGATTCGAACCAAATTTGGTACAAAAATCACAATCCGTAAACACTGGAAGTCTATTGTTTTTATACGTAATCGAATGTTCAGAACCCCCCTAAATTTTCGAATGAAATTTTGAAAAAATCGTCAAAAAATCAAAACCGCTAATAAAGTTACGCAAATAGACATTTCTTATGTAATTTTTCATTAGAAAACGATTGGCATAAATTTTAGAACGCTAACATAAACCGTTTTCGAGATATTGTACATTTTTCAAAAAAATTATGAAAAAGTCACATAAAAAAAAATTCCTATTGAGGAACATGTTCACTTTTCATATGTAATACCATGCGATAAGTTGAGTGACATCATTCTCGTGGATCTAGCTCGTTCCATTCATGAAAAAATATACTTTGAATAATACTTTTGTATTTGAACGTCAATAGTCATTTATCTGCTGTAAGAATAACTTTTTTCTTAGTGCATAACGCTTGGCGAGATTTTGGCGACGAATTTGGCGGAATGTCGCTAACTTGGCGACTTTTTTGAAATGTTGCCAAATTAATGAAAATCTCGCCAAATGGATAAAAATGATGCTAAATCAATGAAAATGACGACTAATTGTCGAAAATTCAATATCTTGGAAAGAATATTAGTATCTACTATAAGAAAAACCTATTTTTTTATTGTAAAAGTAGTAAATTCATTACATTATATAAGGAAAGTCATGTGTTGCCCACATCAGATTTTGTATATAAGGAAAGTAAAAACAGTGGTTGCAAATTGTTTGAATTATTTAAATCATAAGTTAATACTTTTATTCTATAAGCATACTGAATTATGTGACCAGACATTACGCTATTTGAAGTTGTTCTGATCGCTTTCATATATTAAGGAATTTTTTTTGTCGTAGCTGTCGACCATGAACCCTGTCTGTTGGGTATTCCCGCAATCAGAGTGAGCAATCCGGGTATTCAAGATCCGTAAGAATTAAGATATAATCACTAAACTGGTAGTTCTTATTCGATTCACCTAGACTTTGTATAGATGCGTCTTAAATTAAATATATACAATTCATATGTACAATTTGCCATTTCTAACTATAAAATTAATGAAGTCAGAATTTAGTGTCATCTCAGTGACATGGGGAGAGAACACTGCAAGATTATTATAAAAATGATTTCAAGTTACATATTCTATACCTATATATCAAAAACTACAGTGGTAAAAAAAATTTGAGATGACCCATTGGAAACGTCAACCGTATTCCAGAACAATATTCCAAAGTCAAGTGATTGTATTTTCGAAAGAGAGAAAAATTGAGCTCTTGAATTTTAGAAAAAAAAAGATAACTTTTGAAGTTTTTTCTTCAGAGTCATCTGATTTTGACGAAATTTTCAGGTTTGTTCATAAATAGTCTCCTCAAATCTTAGGTCTAAATCTAAAACACTAAAGTCCAAGCGATTAATCCGTTATTTTTAGCTAAAAACCTCAAATCATATAATGCCTGTTTGACGAAAATCTAGCTATTGCATCGAAAGACGAAAACATTTTAAAATCCGAATGCTCTCGTTACCATATAGGGTATGCGTTTTAACATTACATATAACACTTTAAGAAAAGAGCTGAGATGTTAATAAAGGGGGGCGATGGCAAAATTTTCTAGTTCAGTTTACTTTCCTCGCATGTCAGATAAACAGTCTCTCAGATAAACATGAAAAAGAGAAAAGAATAAATAGAACAGATCTCCTCGCAAAGCATCTTTCTCTATCATTTCACTTTTCGAACGGTTTGGTGTGCGGAACCCCCAAAACTTATAAATATTGGACATTTTCTAATGCACACTTTCTTTTGACCTATCTACCTATATACCACATTTAAAGTTTCTACTCCATCGCGAAACATATTTTTTCTATCATTTTACTTTTCGAACGTTTTCGTGTAAAGTAGCTACCCCCTTAAATGAACAGTTTTGAAAAACTCTATGCTTGTGTTTTTTTATCAGATTATTGTTCCATATACCAAATATCAAGCATCTATTACATCTTAAAGAAGATGTTTCTCCTTTATTCGGAAAATCGAACATTCGGGTTTGCGGCGCCCCCTAAAGTGGAAAATATCGGAAAACTGAAATTGTACATGCTTTTCCTTTCAAACTGTCTATCCGTATACCAAATTTGAAATCTCTATCTCATCTCGAAACACGGTTTTTCGTCATTTCACTTTTCGATTTTTCTCTGGAGCATTCCTCCATTTCCCTTTCTGAAATTGCACACTTTCTTAATTTTGAACGGTTTACATATACACTAAATTCGAAATTTGTATCTCATTACAAAGTATATTTTCCTATCATTTCACTTTAAGAACATTTGGTGTGGAGCACCCTCTCTACAGAACATTTATGAAAAAATCGATTTTTCCAGGTTTTTTTTTCGAATGATCGACTCATGTACAAAATTTCAAGTCTCTATCTATTTGGAATATGCCTAAAAAAGCGTAACAGATGCACACTTGGCAATTAGTATATACTAGCCAAATACCCGTTGAAATTTAACGGTTCCACAATAAGAAACCCCAAATAACTCAAATTTTTGAATAATTCGCGTTTCACATTTATTCAGAAAATCGAAAATTTTGGTGTGAGGAACTCCCTAAATAAGAAAATATTGGAAAACTGAAATTGCTCATATGAAATCCACTTTATGAGTTTCAGTTTATTATGTTGAAAGCAAAATGATTATTTGAATTCATTGTTTAATTTTGTCACCGTGGACTGAACGAGATGGGAAAATATTGCTGTTCACGCTGTGGCAACAAAGAAAAAAGGCTCTCGTGTTTTTTTTAGAAAACCAATTTTAAAATTTTTTTTAGTATTCTATGAATATATGAGAACTAGGTGAGCCTTGGGCTCTAGTTGTAAGTTAAAATAAAAGTGTTCTGCAGTATTGGAAGTTTGTGTTAATATTTCGTAATACAAAAAATTTTCCATAACATCTGGCGTCCGCGACAGGACCTTGTAAGCGTCAATATGTTTAAATCTGTTAAAGGCTTCAAGAAAGAAGACTTAATTTATTTGTGTCAAGAGATTAACGAGGACTTACCGTTGAAGGTTACCATATCTACTCTGAAAGAGGTAATTTTAAACAGTAAAGAATATGAAGAAGATCCGGACTTTGTTTCAACCGTATTAGCCACAACTGTTTCTGAAAGGCAGAAAAAAGAAGAGGAGGCTAAAATTAAAGAACTCGAAGAAGAAGAGAGAAAGCGCCAAGATGAAGAAAGAGAAAGACAAAGACAACATGAATTGGAATTGGCGAGATTAAACTCGGCTGTAGATACTCAAGATGATCAATCTCCAGATTCAGGTAGTGTAAAAAAGAAATTTCACTTACCTAAGTTGGAATTGCGTCATTTTTCGGGAGATTTAAAGGACTGGTTGCCATTTTGGAGCCAGTTCGAACATGTTCATAATGATGTTCATATAGCACCAGAAAATAAATTTCAATATTTAGTGCAAGCAACCGTTAGCGGATCGCGCGCTAGGGAGGTAGGGGAAAGTTTTCCGCCAACCGGTGCCAACTACGGCAAAGCTGTTGAATCTTTAAAATCGCGTTTTGGTCGGACTGATTTACTTATAGAATTCTATGTCCGCGAGCTTTTAAAATTGGTTTTGCAAAACGCTTCACAAAGTTCTACTGCTAATTTATGTGCGCTGTATGACCATTTGGAGTCTCAGATCAGGGCATTAGAGACACTTGGTGTAACAACGGATAAAAGCGCTGCTCTACTTCACCCTTTGGTTGAGTCATGCTTACCGGAAGATATACTAAGAGCATGGCAAAGACAAAGAAGTCCTGATTTCAACCATAGTGGTGAACCGCAAGAAAGGCTTAGTAGCTTACTAAAATTCCTAAAATCTGAAGTAGAATCCGAGGAAAGGATTTGTTTGGCGATGCAAGGTTTCGGCTTAAACAAAAAGAAGGACAATATTGAATTTAGAAATAAGAAATTTGATCCAAGAGTAAAACAGAATAAAATACCCACAGCCTCTGGTCTTTTTACCAATCCACATACTCAAGAAACCAAAAAGTCGTGTGTGTTTTGCGAGAAAACTCATCCTAGTGCAGACTGTTTTTCTGCACAAAGAATGAGTTTAGTTGAAAAACAAAAGATTTTAAGGGAGAAAAATTGTTGTTTTGCCTGTTTGGCTCCCGGTCACCCCGTCCGAAAATGTCGTTCATTTTTGAGATGCTTAATTTGCGGGAAGAAACATGTTCCCTTGATGTGCGAAACAAACGAGTCAAGGAAAAGTGATTTCAAAAAGGCAGAAGAAGCTGAAGTTGTCAACGAGGTCAACTTGTCCAACCTGAGTGTGGGTCCTAAAGTGTTTTTACAGACTCTAAAGTGCAAGCTCATATCAGATAAAAAGGAAAATATCGTGCGAATTGTTCTGGACACCGGCTCGCAAAAGTCTTATATTGTAAAGAGTCTTGCTGAAGAAATGGGATACGCTCCTGTAAAGAAAGAAACTCTAGTACATTAATTGTTTGGCGGGATTAAATCTAAAGAATTTGTACATACATGTTACAGAATTAGGTTGAAAAATATTAAGAACAATTTTGCGTGTAACTTTGAATCATTGGATCAGGTAGCTATTTGTAATGATGTATCACCTGTGAATTCAGGGCCTTGGTTAAAAGAGCTTCAAGAAAGGGATATAACATTAAGTGATGTTGGAGAAAAGCCACAACCCGTACAAGTACTTATAGGAGCTGATCTTTTTGGAAAGATTTTAACTGGTCAGCGTAGGGTTTTATCAAGCGGATTAGTGACCATTGAAACTTTGCTTGGGTGGACTTTGTTAGGGAAAGTTCCTGATAGTGAAGTTACTACAAGCAATGCCATGTTAGTGATTTCACTTTTCGTTAAAGAATTTGACATTTCGGACTTCTGGAAGCTGGATTCTATTGGAATCAAGGATCCTATTGAAAAGCTCTCTAAGAAAGAGCAAGAGGATTTGACTACTGAAAATTTTCTTCAAACTGTTAGGTACAACGAACATAATCGCTATGAAGTTCAATTGCCTTGGTTGGATAATTGTGTACCTTTAACGGACAATTTTGAACAAGCTAAAAGAAGGTTAGACACCACAACCAAGAAGTTATTACAGGAAAATTTGTACGATAGTTATGAGAACATATTTTTCGAATGGCTGCGTGAGGGGATTATCGAAGAAGTACCAGTTGAAGATAAATATTTACCTGCTTATTATCTACCTCACAGACCTGTTATCAAAGTTAGTAAGACAACTCCAATTCGGCCGGTTTTTGATGCATCTGCTCGATTAAAGGGACATCCGTCACTAAATGACTCCTTACATAGTGGTCCAAACTTGATTGAGCTCATTCCTGATATTCTGCTGCGGTTTCGAGAAAAGAAGATTGGTGTAATCGCAGACATAAAGAAAGCCTTTTTGCAAATTAGCCTCTGTAGAGAAGACAGAGAATTTTTGAGATTTCTATGGTGGACAAATAAGGCTTGCAAAGACTACAGGTTTTTTCGTCATACCAGAGTAGTTTTTGGCGTTCGCAGCAGTCCATTTCTATTAGGAGCTGTATTGAAGTATCATCTTGAACAAAATGCTGACGTTGATCATTTTGTAACTGGTTGTCTTTTAAAGAGTTTTTATGTAGACAATCTTGTAACTAGCGTCCACAATGAATTAGATTTGCAGCGATTGATAAGTGTTTCTAATGAGCTATTAAAAAAAGGTGGTTTCATTCTGCGGGATTGGGAATCTTCACTAACAGAAGATGGAGGATCCAATAAAGCTGATCTGCTAGGCCTTCAATGGAATAAAACTGAAGACTGTTTTTCGCTAAATATCAGCTGGTTGAAAGAAGTAAATGTCGACCACATCACTAAACGTACAATACTATCTGTTACTCACAAAGTGTTTGATCCATTTGGATTTGTCTCACCTGTAATGCTTTGTCCCAAGATTATGCTACAAAAAACCTGGAAATTATCGTTGGGATGGGATGAAGAAGTCACTGGATCCCTTCGACAAGAATTTTTGCAATGGTTTAGGGAACTAAAAGTATTGGAGAACGTTACTGTTCCTCGCTGGATCAACGTTACTTCAGAAAATATGAAGAACTTCTCCATTCATACTTTTTGTGACGCAAGTAGGGATGCATATGCTGCCGTTACATATCTTGTACAAGAAGGAGAATGTGGAATGGTGCATTTTTTAGCCTCGAGATCCCGAATATCTCCTCTAAAAGTTGCGACAATTCCAAGATTAGAGCTTCTTGCTGCATTGGTGGGAGCAAGATTAACGAAATCTGTGTTAGATGCTCTTGGATGGACGGATATTAGATGTTTTTATTGGAGTGATTCCACTACCGTTCTTACTTGGATCATTAAGGATGAAAATTGGTCTATCTTCGTCAATAACAGAGTTCAAGAAATACGGAATATCAGCCAAGTTTTTTCTTGGCGTCATATTTCTGGATTTGAAAATCCAGCAGATTTGCCCTCCCGAGGATGCAAAGCAAGTATTTTAATGAAAACCAGATGGTGGGAGGGGCCAAAATGGCTTACTTTGTTTGAAGACGAAGGACCATGCAATGAATATGAGCTTGATGAAGATGAGATACTAAAAGAGAAAAAGAAAAGCTCAATATTAGTTTTGGTATCTGTAAATCAAGATTCATCTGCAGGCTGGTTTTATCAGCGTTTTTCAAAATATGAAAACATTGTGAAGTTAGTGGGATGGATTTTGAGATTTGTAAAAAGCTGTAGATGCGATGTTCAGCTAAGAAAAACGGGAGATCTGGATGCTGAAGAATACCGGGCAGCAGAGAAACAAGTGATAAAATTGGTCCAGTCTGAATCTTTTGTGAACGAGCATGATGAAAAACTAAAAGCGTTGAGTGCGCATAAGGATACCGATGGGATAATACGGCTCAAGACGAAAATAGTTTTCCGTCAGGATACAGAAGATTTTAGGGAACCAGCTGTTCTCCCGTCCAATCATGAAGTTGTCAAAAGACTAATATTTTCTCATCATATCAAAAATAGTCATGCTGGAACTCAAATTTTGCTTAATATTTTGAGAGAACATTTTTGGATTTTGAGAGGAAGAAAAACAGTACGTTATGTTATCTCAAAGTGTGTCTCTTGCAAAAGATTTTCTTCTAAATGTTGTGATGCTGTATCTGCTCCTTTGCCTGAAGATCGAATACGACAGGCAAACGTGTTCGAAATCTGTGGAACTGACTTGGCAGGACCTTTATTTTTGAAGGATGGAAAGAAAGCGTGGGTATGCATTTTGACTTGCGCTGTATATAGAGCTATTCACTTAGAGCTTGTTTCATCACTATCGACCGAAAGCTTTTTGCTAGCTCTTCGGCGATTTATAGCTCGGAGAGGTCGATGTGAAACCCTATATTGTGATAATGGTACTAATTTCGTCGGAGCTTCCAATTTGCTTAGAAGTTTAGACTGGGACCGCATCTGTAACGACAATGTTCTTCATCCAATTAGGTGGAAGTTTAATCCCCCTTCTTCACCCTGGTGGGGTGGATGGTGGGAGAGGCTAATTGGTATTCTTAAAAGTCTTTTGAGAAGAATACTTGGAAGAGCAAGTTTGACATTCAAAGAATTGGTAACTGTTATTTGTGATTGTGAATCTGTTATCAACTCACGGCCTTTGACTTACATCGACGAATGTGACTCAGAATTTGTTCCACTTACCCCTGCCATGTTTCTTCAGGATATCAAGCTCTCTGGTGTTCCAGACTGTGATGCTGCTGATCATAAAAGTCTCAACCATCGCATCAGATACAGGATAGCTTTGCAGAAGGACATTAGGACAAGGTTCAGGTCCGAATATCTTGGATCTTTGATAAGGAGGTCTGAAAAGATTAAAACTTCGAAGATGGCCCCCGGAGATATTGTCCTCATAAAAAGTGACAACGCTAACCGAATTGACTGGCCACTGGGAAAAGTGACAGAAATTCTACCAGGGAAAGATGGTGTGTGTCGACTCATCAAACTTAAAACTTCTCGTGGAGAAGTTCTACGTCCGATTCAGCGCGTCTTCCCTTTGGAGATTTCTTCTAACGATTCATCTTTTCCACTGGGAAAAAATACATTCTCTGAAAAAATCGCCTCTATGAAGGATGCTATTCCTAAAGGTTCTGGCGACAACTCCATCGACTGTGCAGTTGTTCAAAACAAAACAAGGCTAGGGCTGACTGTCAAAATTCCCGAAAGGCTGAATCTCTAATATAGTTTTTGAGTTGTGGAACTTCCACATCTCAAGGTGGGAGGATATGAAATCCACTTCATGAGTTTCAGTTTATTATGTTGAAAGCAAAATGATTATTTGAATTCATTGTTTAATTTTGTCACCGTGGACTGAACGAGATGGGAAAATATTACTGTTCACGCTGTGGCAACAAAGAAATAAGGCTCTCGTGTTTTTTTCAGAAAACCAATTTTAAAATTTTTTTTAGCATTCTATGAATATATGAGAACTAGGTGAGCCTTGGGCTCTAGTTGTAAGTTAAAATAAAAGTGTTCTGCAGTATTGGAAGTTTGTGTTAATATTTCGTAATACAAAAAATTTTCCATAACAGCTCACTTTCTTCCTTTCGATCTATCTACTCGTACACCAGATTTGAAGTTTCTCTCATACTAAAGCATACAATGTTATCATTTTACCCTTCGAACGTTTTTATGTGGAGCACCCTCTTAAAAGAACATTTATGAAAAACTCTATTAGTCTTGGGTTTTTAATGAAATGATTAGCCCCTATACCAAATTTAAAGCTTTTATCAAACTTAAAAGTAAGCGTTGTTCATTTATTAGTCAAATTGGACATTTTGGTGTGTGACACCCCCTAAAGTGGCAAATATTGAAAATATGAATATGCACACTTTTTCCTTTTGAACGATATACACATATACCAATTTGAAGTCTCTATCTCATCGTAAATTATGTTTTTCTATCATTTCATTTTTCGAACGGTTTGGTGTGCGGAACCCCCCAAAATTGCCAATATTGCAAATTATCTATTGCACGCTTTATGTCTTTTGAACTATCTACCTGTACGCCAAATCTGAAGTTTCTATTTCATCGCGAAGCATATTTTTTCTATCATGTTTCTTTTCGAATGTTTTCGTGTGAAGTAGCCAACCCCTTAAATAAACAGTTTTGAAAAACTCTATTCTTGCTTTTTTATTAGATGATTGTCCCATATACCAAATATCAAAACCTCTATTACATTTAAAAAGGAAGCGTTTCTTATTTATTCGGAAAATCGAACATTTGGGTTTGCGGCACCCCCTAAAGTAGAAAATATCGGGAAACTGAAATCATACATGCTTTCCCTTTCAAACTATCTACCGTACACCAAATTTGAAATCTCTATCACATATCGAAACATAGGTTTTCATCATTTTACCTTACGAACGTTTTTTCCGGAGCACCCCTCAAAGTGAACATTTTTGAAAAACTCTTTTGTCTTGAGTGTTTTCATCAAATTATTAGCCCATATATCAAATTTCAAGCCTCTATCACACTTTAAATCAGGCGTTTCTCATTTGTTCGGCAAATCGAACATTTCGGTGCACGGCACCTCCTAAAGTAGCAGATATTGAAAATCTGAAATTGCACACTTTCTTCTTTTAGAACGGTTAACACATACACTAGATTTGGAATCTCCATCTCATCACAAAGTATGCTTTCCTGTCATGTCACTTTTCGAGCGTTTTGGTGGGGTGCACTCCCCTCTACAGAGCATTTTTGAAAAATTCGATTTTCTAGGGTTTTTTATCAAACGATCGACCTGTGTACCAAATTGCAAGTCTGTATCTACTTGGGAAGTGCCTAAAAAAACCGTGACAGCGGACAGACAAACAGACAGACAGATGGACAGATAGACTTTCACTTCAAACATCCCATGTTACACGAGAATCTCAGTTAGATAAAAGTGGTTGATATTTTTCTAGCGGATTCTTAGCTTATATATTGTAATTATAAGATATTTTGAAGTTTTCATAGCACAGCATTTGTAAATCATTAATATACAATATTGTTTATGGTCGTTGTTGAGTATAGTGATTTTCAACTAAGCTTATGTTCCAGATTTCTCACCAATTTTCAGTGCACTTTCTCATACATGAGCGAATGTAGAATGTTTTCCGAGGGGTGGGGGGTAAACTCAAGAATAAAATATACAACATCGTCTAATTTGATGTTCGCTTTTATTATCTTGAATATTCAAGGAGTCAGGGGGGACGGGGAGAGTGTCCTTCCCTGTAAGCGACTTTGGCTTCATATTTAATGAAATGGTCGAGAAAGTTCAACTAGTTTAGAAATAAGAAAATATTTAAAATGTTATATTTCGTATATATTTATCATACATTGGTAACGTATCGTAAAATCGTGCATTTCATTCACTCTTAACATTTTTATGTAAAATTATTTTATTTTATTCACAAACGAAATAAAATTTATTGAAAGTGCGAATTCTAATATAAATTTCACGTATAATACAATAACATTTGCAAGTGCAAATGTCAATCGTTTAGCCTCCCCAATCAAAAACATCACTCTACTCTACTGCTTCAGATGTAAAACAATCCTGTTTAAACAGCAGGTGAACGAATCGCAAAAGGGATAACGGCTAATCTGTATTACTTTCCTTATATACATAATGTATAAGGAAAGTACTGTGACGGGGTCGAAAATTCGAATTCGAGTTTCCGACAATAGAGCGCGTTTCAAGCATCACTGATCACGAATCAAACATTTTTGAGGTGATGTCTGTGTGTGTGTGTGTGTGTATGTGTGTGTGTGTGTGTGTGTGTGTGTATGTGTGTGTGTGTGTGTGTGTGTGTGTGTGTGTGTGTGTGTGTGTGCGCGTGTGTGTGTGTGTGTGTGAAAGTATGTGTACGTGTGTGTGTGTATGTGTGTGTGTGTGTGTGTGTGTGAAAGTATGTGTGTGTGTGTCAGTGAGTCTGTGGAGATGTCACACGAACGAATACAGCGATTCGAATGAAATTTGGTACAAAAATCACAATCCGTGAATACTGGAAGCCTATTGTTTTTAAACGCAATCGAATGTTCAGACCCCTCCCCTCTAAATTTTCGAGTGAAATTTTGAAAAAAATCATCAAAAAATTAAAACCTTTAATAAAGTTACGCAAATAGACATTTCTTATGTAATTTTTCCTTATAAAATAATTGACATAAACTTTAGAACGCTAGCATGAACCGTACTCGAGGAATTGCACATTTTTCAAAGAAATGTATCAAAAATTCCCATAAATTAAAAAAAATATTAACTGTTGAGCAACATATTCACTTTTCGTATGTAATATCATGCGATAAATTGGGTGACATCATTCTCGTGGATCTAGCTCGTTCCATTCATGAGAAAAAATACTTTGAGTAATACTTTTGTATTTGAACGCCAATAGTCATTTATTTGCTATAAGAATAACTTATTTCTCCGTCCATAACGCTTGGCGAAATTTTGGCGACAAATTTGGTAGAATGTCGCCAACTTGGCGACTTTTTGAAATATTGCCAAATTAACGAAAATCTCGCTAAATGGATAAAAATGATGCTAAATCAATGAAAATGACAACTAATTGTCGAAAATTCACTATCTTGGCTAGAATATAAGTATTTTCTATAAGAAAAACCTACTTTTTTTACTGTAAAAGTAGTTAATTCATTGCATTATATAAGGAAAGTCATGTGTTGCCCACATCAGGTATTTTTGTCTAGTCATTGAATTCATTTCTAGGAGTTAAAATAAATGTTTTTTTCAACATATTTAGGTCAAACCGCCTAGGTTTCTCTTTTCATTTTACCTGATTTTCGTTTGGCGTCCGTTTCATCCTGCGTCACGTGCTGCAACTATTTCCTGATAGACGCCATCTGGTTTCCGCTGGTGTGCTTGCTCTGTTTTCACTTATCCTAAAAAATGGAACTGTTTTTGCCTCCGGAACCTTTTTAGACCAACACATATTTGTTACATGCAGTGTTTTTACTTTATAGTTATTTTTTATTTATTTAGGTTGATGTAAAATGCATATTTAAAATCATAACTTTTGAAATAAATCTCTGAAACTGTTTCTAAAGTAGTTAAAATGTTAAAACTTTGTTAAAACCTAGCATAAAAAGTTAGTAACAGAATCATCCAAATTTAGAGAACATACAATAGCCTTCTGCTTTCGGACATAGATCAGACGTGCCACAAAGTTAAGCAAGTTTCTGTCAATAAATTAGTGTTAGTTTAATCTTTTGGGTACCGGCAGTGAAACATTGAAATGAATTGCAAAATAAAATAATTCGAAGACTTTCCGTGTTTGTGTATAACTATCTTTGTAGCGTTTCTAACAAATATGTTTTATAACTGTTTTCAATTTTGGAAACAATCGTTCGAAAATCCGAGGTCCAGGATGAAATTAACATCCTCCTCAATGTTGAGTTAAATTTAAGTAGAGTCCTCATGCTCTAATCAACTGTAGAATACCTTACACTTATACACATTCGCATAATTTTATTTTATTTAAATACGATAACATATAAAAAAATCCGATAACATATAAAAAAATCCGATGTGGGCAGCACATGACTTTCCTTCTATAATGCAATGAATTTTCTACTTTTACAGTTTAAAAAAATATTATTCTTATATTCCTTCCAATATATTGAATTTTATTCAATTAGTCGTCATTTTCATTGATTTAGCGTCATTTTTATTCATTTGGCGAGACTTTCATTAATTTGACAATATTTAAAAATGTCGCCAAGTTGGCGACATTCCGCCAAATTCGTCGTCAAAACCTCGCCAAGCGTTATGGACGGAGAAATAAGTTATTCTTACAGCAGATAAATGACTATTGGCGTTCAAATACAAAAGTATTACTTAAAGTACCTTTTCTCGTGAATGGAACGAGTTAGATCCACAAGAATGATGTCATCAAATTTATTGCATGATATTACATATGAAAAGTGAACATGTTTCTTAACAGTTAATATATTTTTTTAATTTATTGGATTTTTTGGTAAATTTATTTGAAAAATGTGCAATATCTCGAGAATGGTTCATGCTAGCGTTCTAAAGCTTATGTCAATCGTTTTCTAAGAAAAAATTACGTAAAAAAATGTCTATTTGCATAACTTTATTAAAGGTTTTGATTTTTTGATGATTTTTTTTCAAAATTTCACTCGAAAATTTAGGGGGGTTCTGAACCTTCGATTGTGCTTTAAAACAATAGGCTTCCAGTATTCACGGATTGTGATTTTTGTACCAAATTTCATTCGAATTGCTTCATTCGTTTGTGAGATATCGTCACCAGAGACTCACTGACACACATACACACATACACACACACTGACATCACTTCAAAAATGTTTGATTCGTGATCAGGAATGCTTGAAACGTGCTCTCCAGTCGAAAACTCGAATTCGAATTTTCGACCCCTTCACAATACTTTCCTAGACATTATGTATATAGTGTAATAAACAACAGCAACAAAAATGAGTGAATAAAAAATACAAATAAGTTATGCAGTGATTGTAACAGCGCTTTAGTAATTTTATTTTTTATCCAGATGAACATTTGGAATTCCATAAACAGATTACGCCAGCATAAAAAATTCCGAACTTAAAAAAAAAATATATATATATATACATCTTTGAAGATTGGCGGTAAACAAACTAAAAATCAATATCGACTTCTAGAAAATAACAAAAGTGCCAAAACATTGAAAGAAAAATAACGCAAGAATGTAAACACGATAAAAACCAAACAAGATTTCAAGTGTTCAGTATTTCAGTGAAATTCAAGAAATTCACTTCCTTCTGGAGAGAAATCAAACAGGGAAAGATGGATAATCTATTTTCAACATAAATTAAAAGAAAAAAAACTGATGTGGGCAACACATGACTTTTTCTATGTAATGAATAACATTTTACACTTTGCTTATACATTTCCATGAACTGTAGGGACAGTAAAATGATACGGATTTAACTTTTACTACCATTTCATAGTTTTTTTTAGGCGTATGTTTCCAAAATTTTATTGTTTTTGGAAATTGGTTCACGAACGGGATCAGGATTTGATTTGCCAGTAAACATTATTTTGCATAGCCAAGACAGGGATTCTTATTCACCTTTCTAAGGGGAATTAAATTAGACATTTTAATAAAATTTTTTGAAGAACTATATCATTTAGAATAATATTAGAATTTGCACATTTTAATCATGAGCAATGCCGGGTATATCTGTTAGATAAATATAAAATTTAAGCGATACACGCACTCGCTCTTGAGTTACTGCACGCAAACATACGCACACATATTGAGAGATGGAGAGAGGGAGAGAGATGGAGAGAGGGAAAGAGAGAGGGGGAGAGAGAGGGGGAGAGGGATAGCGATAGATAGAGAGGGGGAGGGAGAGAGAGGGAGAGAGAGGGAGAGAGAGGGGAGAGAGGGGAGAGAGAGGGGAGAGAGGGAGAGGGGGATACAGGGAGAGAGTGAGAGAGATGGATGAGAGCGAGTGAGAGAGCGAGAGAGGTGGATGAGAGCGAGTGAGAGAGCGAGAGAGGTGGATGAAAGCGAGTGAGAGAGCGAGAGAGATATGGATGAGAGCGAGTGAGAGAGAGAGGTGGAGGAAAGCGAATGAGAGAGCAAGTGAGAGAGAGCTAGTGAGAGAGCGAGTGAGAGAGTGACAGAGCGAGAGAGAGTGAGAGAGCGAGTTAAAGAGCGAGAGAGGTGGATGAGAGCGAGAGAGATGGATGAGAGCGAGTGAGAGAACGAGAGAGATGGATGAGAGCGAGTGAGAGAGCGAGAGAGATGGATGAGAGCGAGTGCGAGAACGAGAGAGATGGATGAGAGCGAGTGAGAGAGCGAGTGAGAGAGCGAGAGAGATGGATGAGAGCGAGTGAGAGAGCAGGAGAGATGGATGAGAGCGAGTGAGCGAGTGAGATGGATGAGAGCGAGTGAGTGAGCGAGTGAGATGGATGAGAGCGAGTGAGTGAGCGAGTGAGATGGATGAGAGCGAGTGAGTGAGCGAGTGAGATGGATGAGAGCGAGAGAGGTGGATAAGAGCGAGTGAGATGGATGAGAGCGAGAGAGGTGGATAAGAGCGAGTGAGAGAGCGAGAGGTGGATGAAGGCGAGTGAGAGAGCGAGTGAGAGTGAGAGAGATGGATGAGAGATGGATGAGAGAGAGCGAGAGAGATGGATGAGAACGAGTGAGAGAGCGCGAGAGGTGGATGAAAGCGAGTGAGAGGGAGAGTGAGAGAGCGAGAGAGAGTGAGAGAGATGGATGAGAGCGAGTGAGAAGGCGAGAGAGATGGATGAGAGCGAGTGAGAGAGCGAAAGAGATGGATGAAAGAGAGTGAGAGAGCGAGAGCGATGGATGAGAGCAAGTGAAAGAGCGAGAGAGATGGATGAGAGCGAGTGAGAGAGCGAGAGTGGTGGATGAGAGCGAGTGAGAGAGCGAGAGAGGTGGATGAAAGCGAGTGAGAAAGGGAGAGCGAGTGAGAGAGCGAGAGAGATGGATGAAAGCGAGTGAGAGAGCAAAAGTGTTGGATGAGAGCGAGTGAGAGAGCGAGTGAGAGAGTGAGTGAGAGAGCGAGAGAGATGGATGAGAGCGAGTGAGACAGCGAGAAAGATGGATGAGAGCGAGTGAGAGAGCGAGTGAGAGAGCGAGTGAGAGAGCGAGTGAGAGAGCGAAAGAGCTAGAGAGGTGGATGAAAGCGAGTGAGAGAGCGAGTGAGAAAGCGAGAGATGGATGAGAGCGAGAGAGATGGATGAGAGCAAGTGAGAGAGCGAGAGAAATGGATGAGAGCAAGTGAGAGAGCGAGAGAAATGGATGAGAGCGAGTGAGAGAGCGAGAAAGGTGGATGAAAGCGAGTGAGAGAGCGAGTGAAATGGATGAGAGCGAGTGAGATGGATGAGAGCGAGTGAGATGGATGAGAGCGAGTGAGAGAGCGAGCGAGATGGATGAGAGCGAGTGAGAGAGCGAGAAAGGTGGATGAAAGCGAGTGAGAGAGCGAGTGAGATGGATGAGAGCGAGTGAGAGAGATGGATGAGAGCGAGTGAGAGAGATGGATGAGAGCGAGCGAGAGAGATGGATGAGAGCGAGTGAAAAAGCGAGAGAGATGGATGAGAGCGAGTAAGAGAGCGAGAGAGATGGATGAGAGCGAGTGTGATGGATGAGAGGGAGTGAGATGGATGAGAGCGAGTGAGATGGATGAGAGCGAGTGAGATGGATAAGAGCGAGTGAGATGGATGAGAGCGAGTGAGATGGATCAGAGCGAGTGAGATGGATGAGAGTGAGTGAGATGGATGAGAGCGAGTGAGAGAGCGAGTGAGAGAGTGAGTGAGAGAGCGAGAGAGAGGGATGAGAGCGAGTGAGAGAGCGAGAGACAGAGCGAGAGAGAGCGAGAGAGAGCGAGAGAGAGCGAGAGAGAGCAAGAGAGAGCAAGAGAGAGCAAGAGAGAGCAAGAGAGAGAGAGCGAGAGAGAGCGAGAGAGAGCGAGGGTGCGAGAGAGCGAGAGAGCGGGAGTGCGAGAGAGCGAGAGTGAGCAAGAGAGCGAGAGTGAGCGAGAGAGAATGAGAAAGAGTGAGCAAGAGAGAGAGTGGGCAAGAGAGAGAATGAGCAAGAGAGAGAGTGAGCAAGAGAGAGAGTGAGCAAGAGAGAGAGTGAGTAAGAGTGAGAGTGAGTAAGAGAGAGAGTGAATAAGAGAGAGAGTGAGTAAGAGAGAGTGAGTAAGAGAGAGAGTGAGTAAGAGAGAGAGTGAGTAAGAGAGAGTGAGTGAGTAAGAGAGAGAGTGAGTAAGAGAGAGAATGAGTAAGAGAGAGAGTGAGCAAGAGGGAGAGTGAGTAAGAGAGAGAGTGAGCAAGAGAGAGTGAGCAAGAGAGAGAGTGAGCATGAGAGAGAGTGAGCAAGAGAGAGGAAGAGAGAGATCTGAAGAAAGAGGAATCACGCATTTCGAAAGTTTTAGAAGTGTATTCTTTAGTTTAAAATCCTGTATATCTCTTCATCTCTGGAATTAGAAAGTTTTCTTGTAAGCAGTATGTTCTCTACATTACAGTATAAGAAAGTAATTATTCACTTCAGGGATGCATAGCGCATACAGATGTACACAAAGTTCACTAAACACTAAATCCAAGAACCCAAAACATAAAAATAAATTACCTTTCCATGCAAAGTTTGCACTTTACTGTAGCAACAAAAGGAAGAAAGTACTCGTACTTCACGGCGCGTCGCGAAGCACTTCAAATTCGAAATAACATGCAACAGGTCTCTTCTCCATCGAACCATTAAGCTAATAGACTGTCTTCCGCGACATGCTACCTATTTAACCTGACCAATTTTTTCTCGTACCGCTAATTCTTTCTTGATTTCGCAGTTTTGTAGAAGACCTTCTGTCCGTAACAACAAAAGCTGAAGAAGTTACGGTCATTTAAAGCTTAAGTTGTACTTCTCACGGAAAATATAGTCTTTTCTTTTATGCAATGCTTGTTGAATAAAAAAATGCTGTCTTTGCTTTGTTAAAATAGCACTTTTCAAATTGCCTTTTCTACCTTTGGTGTTATGTACTTGAATAACGGCTGAATTTTATAAAGGAATGTGGATATGTGTTTATTCTTTTGGGTATTTTGTGCTTTCAGAGATTATTTAAGCTACGAAGAATGAATTAGAATAGAGAAAACATTTTTATTCTCATTCGGGCTTATTCAATGGTTGAAACTTAACCTAAATAACATGTCCCAACTAAATTTATTTTCAGAATTCTGGTGGAAATGCATTTTCGAAATGTATTTTTTGTTAATCATTATAATAAGATAAGGCTGTTGTTTGCATTTCTGCCAGTCTTTGGGTGTTGTCTGTAGCAAAAAGTCGAAGCTTCAGACAGCCGCGAAATTCGGTCGTGGGTTAGTCGAACTCCCACTACGACCGACCTCGGCAAGGTTTTTCTTTCAGATTTGAATTATTTTTTTTAGTTATTTATGTTAAAGCATAATTTTGAACGATTTTCACACAAATCGGTTTCTTATCGATAGAAAATGTTATCATGGAGTTTCTGTTTTGACATTATCAGAAAGATTTCAAGATCGCTCTTTCTGACGATCTTTAAACCGAATTAATAGGATAATTCTTTCTTGTTTATTAATTTATTTTTAAATGTATCAAAATAGACATGCTTAATTTTTTATTTATTTTTTATTTCACCGCATCCGAAAAAGGAAACTGAGCACAATAGTTTGGCAATATATATGAGCGTTATCTTCGCATTCTAATAAAAACAAATGTTTATTTGAATTACTATATTGTCTAAATTTCTGTTAATTTTCAAACGAAAGCGCAAAAATTGAGATTTTGGAATTAGCTTGCGAAGGGTTTTTTTCTCCGATGACAGTGGACGTTGTTGAAACAAGGATTTGGATTGAAATGAAAAATGGGACTGATTTTAATTCAAAACAGGCAATTTGGAAATTGAGTGATGATATTTGTACTTGTATTATTTAAGTAGCTTATTTAGCACCCAGCACCGTGGTTAATTTATTCCAATCTATAATAACATGTAAATATATGCCATTATCCAGGGAAAGTCATGTGCAGATCATATCAGATATTTTTCTTACATAAAATATACAACATTTAAAAAAATTCTTTCTCAAATGATGCCTATTGCGAAATAAATGCGTTATAGTAATTCTTTATTCCTTAATAACATATTTTTTATTATCACATTTTTCTTTGTTTTATTATTTTTTTCATCGCAGATTTCAGATTACATACTAGATAAAACTGTTGGAGGTTAATCAAGTTTATCATTAAGTAAAATTATTCTATAAAATTGTTATTCACGTTGTGATAAATGGCAGACGATAATTTCCATGCGAATTTTTATCGCTGCTTACTCGATTGAGGGAAAATGGATAATCCCTGTTGAAAAATTCACAGTATTCGTTGACAGCAGAGGTTAGTAACTTTCTTGTCCGGTTCCAAACGTATCACATTACATTCAGAAAATTCCCAAAACTTTCGGAAAAATTCGTTTATAAACAGAACTCTTAGATTCCCATGATAAAATCACCACTATCACGGCCGTTGAAAGCTTCTATCGCAAGCTAGTCCGTTTCCTAAAATTGTGAAAAGAATTTAACCCCACGAGAACCCTAATACGACGATAGGAATTACGTCATCGAATTAAGTAATCAAATCAAGATTCTGTCGATCTTTTTTTTCACTCGCTCGTAATCGAGATTACCCGGATGTCCACAGAGAATCTATTTTCAGAAGAAAATGTGATGATAAAAAATTATACTCACTTATCTGGGTGTTATGATTTAGAGGGGGGGGGGAGAGGCAGGAAAAGGTTTGAACTTTCGAAGATATTTCGATATTCGGTTCCTAGGTTGGTTGAGCCAGCTGCGAAAGAACCACAGTGGATGGGAAGTGACCAAGCTACGGCTGGCTGTTGTCCTTTTATTTAACTTATTGATCTTCCACATCGATATCAGCATGTGTACAGTGAGCTGAGACATTTACGTATTTATTGATTTCATATTCGTTTTCCATGTTCAGCGACTATTTGTGGACGATAGTGCCAATAGATGTATTTTGCTGCTTTCACTGGATTACTCCGAAATTTAAAATTCTGAAGATTAATCTATATTCTACTGATGAAAATATTATTGGTCAATATTTGTGTTCGTATACATTTTCACGTTCAAATGCTAGTCAATAGTTTAACCAGATGCACTGGCTATTTTCATTGGATTACTTCGACAATGAAAGTCTATAGATTTCACTAAATTTTATTCGTCTTGAATTTGTTTTCTTTATCTTTATTTCTATGTCAAACTGCTATTCGATGATGAGAGTTTAGAGAATGCATTTGTTACTTTTGCTGAACTACTTAAAAGACAAAATTCTATAGATTCCACTAAATGTAATTCGTCTTGAATTTGTTTTCTTCATGTTTATTTCTAAGTCAAACTAATATTCGTTGATGAGAATTTAAACAGTGCATTTGTTACTTTTGCTGAATTACTTAGAAGACAAGATTTTATAGATTCCACTAAATTTTATTCGTCTTGAATTTGTTTTCTTTATGTTTATTTCTATGTTCAACTATCCAAAATAAAAATGGCCAAATTTTGTCAATATGTTTTTGCTTCATATTTATCTTTATGTTCAACTACTGTTCGTTGGTGAGTAAATAGATGCAGTTGTTATTTTTGTTGTATTACTCAGACGACAAAATTAGATTTGAGAATATTATATTGGTCAGTATTTATCAATTTTGTATGTATTTATATGTTCACCTACTATTCTATGACAAGAGTTTGAGGAAATCTATTAGTTTGCCTTCAAATAGAAACATCTTATAGATCCAGCAAAATTTGACTGGGAAACTTATATTTGCTTAGGAAAATACTTTATATTACATGTAAACAGCTTGTTTCATGATATGTTATCAAATTCAAAATATTATAAAGTTAACACCCTGAAAATTTGGAGAGAAAACTTTGAAAGACATTTTATAAATATCTCTGGAAATATATTCAAAAGGATTTTCTCTGCATAAGGAAAACCATTATATTTTTCAGCATATAGTTATTTCATCAATGATATTATTGAAAGTCTGAATGAAAATTTTTCAACTAGAGATTGATATTATTCAAATTCACCAAGAACTAGAGTTGCAATTAAACATTTAAACTATACTGAACTATGCCAACGAGAATATAGTTTGAAAAACATATGAACAAGAAACTGAATAATATAGACAATGTCATTAAGAAGACGTTTCAACCTTCACTTGAAAAGTTGATACTATAAATTCCTATTGTCGAAAGAAAACAAGTTGATAAGAGAAATATTTCTGCGAATTTAGTGATATTGCATTGCACTCTTTATTAGAGTGAAAAAAAAGTCTTCATTGAGTATTAAAAGGCATTTATAGTATATTAATAAACCCAGGAATATTATACGGAATTTAAAAAAAATTCGATAAGTACGTCATGAAAGATGAGAAACTACTTAGTAGTCATTGTCATAGCAGTCTTCATCAACAGCTATTTATATGCAAAGGTAAGTGACCATGTGCTGTTATTATTTAACTATTATAACGAACTGTATTTCCAAAATTGTGACGACACATGCAGGAGGGCTACTTCCCGGCCGTCCAAACGGTTACCTTACACCTTTCTGGTAGTTCGGACGGTCTGGGTCTCAACAACAACAACATGCAGGAGTGCTATTTAGGCGCGACTGGTAGGTTCGACTTACCCCCCACCCACACCCCCTCACCCAAGAATGTTAAAGTTTTCATGTTTTTTACATAATGTTCTCTGCAGAATCCCCAGCCCCCTCTGGGTATCTTCACTCCTGAGAATATGTGAAAGCATTCAAAATGGTACGCGGTAGAATTTATGTAAGTTTTTAAAAGCTTTTATTTAACTCACCGATGTGACGGAGTCTGTCACGTCCTAGAGAACTGAAATTTGGTACACAGCTTAATCCAGTAGAACATGTTAATCTCTTTAAATTCGGCTGATCCATAAAAAATATAACTTTAAATTTCTGGGAAATGACCCGCAAAAATCCCATTGTTGTAAGATAAATCCAATATTCTCTTCCAGTATTCAACTTCTAATATATATATATATATATATATTATATATATATATGTATAATATTATATACATATATATATATATATAATATAATATTATATATATATATATATATATATAATATAATATTATATATATATATATATATATATATATAATATAATATTATATATATATATATATATATATATATATATATATATATATATATATATATATACATGTTTGTGAAAGTTGCAACACCATGAAGTTATCGAGCGGCCGAGCTGAATCTTACGGCAAATCCAAATTAGGTGTGCTAGTATAAATAGAGAGCTATAGCGAGACGTTGAATATAGTCCTTGGTTGTCTGCAAGTGGTAAATGTTTCATGAGAAATCACTACGTCTCTACGAAGACAGCGGGCGAAAAATGAGCAAGTTACGGAGTGTGAACGGGGACGAATGATCGGCCTTCGTGAAGGTTTTTTCTTCTTATCGTGTAATAGCAGCTCGTATGGAGTGCAATGCCACGACAGTGATGTGAGTGTGGAAGCAGTGGACTGAAGAGAACCGGACGAGTCGCAATTCCGGCAGGTGGACGACGAAATGTTACGTCAGCACTAGACGGTAAACACCTCATCCGCATGGCAGTGATGGACCGCACAACTTCATCTCGACAATTGGCAGAAAGTTGGAGCACTGCTACCGGTGCATCATTGTCTACTGCAACAATTCGTCGGCGTCTACTGCACCGTAGACTGCGTGCAAGAATTCATTTGTACAGGATTCTTCTGCTGCAAAGCCATCGACGCCTGCGGCTACAACGGGCGCATTAACATAAATACTGGCGTGCCGATTGGCAACAAGTAGTCTTTTCCGATGAATCTTGATTTAATTTGAGGTAAAGTGATGGCCGCATCCACGTTAGACGCTATAGCGGTGAACGTCAACCTCCGGAGTGCGTTATCCAACGTCATACTGGACGAACGCCAAGCGCGAATGGCTTCGGAACCATAGGGTACCTTGGACGATATCAGCTGCTAAGAATTAGGAGTAATCTTAACAGCAACTGATACATCAGAAAAGTTCTGGATCCCGAAGTCGTACCTTTCCTTCAATGCATTCCTGGAGCTGTGTTTCAATAGGACAATGCCTGTCCACATGTTGTTAGGAATGTTCAAGATTTCTTTTCAGCACAACAGATACAGTTTCTTCCTTTGTCTGCCTATTCACCGGATATGTCGCTTATTGAACATGCCTGTGATTTCATCGGTTGGCGTCTCGTTCGTGACTCTCGTCACGTAGCTAATGCAGCTGAACTTTGGGTTCGGATAAAAGCAATCTGGAATGCTTTTCCTCAGGTACAAATTCAAAATATATTTGATTCAATGGCACGTCGTATAGAAGCACTTATTGCAGCGTGAGGTGGCTTCACTAAATACTGATTTTCGACATGTAATATTGTTAATTTCTTTGTAAATTTAATCGTTTATTTGTATCAACATTGTTTGTTTGTGAAATAAATTTCATTCAATTCTGATGATTCTCTCATGGCGTTGAAGTTTTTACAAACAGGAGAATATATATATATATATATATATATATATATATATATATATACATATATGTGTGTGTGTGTGTGTGTGTGTGTGTGTATCTGAAATCATTTTATAGTGTGTAATTGTATTGTATCTAAAATTATTTTAAATTTAGAGTTTTAATTTTCGGATATATCTTATAATTTACCTCCATTGAAGTTGCTCATGGCGTGTTACGGATAAAAGCTTTTACCCTAGGAACGATGATTTTATATTTACTTGTTAAGTGTCATGGTTTTACAGACAAAAACTTTTCTTTTTATAATTTAAAAATTCTATATACAAACTAAGCTGTTGATCGAAAGCTAACAGTGTCATGCTGGCGATTTTTTTTTATATTTGAGTACTCTTTGTATAAAGAAAATCAGATTATAATAATTTTTACTTTCCCTGCAATACATGGTAATGTAAAAAGAAAATTTTGGAATCGTATCGAAAATAACAACTCGAGTTTTCAACGGAACTACACGTTCTGGGACCTCCAAAACAAGAAAAAACTAATTTTAGCTTGACGTCTGTGTGTGTGTGTCTGTGTGTATCTCTGTCTGTTCAATGTATGTATCCACTCTAACTCAAAAACTAATGGACCAAATTTCATAAAATTTTATAGGCAAGTAAATCACTTGTGTGTGACCCTGGTGTTGATTAAATTTTGGTACGTTTCCGGATAAAAAGGACTTGTCCTTTTTTAAGAAATGGCCCGCAAAAACTGCATGTATCCACTTTAGTTAAAATCTAATAGTCCAAATTTTACAAAATTTGGTAGGTATGTTACACATGGGTTACCCTGGTGCTGATTAGATTTGGCATGATTCGAAATAAAAGAATCTGCCTCCTTTGCGAAATGACCCCTCAAACATCGTAAATATCTACAGTAAAATACTACAAATGTATCAAATAAATGCAAGTTTTATACGTAATTTTTTACGACGAAAAGAATAAGACCAATTCCATTACTTTAAGATGAACCATTCTCGAGATATTTAAGTTTTTAATTTTAGGGAACTGAAGACGATTTCCACTACAATGTAAAACTATTTAATGAAATTTCTCAAAATTTAGTAGTTATCTCCTTTTAGGGTAATTCTGATACTGATAAGATTTAGGAATGATTAGGGAAAAATATAACCGACCTTTTTTGTGAAATGGCCCGCAAAGATTGTGAAAATGTGAAATAAATGATTGTAATAAATTTTAACGAAGTACTTATTCTCTATGTAATTTTTGATAGCACAGCGAATAAAACTGACGTCATGGCTCTAGGATGAACCGTTCTCGAGATATTTTAGTTCTTTTTAACTTTAAAGTGCATTAAATTGCCAAATGAAACGAACATTCATTCAAACTGCAAATTGGACATAATAACAGAAAAGTATCCATGTTATTTAATTAAACTCAATTTAATGCATCAGGAAATGCAAAATGAGAAAAATAATTTGAATTTGTAAGGGAAGTCATGTGCTGTCTGCATACTGTGATGAAAGGACAACACACATTAGATCTTTCTTATAATTCGATAAAAATAAATGAGATTTTCGACGTTATCAGCTAAAATAAGTATACCAATGTTTATGTGATTTTCATGATTAATTCTAGAGGTACGGCGCTCCTCTGGGAAACATGGAAATAGCGATTTGCAAAACACTATTTCATCTTCGATGCATGTTGTCTTATTTTCAAGCCTTTTAATCAAAAAATCAAGTTTTAATGAAAAATATTTCAATAGTTTGATTAGAAGAATTAGCTAGCAGACGATTTCGGTATTTGAAGTATAATTTCGTAAATGTGTTAATAAATGGAATCAAAAACTAATTTGAATTATTAAATATAATAAAAAATAGTCTGCTTATAAATTAAAAAAATATTTCAAGAATAGAGTTAATTAAGAAATAATTCATTTTTAACACTTTACAACATAGTTGAAAAGTGTTTATGACTTTGTTCATTCTGTCTGTCTGTCCGTTCGCACGATAATTGTAAAAATAACTTTATCAAAATGAAATTTCAGTATGTTGTTTAGACGGTCTGTGGGACCTATGGGAATATATATAAATGAATAATATCACCCAAGTAGTTTTGTATTGAACCCGGGTTGAAAAAAAATGAAATACATTGAACCCTAAGGGACTTAATTTTTTAAACATATTTTAAGCAAATTTAAAATTCGCAAATTGCTTCGAAAGTTTTAGAAGATATTCAAATTATCCCATAAAAATGTAAAAAAAGTTTCAGCAAAATATATTCGGTAGTTTTTTAAATAAAAATTAAAATAATAATTACATCCATATCATATGAAGAGATCACGTGGCCCACCTCAAAATAAAATATGGCATCCATCTTGTGGTAAAATCGGGATTTTTAAAGTTCTTTTTAATTTATATTTAGTGTTGTATCCGTCTTAAAACTGCTTTATTTTTATTTAATTTCTATGCATCTATTTTCTGAAAATATGCAATTATAATATATTTGAGTTTAAACGATCAATGCCATCCATCTTGTGTCAATATCGTGAATTTTAAAGTTCTTTCTAATTTATATTTAGTGTTGTATCCGTCCTAAAACCGCTTTATTTTTGCTTAATTTCTGTGCATCTATATCCCGCAACAACGCAATTAGAATATATTTGAGTTTAAATGATCATTAAACTTTGATTATCTCTGCAACGAAACTTCATTTTAACTTATGGAGAATGTAAACACACCAAGCTATAAGATTAGTTGTATAAGAATTGCTGAATTTCTTGCAAAATTATTTAGCTCTGAAGTCTGCAATATATCTGATATGAACGAAACATTCATTGATTTCATATAGAGACGCAGACGATTTTATAGCAGACTTTTTCGATGAAGTTTTAAGCATAGATTTAAATTACTTTTACCTCCATGGTTTTAAGTTTTTAAATAAAATACATTATTGTAATATTGTGATGAATAAAAAGAATGGAAAAAAGTGTATGAATGAAATATTTACTAGCTTTTTCATAGAGACAAGCGATTTATATTTCAATGACGTCATTTGAACGTCAAGTTCATTTTTTTCAATGAAGTTTTAAGTTTTTAAATATAATAAATGGATTGTAGTATTGTGATAATTTAAAAAATATTACCGCTGAAATGTATCGCATTTTAGAGATGTTTAAATAAAACTGCATTGCAGTTGAAAAGTGTTTCATAATCAATGCTTTATGCATGATTGATCTTTCTTGTTTTTCCTAGGCATTCTGATTTAAAAATGAATATTATGTGTCTAACTTGTCGTTAAGTTATATTTGGAGAAATGTTGAAAAAAATATTCGAGTTTTATTAGCAAATTCCAAGATTTATGAATAAATTCAAGATTTTTAAGTGAATTCGAATAAAATTCAAAGATTTTAGGGTTTTTCCAGTATTCACAGTTTCAAGTTCCTACTTTAGCAGTTTGGGTTGTAAATGTATCATTGAGTCTCACTTAGCCATATGATATATATTTCTTTACTGATACTCTTTATTACCTGTTTCAGCCTCTTCAAAGACCCAGAATCAAGCGAAATGCATACAGGAACGAGAGTAGATTGTGGCCAAAAGGTATCATACCCTACACTCTCGACGAGGCTTACTGTGAGTATACAAAGCACGTTTTTAAAACTTTCCATAAACATTTATACAGAAGCGTATTAAGCCCAGAAAGTGTGATTTCTATTTCTATTAGTAAAATTATATGTTTGGACAGTAAGCACATAAGTAAGCTACGTAATAATTTGATGTTTATAGTTACAGTATTCGCCTGTAGAGCGTATCCAAAGTTATAAAACGCCCTCTCAACATTGGGAACGCCCTTTATAAGCAGGTTCTGTGTGTATGATCTTGTCTGTTGCAGCTGCATTCTTTTTTGAAGAAATTTGAAACCGACTGCATAATAGGAGTAAATTTGTCTGTCTCCATAGGGTTCGTCAAATTATCACAAATAACAAGTTTTCTTGTTGCCATTACAGATATTGGCTATTTTATGTAGATGAGCGCACAATACCCTCCCCCCCCCAACCTGTTCATGGATGATATTCATCGGTGTTGAAGGCCCAGACCACACAGCCAACCCTAGGGCTTACGGCAGTTTAATGTGATATTCATCGGTGTGAAAATCCTGTTGTCAAATTGAAAAGTACATTTTTGAGACATTTTTCGCAATTTTTTAAATGAAGAACTCGCTAATGAAAGCTCAAAAATATAATTTTTTGTATACTGATACTGATTATTATATAACTGTTAACTAAGTAATCTGGAATATGAATGTATCAAAAAATCAAGTGAAACTTCACTTCAGATATTGTATTCCAAAACAGCTCTAAAATATTCGGCAATTCTTATATTGTTACGCACACTTAAAATGTTTTCACGGCTTTTTGCTTTACTCCAAAGAAAACAAAAGACATTTGCAGGCAGCCATTGTTGTTATTTAAAGGTTAAAAACATTTGGTGACCATGGCGACAAATTTGCTGAAAATATCCCCGAATTGGAGACTTTTGGAAACTTCTCGAATTTTTGTAATTTGGTTAAGAACATTTCAAGTTACGTCGATTTCTTGGAAATGTACACAAAGGGTATACAAGCTAGGGATCATTCCATTAGGAATTGGCGTGATGCATGTAAAAGCGAATTGTTAATACGCCGGTGTCTTAAATACATGATAGTCTCTTTCTTAAATGAGTGGAACATTTAATGGCTGTTTTATTATACCCGATGATTATTTTGTGACATTGTAAGATAGCTAGAGAGATTTTAGATGCATATTGTACCTGTTTGTGATTACTGGTGCTTTAAATAAATCGTTAGTTCCCCAGAAATTTGCGAACTCAGTCTTGTATCTTGAGCATAGAACTTCGATTACAAAGGATACGTCACAATGACATGTAGCCCCCGAATCTGATTCAAACAAAAAATGCACTTAAATTTGTTTCTCCGCTCTAAATCCTTCCCAGTAACTTTCTCATCCAACTTATCAGCATTGACAATTTGTCTGTCTCAACCCTCAAAAAGTAAAATGCAGCCTATTTAGCAAAATAATGAACCTGGTTCCACGAAAGCATTCCCATTCTCGCTTAATATATCGTGAAAACCATTTCCATTCTCGCGGAATATCGTGACAAGATCAGTACACACCAAACCATTACTAACACAGAGTTCACTGACTCAGAACTATTAGCCAAATACGAGTAATTACACATTAAATGTGAGCGTCGCATTAAAATGGCAAAAACACATGATGACGATGAAAACCTGGTCTAATCTCGAGTACGATATCACCGAACAATTTTCAAATATCCCCTCCTCTCTTTCTCTCTGTGATAATCTGCGCTACCCATGTTTTCTATACCCATGTTTGGTAGCTGTCCTACCCATGTTTGGTAGCTTAATTACAGCAGGGAATTAAAACGCAATAATGACTGTAATTTCCAACCATTTGAATTCATGAAACTTTATCGTTCCATCTCAGTCGCAACATTTTGCTTATTTTCTTCATACGTTGGCATCGTAGAGGTCTTGTGATGTTCTGCGTAATGCATTCTGTCCGTCCGGTGTTAAACGGGATGTTTTGAGTATAATTAAATCGGAAAAGAGTTTAGTTGTTTCAAGAGTTAAAACCTTTTTGCGGGACATCGTAGAAAGTGGGGATTAATGATATAAGGATGTGAATATATTTTTTTATAGTTCTTTTTACGGGAAAAGGTGTTTTTTTTTGTTATCTGTTTCCGACGGGAGGAAATAGGTTGTTATCTCTGTATATCTTGTGCGTTTAAGAGAGTGAGTTATGCTCGTGCTTCCAATGCTGATAACAACGTGTGTGGACCGGTTTTGTACTTATGCAATCATCAGAATGGAGTAGCCAAGACCTGGCAGCAATAAAATTTGTTATGTTTCACGATTTTGAGAACCCGCGTCGAGCCCGACAAATTCAGTCCTACTATTCAGCCTTCTTTAAATGTCGTAAAAATTGAGCTTAAATTCATGCCAATAGAATACCCCTGTGTGGCATTCCCAAAGTTAGATAGTGCTTCTATTGCCCATATAAGTATCTACGAAATGTTTTTTCTTATGTGTTCATCAGCATGGATTAGGCAAAACCAAAATTTGGCCGTATAATAAGCGCAATATTTATTTTCAAGTATTTCATTTGTGCAGTATGGGCGTGTGTAGTATGGGCACATTTTACAGAAAATTTTTAATAGTGTATTTTTATATATATAAAAATATGTTTTTGTCTCAATTTTGGTTTCAATCGGTTCAGTAATTTTGGTGGATAACCAGTTAAAGAGAATATAACCAGCAAGTGGCGAGAAACTCACTAAAAGTTACTCCTAAAGCGTTAGTGGCTGTGAACGAAAATATCTTAAATATTATATCCTCTTTATTGAACACGTCATTGTCTTCAGATGCTTCTGCGTACAGTGTTTCTTATAGGCATATATCCAGAGGACGGGGGGGGGGGGGGGGTGCGGATACGATTATTCCTCCCCGGGAGACATTTTATGTTACCTAGCCAAATGTCAATAAATTCAGGCTATAATGAAAAATAAATGTTTTGCTTCTTTGGATTTGGAAATTTTCTTGATTTGAAACAGAACAGGTGTAATAGCCAGGTACAATATATATATATATATATATATATATATATATAAATTGGTACAATAACAGATACAATATATATATGTGTATATATATGTATATATATATATATATATATATATATATATATATATATATATATGTATACAACATGTGTGTATATATATATATATATACAACTATATATATATGACAACTGGGGTGTAAGGTCACAACTCCTTACCGCCATTAAGTAAGCTTCTCGCTAAGCTTTCCTTCTTTTTTCAAATTTTAAATGCTTTTTATACTTATATATATATATATACACATATATATATAATATAGATATATATATATACACACATATATATATATATATATATATATATATATACATATATATATATATATAAGATTTAAAATGAAAAATGAAAAATATATAGGTGGAATGATTGTGTTTACAGGGTTGCAGAAAGGTCAAGGGGGATTGCGACCCCTATTTCCTGGTTAGAAGCTAGCTTTGACTTCATGAAAACGCTCCCAGAGACTCTGCATGTCCGAAACAACAATCGAACATGTCCGTGGGGGAAAATGGCCGAATCTCAGACAACATAAAAATGATCAAAATAACAATAAAATAGGAAATTTTACAAACCAGCAAGACGAGAATCATGGAAGAGTTGCATAAAGCGTATAAACTTCGGATAGGAAAGCATACGTAAAAAAGTCGCGTCTAATATATAGAGCATTCTGGATGTGAAACAATCAGATAATCCTAGTTAAGGGTTGAGTTGTATTCCAGGATGTCGGATAAATTAACATAATTTTTATCATAATATTTTCTGCAAAAAACATCATAATAGTGCTGGACAAAGCGGAAGGGATATGATTGTTCCCGAGTTCCGTTGATTAAATGAAGTATGCATTTATTAAATTCTGTAATAGATGAGTTTAATAATTTGTATCTGTTCAAGTGATTTACGATTAAATTACGTTGTACGTTTAAACTCAAGTTGGTATTCCAGTGGGTAAAATAATTGATCTTGCAGTCAAACTTGCAGCATTTTATACTTCATGGGATTGTATTTCATCATATATATATATATATATATATATATATATATATATATATATATATATATATATATATATATATATACATACATATATATATATATATATATATACATATATATATAGTGATTAAAAAAAGATGGGCCAAACTTTACTAGGTGGTAGTATGTACCAAACCAAATATTTTGGTCATAGTTTACCGGGTCGGAATTGAAACGTAAAGGCGCTTAATGGTGAAACCGATGAGGTGAGATGAAAACAAAAGAATGACTTTTGAAGTTATAAAATGACATTTAATAAACAATAATTACAGTAATAGCTCAAAAGAGCGACCGTCAACCGGAATGCACATCTCACAGCGACGATGGGGGAATTCGCGAACTCTCTCGAACAGACTAGGCATGTCGCGCATTTCATCAGAAGCGACCAAAATTATGGCGAAGCGTTCCTAATCAGTGTCATAAATGAAACTCTTGAGATATCCCCACAAAAAAAAAAGTCAAGACACGACAAATCGGGCGATCGTGGGGGCCAATCTATGGGACCACCTCGTGAAAAGTGGCGTATAGATATTTTATTACCTGTCGCCCAAAATGGGCTGGTGCTCCATCGTGCTGGAACCACATACGCCGTCGGATGTCTTTTGGAACATCCTCCACCAATTCCGTCAAAATCTCCTGCAGGGAAATACAGTGCATTCTCTCTTCAAGTCGTTCTCGCTGATGCGCACGTGGATATGTTGCATGTGGATTTACACTCGCCCATGGCCATACATGTTCATTGTGGATGTTAAATGTACCATCACCTGCGAAGAAATCTTTATCCGGAAAAGCACAGCCGTTGGAAACTCTGACTGCGTCTCAATCTGTCCCAGGAGCCAGCGGGTGATCTCCACGCGACGAGGACAATCCACCACACTCATTGCTCGGATTCGCTGGAGATGGTATGGGTGCAAACCCAGACCGAGGGCCCTAACCGTAAAGTTTATAAGGCATTAATCCCCGGTTGGGAAGAAGAGATGGTATGGGTGTAACTGTTCCCCCATGCAGAACCCGCCATACTGTGGATTGTGGCACACCAAGATTATACCCTTTTGCTCTTATGTTTGTGCCTGGCCGAACTGCTACTGCGTCCAGAATCGTCTGTTCCACACTAGGTGTTCTAGCACTCCTTGCACGACCCTTATCAGACCTGGTAGCGCGAAAGAATCCCGATTCACAGAGCTGCCGATGCAAGCGTTCGAATGTTTAACGATTGGGCAACTACCTATGGGGGAAACGTTCCCTGTACAGTCGTTGTGCCTCTCTGCCATTCCTATTTGCAGCTCCATAGATGAAATGCATATCGGCTTTTTCCCTATTTGTAAATTACTCCATCGTCTAAAAAGTTGGAGTTGAAAATAACTGCTGCAAACTGATAAGGCCGTACATTCAGTGTTACGAAAATTTGCATAAGGGCTCTTCTTCTTCCACAAATGAAATTTGGATACGTGGCTTTCTAATGAAACGTAACGCCTTTACGTTTCATTTCCGACCCGGTAAACTATGACGAAAAATGCTTGGTTTGGTGTGTACTACCACCTAGTAAAGTTTGACCCACCTTTCTTTAATCACACTGTATACACACACACACACACACACATATATATATATATATATATACACTCATGTCCAAAAGTTAAGCATAATTCGTAAAATGCGATAAATTCGGAGTTAATATGGATACAACGGTTCACAATCAGTTGTGGAGAATCGTGGGACGACGGTAAATTATTGTGCATATGCAAAACATTTCAGTCGACGTCGACGTGCGCAAAGCACCGGCTCACGTCAGAACGAACATAAAACGGCCTCGAGCGGCATGGCCAGTTGAGGCAGAATTTCGCAATTGCTGTGGTACGGAGCGTTGTTAACAATAAAAAAGGACGAAAGATGTCACAAAGATGCCAACTAGACATGATTTTGAAGGGACGCATTATTGGAATGCTGGAATCCGATCGATCCCAAACTAAAGCGTCTCGAATTCTGAATGTGCCTCAGTGTGTGATCTCCAGACTGTGGAAGAGGTTCCAAACTACTGGAGATGTTACCCGACGACCAGTACCAGGTTGGCCAAGGGTAACAACCGTTCGGCAAGACCGATATTTGATGATAACTGTGCGACGTCAGAGGAATCGCTCTGCCAGACAACTGGGTTCAGCCCTGACAGATGCCACATGAGTCACTATTTCGAGACAAACTGTTTAAGGAGACTCCGACACGTTGGTCTCTATGTCAGACGACCAGCAGTTTGCATTCCCCTGGCGTCTGCATAGAAACGCGCGCATTTACAGTGGAGTTTGGAACATCGGCAGTGGAATGGACAACAGTGGGGCAATGCATGTTTAGCCTGCATACTGATTCTCGTTGTACCACGATCTGGAGAGAACGTGGAACGCGTTTTTACCCAGGAAACATCACGGAAAGACATCGTTTTCCGTTTGGGGTGGTCATGGTATGGGCAGGCATCATGATGGACGGCTGCACAGACCTCCACATCTTTGACACGAGGTCGGTTACCGGTCAAATATACAGAGACGAAGTCCTTGAGCCCACCGTTCGATTGTTTCGAGGTGCTGTTGGTCCTGATTTCATATTCATGGCTGATAACGCGCTCATCATCGTGCGGCCTTGGTCGACGACTTCCTTCAAACTGAAGATATCCAGCACATGCAGTGACCTGCCAACTCTCCTGATCTGAATCCAATAGAGCATGTATGGGATATGCTCGGGAAACATCTTGCAGCACTCCGCTACCCACCAAGCTCCGTGGGGCTTGGCACTGCTCTCCGTGAGGCTTGGAACTCTTTTAGCACACAACTCTTCCAAACCACTAACACCCGTATTCTGACCCTTTTTCTTTCAACTATTTTCTTTAGGTAATAAAAGTCGTTATTATCCTTGTTTTGCATTATTTTCTTCTTCTATAACCCTATTCACCCGCATACTGTGTTTCCTTCAATTCCGATGTAGATTTCCTGAAATTTTCACATAAACAGAAAACTGTGCTTGCTTAACTTTGGACATGAGTGTATATATAATAATTACTTCTATATATGTAAATATATTTGTTAAAAATTGCATGTATATAATTATATATTTATGTAGGGCAAATAGTAAACTTGTCCTCCCCCTAAAGTTTTATTCGCCCCCTCATCTCAGCCAAGAAATTTTGAAAGAAACACTTGAGACATAGCTCGCCGAAAAACAAACATATTACCCAATGTACTAAAGTTTAAAATATGTAGATCATTAACAATTTATGTCATTAAAAAATCCTACCTATGAGTATTTGGGTCGAGCTGGGCGGGTTGAAAGAGCTCGCGAAATGATCTCCGGGAGTTTATGGGTGCCTGCGACTGAGAGGTGAACCTCAATGGGCGTATTACACCTGTGTAACAGGCGGCGAGCTCATTGAGCGCCAACGAATTGGGGGCAAAGTTATCCGACGTGAATCTTAATAATATGACGATGATCAACAATTTCCTAATTGACCGGCCGCACAAATAGATGCTTTAAACAAAGTGAGCTGTGTGGCCTGGGCAGTTTAACTTTAATTCATTGTATCTCTCATAGTTTTCGAAATAAAGTACTAACTTCCAATTTTTGCCGCTAGGTGGCGTTGTTGCCAATCTCATCTTGTAGCGTATGGCCCTTTTACTATACAGATATCCAATTTTTATAGCTCTAGCTATAGAATATAGCTTATTTAACTTGCTTAGAATTTTACTGTGCGCCATGCATATTCGATACATATAATTTTCTTTAACACGACTACTCTGGTACAAATTCAAATGGGATTGGGTTTACCAAATATATTACATCCTTCTTTTATTCTTTAACACATAGGTACTCTGGTACAAATTCAAATGGAACTGGGTTTAACATAATAGATTACAATCTCCTTTTTTTCTTTAACACGTACTACTTTGGTACAAATTCCAATGGGATTGGGTTTACCATAAGAGTTTATAATCTCCTTTTCTTCTCAACGATAGCCTGGCGAGAGAGAGACGTGATCGAGCGGGCCATGAAGGACATCCACTCTGTGAGCTGCATACGATTCAAAAAGCACTCGGGAGAGAAGGCATACGTCGAGATCGTCAGAGACAAAGGGTGAGTTTATACTACTTATTTATCTTTCACAACCAACTGCTTATTTATCTACTACACCAACTACTTATTTATCTTTCGAATTCAATAAAATGCTTGAATTTAGAATCTTCAGTTGTAAAGGTGTCGGAATGAACAAGCAGGCATCTTTTGATAAAACAACAAGTTTATTCTTAAACTGTAGAAATCATAAAATGAACTCCATTAACGTAATGTACAAATAAATCAGAATGTAAATGGTTCATCTTTCCTACCATCGTCTGCATCCACACACGCCACGCTCCACGTACCAACTCGTATAATCTCCTACCCGTCTAGGATCATCTCGTGCTTCGCACTTCGCCTTTTTGTAAGCTGGTTGCCAGCTCCCCCTACCGCCCTCAATCTGCGCGGCTGCTATTTAAAATTAGACTCTTCTTTCCTCGGGGAAGACATTACTTAAAAAATAAAAAGTCGAGAATAGAAATTGTTATTCCTTACACAGTTTACAGAATGGAACTACAAAACTTTCTCTGCTGAATTTGGCTGAATACCTTATAATCTTTATAGACTAAATCAGTCTGTCAAAGACAGAAAAAATAACACTTTTAAAGAATTAAGTTTTAACTTTTTTTTAATGTTTTAGTTTGTATAATAATTTATAGCTCATAGTTTCAAACATCGTTGCCTTTATTAAAAATCTGATGTGGGCAACACATGACTTTCCTTATATAATGCAATGAATTTACTACTTTTACAGTTAAAAAAATCTGATGTGGGCAACACATGACTTTCCTTATATAATGTAATGAATTTACTACTTTTACAGTAAAAAAATAGGATTTTCTTATAGTAGATACTAATATTCTTTCCAAGATATTGAATTTTCTACAATTAGTCGTCATTTTCATTGATTTAGCATCATGTTTATCCATTTGGCGAGATTTTCATTAATTTGGCAACATTTCAAAAAAGTCGCCAAGTTGGCCACATTCCGCCAAATTCGTCGCCAAAATCTCGCCAAGCGTTATGCACTAAGAAAAAAATTATTCTTACAGCGGATAAATGACTATTGGCGTTCAAATACAAAAGTATTATTCAAAGTATATTTTTTCATGAATGGAACGAGCTAGATCCACGAGAATGATGTCACTCAATTTATCGCATGGTATTACATATGAAAAGTGAACATGTTTCTCAATAAGAATTTTTTTCCTTTTTATGTGACTTTTTCATAATTTTTTTTAAAAATGTTCAATATCTCGAGAACGGTTCATGTTAGCGTTCTAAAATTTATGCCAATCGTTTTCCAATGAAAAATTACATAAGAAATGCCTATTTGCGTAACTTTATTAGCGGTTTTGATTTTTTGACGATTTTTTCAAAATTTCATTCGAAAATTTAGGGGGGTTCTGAACATTCGATTACGTATAAAAGCAATAGGTTTCCAGTGTTTACGGATTGTGATTTTTGTACCAAATTTGGTTCGACTCGGTCCATTCGTTCGTCAGTTATCGTCTCCAAACACACACACACACACACACATCACTGCAAAAATGTTTGATTCGTGATCAGGGATGCTTGAAACGTGCTCTCCCGTCGAAAACTCGAATTCGAATTTTCGACCCCGTCACAATACTTTCCTTATACATTATGTATATAAGGAAAGTAAAAATTAGTTCAGTTAGTTCCTGTCTCGGAACCGACACTATAACTGTGCAAAGTTTCAACCTTATAGGCCATCGACGGCCTTCTAGAAGGTCTATAAGAGGTCCCCCGCTCATTGTGTTCGTTTCCAGCTGGGGGAGGGGGGATCCAAAATCTTTCCCTATTAGGTTCTGTTCTGTGGACGATTATGTATTTTATGAGATAATTTGAGTATTTCCTAAAATTGTCGAAGCAATTTGTGAATTGTAACTTTGCTTAAAAAAAGTTTTAAAAATTAGGTGCCATAGGGTTTAATGTATTTCATTTTTTCAACCCGGGTTCAATCCAAAACTAATTGGGTGATATTAATCATTTACATTCCCATATGTCCCACAGACCGTCTCAGCAACATACTAAAATTTCATTTTGATAAAGTCATTTTTACGGTAGTTATCGGGCGAAAGGACAGACAGACAGAATGAACAAAGTCACAAACGCTTTTCAACTATGTTGTAAAGTGTTAAAAACACTGCTTCTTCATGATCTGTCGGTTAGTGGATACTGAAAATGTGAAAATTGTCAGTTTTATAGGCAACATGGAGCTTTTGCTAGGCCTGGAAAAGCAAAAAAAAGGTTAGACAATTATTATATTATAGATTTATTGGGGTAAGTAAAATGGAAGCTTTTTTGCACCGTATGTGCCATGAATAATTCTGATTAAAATGTCATTATCAATGCAGTTAACAATGATATGTCTTGAATCTTATAAGGAATTGAACGTAGCAATTACGAAAACGATTTTTTTTTTATAATTACGAATTAAATATTTGCTTGATCAGATTCGGTTCCTCATTTTTTTTTTATAAAATATCATTAAAGCGAAAACAATCTTTTCTAACGACCTTTGAAAACGTCTTAGAGGCGCTGGTAGGCCGTCAAAGTTATGTGTAGCAGACATCATTTGAGTTTATATAATTGTAGTGAAGTTCATTATCGGAAAGATGGTTGTCAAATGTTAGCATTCTGAAACTGTGCCGTATAAAACAATTGTAAGAAAGCCGGAACATTTGTTGCTACCGGGGTAGCGTGTAAATTATTATAAGAACAGAACTCTCCCCAGAGTAGGTGAGCAGGGGCGGAGTTTTCTAAAAGAAAATGACTGGCTTTTCCGAATATTTTTTTAGCAGTAAAGCAATCCAAAGGAAATGTTTTAAGTGTGGAATGAAATTTACAAAATTCATACAAAGCATTTTCAAATTCCCCAAATAGAAAGTTATTCCATTCAAGGAGTGAAAAGACAGTCAACGATATTTCTATTTTTGTCTTTAGTAGTACCTACTTGCATTCCACGGGCATTGATAGATTCATATGGAAAGAAGCACTTATTCGAACATAATATTTAACTGTTTTAGCTTTATATAGATTTTGACAAATTGCTGAACAAAGAACATGATAAGTTGAAATTCTACCCAATCCTTCCTCGTTTGACAATGACAACATGTTCATATTTGACTCCCTGCCAAATCAATATATGTCCGTCTCTCTACCAAGATATCTTCTAAAGTGAACATTGAACTCGTTTTAACCTTACACCATGGATGGGCTGTGAGCAAAAGTAAATATATCTTTTGCAATCTTGACATACAGCGTGTAAGGAATATATCTTGATCCTTTAAACCACGAATGCACGATGTTTTATCTTTTTAGTAGCACCGAATTCCACAAATCCACTCTGTAAAATTTCGACACAAATTTTATTATTACTTTCTCGTCTATTGTATGGAGAAAGTGTAGTTTAATATAAATTCCTTTATTTCATGATTATGGGATCTCTCAGTACCTATATACAGTATTATACTTTAAGTAGACTTTTCAACCTTTAAGAGTGGTACAATCAGTCAGATGGCCAAGTCTAGAGAAGTAGGCTGGGTTGCATGAATTCTTTCCCGTGGAGAATACAGAATTCGTTAAAGAGAACATGCAGGAAGGAAGACCTATTTTAAAGAGTTCAATTACGATATCTACTCTCTGGCTTGCTGGATGGGGGTTTCGGCCGTCTTCGTCGGCGTTCTTCTTCGGGACTGGTGGCGCTTGACAGCACTCGGCTGGGCGCGGGTCTGCTGTCCCCTTGGTGTCCCGGGCTGTGCGCGCGCTGTGTGATGGAGTTGGCGGTTTTCTTTGTCTGGTGGGGTCGGGGGGGGGGGCTCGATGCCCCTTCTCTGTGCTGGTGGTGTTTCTCTTCCGGACCGGGGATTAATGCCTTATAAACTTTACGGTCAGGTCTCTCGTTCTGGGTTTGCACTACGATATCTACGGGAAGACCAGGTACTTACGCCTTTCCCGTCACAAGCATTTGTCGCAAAATACAAGATTTATTGTATACTGTAAGATCTAGGCATAAGAGCATTCAATATTGTGCAACACTTTTATTCTCAGTTGTTTATGTTCTATTATATATTGATAATCTACTCAGTTTTAATTTCGGATACTATAATTTCTAATAGAACTTGAATTTATGCCCAAATTCTCGCTGCTAGATCCTTTTTCCTACAGTCCATATTTTGAACGTTTTGGTGTGGAGCATCTGCCCCCCAAATTAAAGTTAAAATTTTAGAGTAATTTGTTTTTCCTTTTTTATTGCGGCTTATCGAACCATATCAAATTTAAAATTATGATCTTACTTAAAAGAAAACGTTTCTTATTTATTCGGCAAATCAAGCATTTTAGAGAGCGGCATCCCTAACCTAACAAATATTTGAAAAGTAAAAGTGTACACCTTCTTCTAATCGAACTGTCTACATTAGCACCAAATTTCTTGTTCTTATCTCATAAGGAAGAACGTTTTATTATCATCTCGTATTTCAAACGTTTTAGCGAGAGGCACTCCCTCAAATGAATATTTTGAAAAATTCAATTTTTTAGGGGTTTATCAAACGACATGCTTTCATATTGAGCTTTTGAACTTTTCAACTTTCAAGATTTTTGTAAGTAATTTGTAATATTTTTTAAGTTTAATGATAGTGAATTTACAAAGTCATCTTTTGCATTAAAAGAATATTGCTGGTATTTTACTTCCTATTTCTCCAAATATCATTTCTCCAAATTTTAATAGGTTTCGAGGGGTTACTGGAGGGGGGGAGGTTATAACTTCTAAATCCCCCTCTGGCGACACCATTGGTTCAAAGACAATTCGTTGATTTTGTTCAATTCATACTAAATGATTTAAATTGAGCCGATCCATTGCAAACTATTAAAATTGGTTTAATTTTAATTTGAAAAAAAAATATTTTCGTAATGTTGATATAAACAATAGAATCAGTAGCAAAATACCAAAAATCAACTTTTGCATTAAAAGAAGATTGTTGGTATTTTGCTTCCTATTTCTCCAAATTTCAACAGGTTTTGATGGGTTCCTAGGAGGAGGTAAAGACCCCTTAATCTCATCCCCTGGCTATACCACTGGTTCAGAGACTAATTCTTGACTTGAGTCAATTCATTTTGTGAAAGAAATGGTAATATTTGTGGTAAATAAGTCAGTGCTAGGTGATCCAGTATTCTGAATTAATTTTAGATGTTATTATATTTGATTTAGGTGTGTTAACCCTCAGATCATTTAATGCTTTCCTTGTTATCATGTCTTGGGTATTTTCAACTGAATTCGAAATGTCCATGTCAGTAGTTATGGACGGGTGAAGAGAGAAGTCCATTCTACATTTCCACTTAAATCAACATTTGCCTAAATTTTGTGATCTCTTTTACTAAAATATTACAATAGGTAGGGAGATGAGATTTGCACGACATACGTAAAATTATTCGCAGGTGTGCAGAATCACAATTTCAATAATTAAAACGAAATGTAACAAGGCTAAATACTCATTTTAAAAATGCGCATTTTCACTAAGCTTTTTATAATTGACATGTAACCAACTTTATAAACAGCTAATCATAGCGTGGGCATTTGCATGTAAGTTGATTCGGTGATTGTGTTCAATTTATACCAAATCATTTTAATTCAGTCAATCCATTCCAAACAATTAAAATTTATTTAATTTTAATCTGAAAAAAATATATTTTCGTAATGATTCTATTGTTAATATAATTTATGAAGAAATCGCATTCAAAATATGTTTTATGAAGAAAAATCATAGGCCACGGGATCAATTTCCTGATGTGTTATTGGTCAAATTCGATAATTACACCAGATCAACTTATAAGAACATTGGCTACCTTTAGATTTTTACAGAAACAAAATTCAACGGCGCTGTATGCACTTGTGAGGTCTAAATAACCTTTAGATTATTATTTCCCTCAGTTTGCATTATAATTTATGTTTACTTAAACAAACAACTCTAACTGGTTCGGTTGTTAGACGAATCACCGACTTAATCAGAATTTTCTGCGTTCCTACTGTAGAATAGGAATATGTTTCCGATCGTGAGGTTTACAGTGTTTTTGGAATGAAAGAAGGATTCTTGAGTAGACGATAAAGGCTTCGAGTAGAGAGTGGAAGGAAACCTCATTCGATACAACGATGATTAGGAAGAGTCTAGTATTCGGAGTGCGGTAGCAATACAGGACAAAGTAACAGAATGCCGGGGTAAGCATATAAGTTTTGCAAATGCATATCCATGTAGGCATTGCCACCAGCCTGGTATATTGTAGTAATTTGTAGATTTGTAAATTATTTTGGGCATGTGAAATAACAATTAGTATGTATGTTGTCCGTTGCTTTAAACAGTAAGCTGCTGTAATTTATGTGAAGTCCCCAATAAACTGATTTTGATTTAAAACACTGCCGTCCTGTGTTATTACCCTTGGACCAAAAGGTCGAAATATCAAGTACTCTAAGTTTGAGTTGAGTCATTTTTGACAGATGAAGAAAAAATCCTCTAAAGAGAATAGAGATGCATTTGCTTTTTACAATGGTGCCCGAACACATCAACCCTGTAGGTTAGTGCAAAGATGTCGGAGGCCTGAAAGTGACCCTAGTACGACTAGTACGAATTCAGTGGATGCTTGAAGATTGAGCGCCGATTTCAAAATAGTATCAGGAGGTTAACCTGAGGTAAAATAACAGAAGATGGTCAGTCAGATTGTCCGTTCCCCGCCAATCTGACATTAGAGGGTGGAGAATGAAGAGTTCACTTTGACGATAAGAGCTTGCAATTTCGTCCTAGTAGCTCAACGGTAGAGCGTCGGCTGGCCAATTTGGAGATCTAAGATTCAATTCCCGGGTGGGGCAACAAGGCCCTTTACACACTATATGTTAAGCAATTTCTGTTCCAGCTTCCTTTTGCAATCATAATTCCCAAATCACAAGTTCTGATTTCGGATAAAGAGATATAGTGAACATCAGAGAAAGAGAAACTATTTTAGGGCTGACTTATGTTGCCCTGTCAAGTGTTAAAACACTCGAAAGTTCGACATTTGAAGTATCATATACTTTCGAAAGTTTAAAAATTTACGTTTGCTGATGCGTCGAAAACGTGATGAATGTGCACATTTATGTATCAGTGATTTAAATGTGTTCTTTCGTATTAAATGTCTTTTCGTGATTTAAATGTGTTACTGCATTTAGTTGTTTTCTTGTATTTTAAATAATGTTTAACTTAGAATTCAGATTCTTAAAACTTAAGCGCTCTTTTGAATTAGGATTCTTAAATATTGAATTTTTATACGTTTAATTTCCTAATTTATTTGTTAAATGACATTAAATTTCAATTTAAAATCTTTTACAGCCTGCACACACACTTTAAACGCCCCAGTTCAATCACAGTCCGGCTTTTTGCTAGTGTTACATATATATTTAATAATTAAAAAATTTAAAGAAAAGAAAATGAAAGCTCTAAAAATATACATTTTCTTTGCATTTTGATACCGATTTTGATACAAATGGATGTAAAAATACGCATTGAGTACAGGCTGTCTCTCATATATATTTTTCTTCTTCAACCCAGATCGTCTGACCCACCCGAAGGTCTAAGGTAACTATTTGGACGGCCGGGAAGTGCCACTCAATTTAGACCGAAACCCAGTGGGACGGGGTGGGGGCATCTACAGGAAACGTACTCTCCTTCCCTTACCACCAACCTCTCGCAACCACATATTTAACGTGCCATATATATGAGTAAGGGAGTGGGAAATGACCAGTGGCTTGCACTCAGACAACCCGAGTTCGATTCCCGGCTCCACCCAAGCTGTCACTGTGTTCACGCGGAGTACGGACACGTTAAATATGTTGAAAACCCAGGCCGCCCGACTCACCCTAGGGTATGAGCAGCTGTTTGAGTGGCTTCGGCTATTCAAGCAGTTGCTCATACCCGAACACGGAGACAGCTTGGCATTATAATACATACTATTATTATTTTATTATTATGCATACTACCACTAATATTTTTTATTTTATCAATAGGTGTCGAGCTGTTGTTGGTTATATAGGCCGCCGTCAGAAACTCACACTGGGGTTTGGCTGCATCTGGGTTGCTCGAGTGTTGCACGAACTGTTCCATGTGCTCGGTTTCTTCCACGAACACACCCGTCCAGACAGAGATGATTTTGTCACAGTGCACGAAGACAACATAAAACCTTGTAAGTACTCTTAAATCTATGCCATAAGGGAGACTGGGGTAAGTTGATACACAATTGATGCACAATTGATACACAGTTGATACAGAAGAAGTTGTGCAATAATAAGCATTCGCATTCACGTCTCTAGAGACGCAATTGCGAATACTTTCTTTCTGCATATATGTAAAAAGAAAGTATTTCATTTAAAGTTCGTGCGTACGTGTGCTATGCGATATAATTTAACGCTTTTTGGTAGTGAAAAGCACATTTTTGTGTTGCTCTTTGATGTCTTCTGAAAAACTTGGATGAACATTTGAACATTATTTTAGATTGATGGCTTAATTGGATACTGAATGGTAAGATCATTTCGTTGTTATTTGTTTATTTATTTATCTACTAAAGAAGGTATGCCCGTCATACGACGGAATTCAAAATTTGCAAAATATTACCTCCCATTTGGCATCATTTTTATCAATTTGGTGACATCTGCGATATCCTGCCAAATTTTTTGCCATCTTTTTTGCCGAACGTGACAGACGGACGAGAAGAAAATTTGACTTTTCTTCTAGTAGATTCTTATATTCTTTCCAAGACATTGAATTTTCATCGATGTGGGTGTTTTTTTAGTTAATGTTTGTGATATTTTGTACAATTTTGAGACATTTTAAAAGCTTGCCAAAATTGTCGCCAAGTGGAACAGTTGGACTGACAGACAAACGCTGTTGAAACATTATTACAATACTATGCCTTTCTCTTGTGTCAACTAACAATCTATTTATATATACTAATTGCCAAGTGTCCGCCTCTCTGTCTGTCCGTCTGTCTGTCTGTCACGCTTTTTTTAGGCACTTACCGAACAGATAGAGACTTTCAATTTGGTACACAGCTCGGTCGTTCGATAAAACCCTCTAGAAAAATCGGATTTTTCGAAAACGTTCTCTAGAGGGGGGTGCTCCACACCAAAACGTTTAAAAAGTGAAATCATAGAAAAGCATGCTTTGCGATAAGATATAGAGACTTCAAATTTGCTGTACGGGTAAATTGTTTGAAAGGAAGAAAGTGTGCAATTTCAGATTTCCAATATTTTCTATTTAAGGGGATGCCGCACACTAAAACGTTCGAAAAGTGAAATGATAGGAAAGCATGCTTTGAGATGAGATAGAGACTTAAAATTTGGTGTATGTGTAAATCGTTCAAAAGGAAGAAAGTGTGCAATTTCAGATTTCCAATATTTTCTACTTAAGGGGGTGCCGCACACTAAAACATTCGAAAAGTGAAATGATTGGAAAGCATGCTTTGCGATGAGATACAGACTTCAAATTTGGTGTATGGGTAAATTGTTTGAAAGGAAGAAAGTGTGCAATTTCAGATTTCCAATAATTTCTACTTAAGGAGCTACCGCACACCAAAATGTTCAATTTACCGAATAAATGAGAAAAGGCTCCTTTAAAATTTGATACAGGCTTGAAATTTGGTATATGAGGTTTCGTCAATCATTTGACGAAAACACAAAGACGAATATAGTTTTTCAAAACTGTTCATTTAAGGGGGTGCTCCAGAGTAAAGCGTTCGAAAAGTGAATTGATAAAAAACCATGCTTCAGAATAAGATAGAGATATCAAATTTGGTGTAAGGGTAGATAGTTTGAAAGGAAGAATGTGTACAATTTCAGTTTACCAATATTTACTACTTTAGGAGGTGCTGCACACCAAAATTTTCGATTTTCGGAATAAAGGAGAAACGCCCCTTTTAAAACGTGATAGAGGCTTGATATTTGGTATATGGGCGAATCATCTGACAGAAATCACAAAAAGAAGAGTTTTCAAAAATGTATAGTTAAGGGGGTGGGTACTGAACACATTAGAAAGATGAAATGCTAGAAAAGCATGCTTCACGATGAGATAGAGACTTCAAATTTGGTGTACGGGTAAAATGTTGGAAAGCAAGAAAGTGTGCAATTTCAGTTTTCCAACATTTGCTATTGTAGGGGGTGCCGCTCAGTAAAATGTTCGATTTGACGAACAAATGAAAAACGCCTCCTTTACAATGTGATAGAGGCTTGAAATTTAGTATATGGGCTAACCATTTGACAAGAAAACCAAGCATGAATACAGTTTGACAAAAATGTTCATTAACGGGGTGTTACACAGAAAAACGTTTGAAAGGTGAAGTGATAGAAAAACATGCTTCTCGATAGGATTGAAACTTCAAATTTGGTGTACGGGTAGTTTGAAAGGAAGAAAGCGTGAAATTTCAGATTTCTAATATTTTCTACTTTAAGGGGTGCCGCACACTAATATGTTCGATTTCGGAATAAATGAGGCACGCTTCCTTTTAAATGTAATAGAGGCTTGATATTTGGTATGTGGGCCAATCATCTGATAAAAAACCCAAGACAAAGAGAGTTTTTCGAAAATGTTCATTTATGGGTGTGCTTCACAGAAAAAAGTTCCAAAGGAGAAATAATAATATAGGGGTGCCTCGGGATGAAATAGACTTTAATTTGGTGTACGGGTAAATAATTCGAAAGGAAGAAATGCGCAAATTTAGTTTCCCAATATTTTCTTCTTTAGGGGGTTCTGCACAACAAAATATTCGATTTGTCGAATAAATGTGAAACGCGAATTATTGAAAAATTTACATTACTCAGGGGTTGCTTATTGCGAAACCGTTGATTTTCAACGGCTAGTAGCAGCTATTTTACTAACACTAGTGACACCTATATATTTTCAACGCATTATGGCATTTTCAAGCATTTCAGCCATAGGAGTTTAAACTCCTTTTATTTAACTTCATGGTTTATATTAGGTATTTTTTTCCCAGGCTATTTAGCCCACACAAAAATTTTAAGCAGTTACCAAGTACGGTTAGGAAAAACACTGAAGTAACACTAAGAAATACATAGACAATATACAAAGACAATACACATAGACATACAAAGACAGTACACAAAGATGCATACATAGACGATAAATACAGGCATATAGTAACAAAATTATCCAGACTCCAATATTGTTAACTGAAATTATAGTACAAAATGTATTTAATAAAAGCTAAAAGAAAATTAGGAAAAAGGAATTTAGAAAAGGAAAAGTCGAAAAGAAATAAAAGAAAGACAAAATAAAAAATAAAATTTAAAGGTAAAATTATAAAAGAATGAAAATAGAAAAGGAATAAAACCATAGAGATACATATACCAAAAAATCACTGTAGATATTAAAACCAAGTTACATTGATCAAATAATATTAAAAGCATAAGCAACTCATAGACTATCAGTTTAAGTGATACTGTATCTTGGCAATTTAAAAACTATTCTTAATTCTGTTAATTGAATTTTCGTTTTGACGAATATTATAAAGCCAAATATGTTGATTTTAAGAAGAATATTTGGTCAAATGAAGTTTTTCGGTGTAAGGACAAAAGAAAACATAATGAGTTGTTATTTATTGTATTTTATTGAAATGTGAAATCCCCAATGCTATCCCCAGGATATGAAATGAAATTTATTTATTGTATTTGATTGAAATGTGAAATCCCCAATAATATCCCCGGGATATGAAATGAAATTTATTTATTGTATTTGATTGAAATGTGAAATCCCCAATAATATCCCTAGAATATGAAATGAAATTTATTTTAATTTATAATTGAATTTGGGCACATAGGGCACATTGATACTTCTCCGCTTGGCGATTAAATAGCCTTTCACAGGCTTTTGATTCTTATATCGTAAATTTTAACTGTTAGCGCAATCATTAGAAGAACGGAGCTAAGCACATTTTAATATTTTCGAATTTTAAAAAAATAAATAAATAAATAAGAAAATAAAAATGTATAAACTTACCCTAACCTCCCCAACTATGAAAGACATATGAGGGAGTTGTATGATAATTTCGTTAACTGGAGGAGTATAGAAATTGAGATTAAACCTTGTTGCTCTGTGTTCTAATAAGGATTATGTTTGGCTTGGTAGTCGAATAATAGTGATATTTTGTGAAGGAGTTGTAGAGTAACTGATTTTTTTAGTATAGTATTTACAATGGTACTCGCTGTAATTGGAGTATCGTTAAAAATTCATTTTGTTAGGTATCGTATAGTAATTAATTTTGTTAGAGATGTACAGTAATTCTTTATATTAGGGGTCATATCGCAATTCGCTTTGTTGGGGGAGGGTCGTAAAATAATGCATTTTATTAGGAGTCATATAATAATTCATATTGTTAGTGGCAGTATAGAAATTCATTTTATTAGCGTGCCGTATAGTAATTCGGTTTGTTGGGGATCGTATAGTAATTCATTTTGTTACAGATCGCATAGTAATTAATTTTGCTAGAGATGTACAGTAATACTTTATATTAGGGATCATATTGCAATTCAACTTGTTGGGGGAGGGTCGTAAAACAATGCATTTTATTAGAAGTCATATAGTAATTCATATTGTTAGTGGTCGTATAGAAATTCATTTTATTAGCGTATCCTATAGAAATTCATATTACGTAAATTCATACACCTCGGACGATGAGGCGAAGGCAGCTGTCAAGTCCTGGATTCGAGAAACGTCGGAAGAATTTTTCAGTGACGGAATGAAAATATTTGTTACACGTTGGGAGAAATGTGTTAGCCTTAACGGCGACTATGTTGAAAAATAAATATATGATTTTGAAACTTAAGAATTGTAATTTAATGTACTTTTTGCCCGATCTTGCTATTTGTTTTTGTTCGCGCTCTACAAGCATGTGTGCGTTACTTTTCAACTTGCCCTCGTATTAGCGTGTCGTAGAGTAATTCAGCTTGTTGGAGATCGTATGGTAATTCATTTCATTAAGAAGTCATATAGCAATTAATATTATCGATAGTGCGTGCGCGAGGTCTGAAATGTATTAGTACAGAATGTATTTACTGAATGTATTACTGAATGTATTAGTTGGTTTAGGAATTTCAATGCAGCAACATCAATCAAAATTAAGGTGGAGGCGCTATCTTTTTGTCCTTAAGGAGACCATTTTTTGACTCTGAAAGAGATTGATGCAGTCTTATATGCCTTCTGAAACACATTAATATTAATTTTCATTGTTTTATTTCGTTTCAGCCTCTTTGAACAACTTTCGGAAGATGTCCTCTTCCAAAGTGACCACATTCGGACTTCCCTACGATTACTATTCGGTCCTCCATTACCACGACAGGGAGTTCGCGATCGACCGCTCGCTGCGAACACTGGAGCCGATTATCGGCGAGCCAGTCATCGGCAAAGCTGTCGAAATGTCAAAGATGGACATCCTGAAGCTGAACAAGCTGTACCGGTGCCCAAAGAATAAGATAAAGCTGTCCAAGAAGTACGAGGAAGATGATGGATCTGGGCAAACAGAACTCGAAAATAACTACATAATTGTGTAAATAAATTACTATAAAATATATTGGTTCGATAATCATTTTGTAAGCCATTCTATTTTACACAAATGAAAAAAAAATATTAATAATAAAAACGTAACTGTGTATATAAATTATTAAAATATTACTTCGATTTTCATTTTGTAAGCCATTCTACGTTACACAAGTGAAAATAAATAATAATAATAACTACATAATTGTGTATATACATTACTAAAATTTTGTTTCGATTTTCATTTTGTAAGCCATTCTATTTTACACAAATGAAAAAAAATAATTATAACTACATAATTGTGTAATATAAGTTATTAAAACATCGGTTCGATTTTCGTTTTGTATACCATTTTACGTATTTCACACGAATGAAAAATAAATAAATAACTACATAATTGTGTAAATAAATTGCTAAAATATTGGTTTGATTTCTGTTGACAGGGGGGGGGGGGAGGGATCACAAAATTGAATTGATGTTGAGAAAAACAATTGTCGTTAACTTAATTTTTGTATATAATTGTGTTAACATAATTGTTGTTGACATAATTTTTCTAAATACAAAAATCTATATTTATTTCCCTTTTATTGAAGTTTTAAACGCTAGTTCTTAGAGTCTGGAAGAAGAGAACATTTTGTTACAATATCATCATAATCCAGTGGTGCATCTTGTTCTATAGCTAAAATAGCTAAAAATGAAAGTCTTTCTTGTACTGCGAAAATAAGTTTTCAGTATCCTGAGATACGAAAAGGACCTTTCACAACTTTCTGAGCTGATTGGCACAGTCAAAAATAATTTAACTAATAATGTTATGACAAGAAACACATTTTTTAAATTCCGCTCTTTAAAATAATCCAGGCGACTTTTAAAATTGGTATGGTCTATGTTTTCATTTTTCACCATTAAATAAAACAGTCGCAATCCACATAACAATTCCTCTTTCTGGAAGTTATATATTTTGCATAGAGTTGAAACATTTTCTTTTTCGACATCTGATCCGGATAATACAGAACTAAGGGCAAATAAAACAGATATATTGTTCCCATTAAATCTTGCCTCAATTTCATTAGATACTGAATCTATAATTTCATATTGAATATTGATTTTGTGATCTGATTTAACATCATCATGGGGATTTTTTCACCGCCTCCGAATTCGCTTGGAATTTTTTTCCGCCTTTTCAGTTTGGGTCCAAAATAAGAATTTTTTTCGCAAAGTTCTGTCATAAAACTCCACACTTGATTGAAATATGCATCAGTGCGAAAAGAACTAATAGTTTCAATAGTAGCTTTAGCCAAGGCTTGCACAGTCTGAAAAGCAGTTTTGGCAGTGGCGGGAATCAAACTCGGGCCTACCGAGTGCAATTCCCGCGCGCTAACCACTGGGCTACCGTGCCCTCCGCGACAATCTCCACAAATTTATTTTTATTCACCCAATTTAGACCGGGATCCAGTGGGAGAGGCATCCACAAAGACCGTACCCTCCTTCCCCTACCACCAACCTCTCGGTAGGACTTACAGACCCACATGTTTAACGTGATCGTATTCCGCCTGAACACGGCGACAGTTTTGGCAGTGGCGGGAATCGAACCCGGGCCTACCGAGTGCAATACCCGCGCGCTAATTTAAATTTTATAATGACCATATGCTAAGCTCTTAATTCTATCTTCCTCATTACATCGTTCCATCATTTAAAATATCCATAAAATTAAAATATCCATCGTTTCATCATTTAAAATATCCATAAAATTAAAATATCCATTTAAAATATCCATCGTTTTATCATTTAAAATATCCATAAAATTAAAATATCCATTTAAAATATCCATAAATTAAAATATCCATTTAAAATATCCATTTTTAAATTATTTTTAACCATTTTTAATTATTTTCCATTTTTAAATTATTTTTATGATTTTAATGAATTATTTTTAACTCGCTAGTTGTCTAAATCAAAACCTTACAAACTACAGACGATTTTCAGGACAGTAGTCTTAAATAAACCACCAAACATCCGCACGGAAACCGTCGCTATAGAAACGCCGTGCTTCTGCGGGAAGTGGGAAGTCGATCTCGAGAAATTGAAAATCATTAGTTCATTAAAATCGGGATCCTGCGGCTATTTATAATTATTTCTTGACCAGATTGGGCTTGTAAGAAAGCCAGATCTTTGAGCTTTCTAAAAATGTAAATTATTAGTCAAAAATCTCGCTATTTTTCCGGATGAGAGGATTTAAAAACAAAAGTTCGTTTTTTTTAGCCGAAAGTGACTTTTGTTTTAAAATCTTTAAAAAATATTAAAATTTGTCACTGAGATTTGAAATTGATATATTTTTACTCGCAAATGTCTGCTCTTTCCGGTCATGTGATTTGGTTTTTTCTACGACGTCTGGATGGTGGAGAACAAAGGGCAAAAAGGGGAAAAAAACGGTCGAATTCGCATAAAACATTAAATAACTAAAATAATAATTCAAATTTTAAAAATCCGTTTTCACGTGTCCCCTTCCCACCCCCCGGGTCTTCGATTGCCAAATTTCGTAGCTCTCCGACGCGCGATCGCGGAACCTATAGTGTATAAGACACACAGACAGAGAGACACACAGACATTGCCTTTTATTATTTAAGATACCATTCTACGCATTTTGCACGAATGAAAAATAAATAAATAACTACATAATTATGTAAATAAATTACTAAAATATCGATTCGATTTTCATTTTGTAAGCCATTCTATTTTACTCAAATGAAAAATAAATAAATAAAAATAAATAATTATATAATTGTACAAGTAAATTACTAAAATATTGGTTCCATTTTCATTTTGTAAACCGTTTCATACCGTTTTTTCATACCGGTTTTTTTGTAACTGGAGGCTTTTCCCACTTACTGAAAGGAAAGTTTCCTATCCATTCTATTTCTTGTCAAGGAATAACCAAAGAGTTCTCCTAACCGATTATTATATAATTATAATATAAATATATATATATATATATATATATGTGTGTGTGTGTAACTTCAATGTGTGTTTTGGAGACTAATCTAGGTACAACACTAAAATGTGTGTATTAAAAAACTGGAATTAAAAATAAAATTAATGATATTTCTATGCCTATTAGTCCAGAGCGATGGTATAAAACTAATATTTATTTAGTCATTTTGAATATATCATTATTTCCTTTTTAAATAGTATACATTAGAGTGCATTGTATGAAATTTGAAGTTTGAAATGGACGATACAGCACTAAAAATATGTGATATTCTACATACCGCATTTTTTAGCCTTGCAGAATGTATTTGGAAATTATAGTATTTAACATGAAAATTCCTTGTGTTGAAAATGATTTGTTTCAATCGGAGTTACTCGGAAATCTCGGGTTCTGCATAGTAATGAATAGCAATGGTGGTTGCCACTACACGGGCACTGCGGAACTGCAATTCTATTCAAATAGCTAGTCTCTAGTAGTGGTACTGCACTTTCACGGCGTTTTTACAGAAAAATGATTTCATTTGTTGACATAGTAACTAAATAGAGACCTATATAATAATTGTCCTGCATGTGCTTTGTTTTTATAAACCCTTCAAAAGCCCCGGTGGCCTAGAAGACTAAATCTTTGTATACTCAAAAATTCAACTTCGGTACAGAACTTAACACAGTCGGAATTTTGAGGGAGAAAAACTACTGGTTCACCGAATATTTATACAAACAAGAAAGGAAAAATGATTTCATTTATACAGATACTGTAATTCAATAAATACCTGTATAATAATTATTCTGCGTGTATTTGTCGTTCCAAACCCTGCAGAAGCTTCCGGTGACCTAGAAGACTAAATCTTTGTACACTCATAAATTCAACTGCGGGACAGAACCTAACGCAGCAGGAATTTTAATGGGGAAATCTAATTGGTTTACCAAATAGTTAAACACTAGCTGAATATTCATTGAAATTCAACGGCCTCCCAATGAGCAAACCTACAAAACACGATTTTTTAAATAATTCAATTTTTTCAGGTGTCTTTTTCAGACTGTTCACTCATGCACCAAATTTCAAATATATGTCTCACTTTAGACTGGACATTTCTCAGTTATTCAGCCAATTAAACATTTAACACACATGTTAAGTACATGCGCATAGGCATATTTAATCCCCCTTCGAAATTAAAAAGTTTCAAAATGTTTCCTAAACACATATGTGATAAAAGATATTTACTCAATCATTCAATTTGTCATTCTGGAGTCCTTGAACTAGAAAAGCAACCCGTTTTTACCTTCAATAAATAAATAAATAATGGGAATAAGTAAGGAGTTTTTAGAATTTAAGAATTAAAAAAAAAATGTGTTCCGGCTACTGCGTCACTGCAATAAGGGGGGGGGGGGATTATCTAAATTTGGAAAAATCCCAGTTCTTGGAGCCGGCAGAAGAAAAGGAAAAGTCGAAGATCAAAAGTCAGTTATTTAGAGACTAGAGGTCTGCACAGGTCTAATTAAAAAATTTTCCCGGTTCAAAAATGTCAAGATTTGACTCGTCCAAAGCCTGAAATTTTTTCATTGGAATTCACCTGAGCCGTACCGTAAACACTCAAAACCAACCCCAACGCGGACCGGTCTGAATATTTTCAATACATTGAAACCTGTTGGCTTGTATGCTAATTAAAATTTGCCATTTAAGGAATTAAACAAGCTCATCACATATAGTATTAAATGTAAAGGAACCCAAATTTTAAAATTAATTTCAAATTAAAAATAATTAAAGTCAAGAATGAGCATTAATATAAAATGAATTTTTATTTATCATTTTGGTTGAAGATGAGAAGGAATAAAAAAAAGATTGGGATTATGTTTTTAAAAATGCTTTCTTCATTTATCAGTGAACAGTGCAATGTAATCACAGAAAATGTGGTGTCGCCATCTATTAGCATTTCTATAAAGTATACTTTCCAAATGCTTTATTGATCTGTGATGAATATCTAAATCTAAAATGAATATCTGAGTGAAATATATGAAGCATATGTATAATGTACATTTCTTTGATGTATGAAGAATGTGTATAATGTACATAATGAAGAATGTGTATAATGTACATAATGAAGAATGTGTATAATGTACATAATGAAGAATGTGTATAATGTACATAACGAAGAAAGTGTAAATACACATTTTAAATGTATCTATAGATATCACTATAAGAAAATTTATTAGAAAGCTAAAAGCATACGACCTGCAAGTTTTTATGGCAAGAATACTGGTCTGAGACGAAATTGCGGGGCTGGAATAAAATTCAAGGGGGGGGGGGGGGGCGCAACAGTCTTGAAGGAGGGACACAATTAATCATTGGCATTTATAAGCCATAATAGTTACTATTATATATTTCAATCCATATAAATTATTAACAAACAATTGCTTATTTATATTTGTAAGCTAAGAGTTGATTATTAATATCCATATATCTTCTATACATCAATATTATTAATAATTACGATTGATTTTAATATAAGCATTAACTAGTAGTAAAGCTGTTAATTAATCAAAGAAAATCTCTGAAAATTAATACAAGTTAATGCTTAGTACTAAATCTTAACTACTTATCAGTAATGTATTATAGTAAATGTATTATAGTAAATGCATTATAATAATGTATTATAGTGCAGTGTATTATAGTAAACTCTGCAATAATACATAAGTTAGTATCTTAAATACTATTGTCATAATTTTTAAATTAAATGTGTAAATACATTGATCATCAGTATAATCACAAATTCAGCCAAATTTAAACATCTTTTAAACGAAATAATTTATAAAAAAAAAATCGTAACGAAATTTTTTATGCAAAATTTTGGATGAAATTTTACATCTCTACTAAAAGTTCAATATTTTTATCAGAGGGTTTGAGTATACCTCTTTGGGGGGGATCTTAGCCCCCTCTGGCCCCTGCCTTTCCACGGCCTTGCAAGAATAAGAATATTAACTTCTTCCTTGGTTCTAATATCTAGAATCCTTTAGAGTCTCTTTAATAGAGATAATTTTAATTGAACTATATTATCTAAAAAAGTTCATTAAGGCTCTCTAAAAGGAATTCTCGCAAAAGCTACTTATTAAAAAAAAAAAAATCCCTGCCTAAAGCAGTATAAAAAGAAATCTTTTAGAGTTTCTATAGTGATTGATACCATCTAACTACATGTTTTGAAAAGTTTAATAAGTTTTTATATTTCCAGGGATATAAAACGTTTATGTTGAAGAAGAGAAAACTAAAAAACAAAAAGGTACATTTATAAAAATAACTTTTTCTTAATTCCATAAAAGGATATTGAGCATCAAAAACAGGAATAGTAATACATGGACATTCTTTAGATATAACTGCAGGCATTTTAATACATTTAATTACATTGGTTATATTAATTAAACAAAGGACAGCAACCTAGAATTCCATAACGGAATGAAAAGTTAATCTACCTACAATATCAAATAAGCATTTGATATATACTCAAAGTTGGTTAAAAAAACATATATATATAATTCAGAATTTTCCTTTTCAAAGTTTTTCGTATGATCAGATATTTGTTGTGGCGCCATCTAACGTTATTATTTGAAGTTTGAAATAATTTCAATTTTACATTACTTTGATTTTTTTATTTTTTGAGAGTCAGTAAATCTTCTGCCCTATCCGCACTTTGTTAACTTTCGCAGAACACGTTTTTCGCTGAAATTCTGCTCAAACAGTTGCAAAATATTTTCTGAAAGATAAAATGCAACGCTTAGATTATATTAAAATTAAATTTAATACTCAATAAAATTTAGAATATATTTTTTATTTTAATTCAAAATATATTTGGTGCTGCCATCTTTTGTTGTAATTTAATTCAAACGGACTATTTTTATTTTTTAATGAACAATTTTAAATATCTATTCCTTCTAATACAGTACTAAATACAATAGATTATACATAATAATGCCACAATCACTGAAAGGTAATTTCTCATTCTATAAATTTGATAAAGGAATCTAAATGTACATGACTGAAGACTGCAGCTTTGTCTTCAAGTCCAAATTCAATTACCTTTCCGTGATTGTGGCATTATTATGTATGATCTGTTGTATTTAATAGCGTATTAGAAGGAATAGATAAACTATTTTGTAGATTGTAAATTTTTTGTATTTGTAAATTTCAAATCTTTAGAACGTAGGGAAGTATGCTGAAAATGCCAAAGAAGTTGAAAGAGACATCCAGACAGACAATCATCTATCATGGCGAATTCAATGAAACATTTTAAAAAGGTTTCATTGCACATCATATGAAAAATTGGTTACAAAATTGCAAAATACTGATAAGTATAAAATAAAATATTATAAGAAATTTTTTTAAATTACTCTGTTTTAGTAAAATGCACTAAAAATTAAAAAAAAATGTCAGCTATCACGACATTTTTAGCCATATGTAATTAAAACTAAAAGCGTGAGGCGCCCATAAAAGAATTATATTCTGACTTTAACAGAGTTTTACGGAACAATTGAAGTGATAACACAGGAATGACATATATACGAATGACGGATTGCTAAATCAAAATTGTCAAAGAAAAATTTAAATGAATTAAATATAACCATTCTTATGTCATTTCTATATTATCAATTCAATTATTTCTTAAAATTCTGTTAATGCCCAAATAGAATTTTTTTACGAGCGCCTCACGGTTTTACTTTCAGTCCCATATGATCAAGAATGATGTGATAGTTAAAAATTATTTTTTTCTTTTCCGTGCATTTTACTAAGACAGTGTCATTTAAAAAGTTCTTAAAATATTTTATTCTATATTAAAAAATAAAATGAAGAATATTATGAAATGTGCGGGTTGAATACTTTCAACAATAAAAATATCATGAAATGAAATATTTTAAGTTTTCATTTCAAAATAAGTTTATAATGATTTTAATTGTTGAAATGACGCTGGTTTTATGGAATAAATGGGAGAAATGTCTGTGGAACGGAACTGCACCTGAGTTATTCAGTCATATTCTGATACATCCATCAACATTTTCTGAAAATTTCATATCTCTGTTGAGTTTGGAGTTTTTCTATACGGACGGACAAAGCGATATCAATAAGGCATTTTTTATGGAAAAAATTCCTAAAAAGATAAAAAAAAATCTCATGCAAATACAATCATTTAATATTTATTATACCTGTATTTCATTTTAATGTTGAAGCTTAATAGTGAGCATGTTTAAAAAAAATGAAAAATTCGATTATTAAAAATGACCAAAACAGCTTTCTTGAAAGATACGTTTTCAATAACAATTATCGATAAAACAAAGCATTTTCTTAAATAAAATGTCTCATTAAAATATTACCGATATGTATTTACGGTCCGAAATTTTTTTTTATTTTATATTTTTATTAATTCCATGTTCTGTGGGGCGATATAATACTGTTGTCTACTTAGGGCCGAATAAATGTCCAAATGACAGCCGTTAAATAAAATTGATCCACATCTTTTCGAGTCATAAATGACATAAAATGAAAATTTTGACTTGGTAAGGCAGAACTTTCGCCAAAAAGAAATGCACTAAGAAAAGTTATTTCGATTTTTGAAATTATCCCTGGTCATTTATTAACTTTCTGAAATAGTGATTCAGAATGAAATAATCTGATTAAAATTTTACACAGATTCACCTCTTTCAGATTTATTGAAAATAAAATCTATTTCATTATCTCAGGAGAAAAAAGAATGGAAAAATGGGCGTGGCCAAATAAACTATTGATACATGTTGGCTTCGCTATATACTTGCCGTTATTTTCTAAATAATTCATTTTTTTTTTATAATTGAACATAATTATTAGAATTTTCAATTTGTTTAATTTTTAATGGGGTTGTACAGGCTCCCAAATATTCAAAAATCATTTAAATTTCCATATGCTTTTTATTTCAAACGAACATGAGCATTTGCCAAGTCTAAAAGTGACGGTAAAAAGTAATAGAAAATTATTTAAAAAAATTATACGAAATGCTGATGAGGTAAAGAAAAGGGACCGTTAACTAATCACGATGCTCAGAATTTGTCTGGTTCACGTATGTAAAATACGGCCCTGGTTATATAGCTTGCCAAATGCCAGGGGAAAATAAAATTTGTGTTTGGAAAATAAACATAGCAAATCAAATTGGTATTTTTCACGTCGAATTTCAGGATTTGAAACTAATTATCACGTTCACTACTAAACTGAAAATGTCGTATTAGTACGTGCGAAATTTTAAGTCCCAATTTAAGATTGATTTATTGTTTGCTTTTCCAGATGAATGCACGGCAACCTGGTTCGAGACAAATTTTTTTTAAGTTATTAATCCCACGTCGCCTAAGGTCCTGAATAAAAAAATATTAAAGAAAAAAAAATCTTAATTTCCTTATCAATTACGCATTCTTATTTGTTTCGCTTCAAAAATAACATGATATATCAACATGGTGATGTAACAAAAATATAGTAGGCATTTCAAATTCTACTTTAAACATCGAACACCCTTTATTTATGTTTGTTCAATTTTTGCAATTCTACATCAAATTTATCTTTTAGTTCTGAATGAAAATTATGCACCTCCCTCCCACCTCACCGGAACACACAAAAAAAGCCATCAAGTATAAAAAAATCGGTTCAGTCGTTGAGGCTATAGGTCCGTCACCACTGTAGGAAAGAAAAGCTGGAATGATAATAGTAAATGCTCCATTTTAAAGTTATTTTTTGAGAAACAGTAAGTTTTCTAAGTCTGCAATTTCTAAACATTCTTGGGACTCTTTTAATTTTCATTCTTTTAATTTTTCTGATCGTTTTTACTTCTAATTACATTTTTGAATTAGACTTTATTTATTCTCTTATTGTTTTATTTGTTCTTTATCGTCTTAATTTTTGTTCTCTTCTGCTTGGAAATCTTTGGTTGAATTTTTCAATTTCGTTTGCTTCTTATTTCGGAAATTTTTATTATCCTTTCCTGTTTTTTTAATTTAATTCGGATTTTATGAATAACGGAGTGATTTGAATCCATTATTGGCCGTTCACTTTCCTCTTTAGTATTTTAGCGTTCATTCATTATGTACATAATTCTGTTTCTTTTACTCTCTTTTTACTTTCCCTACAATACATCGTAACATATCGGGAAAATATCGGAATCGTGTCGAAAATCGCAACTCGAAAATTTCACAGATCTACACGTTTTGAGACCACTAGAAGAAAAACTATTTTTAACGTGCTGTCTGTGTTCGCTGTCTCTCTCTCTCTCTCTGTGTGTTTGTTTGACACCCAGGCAGTCCGAACTACCAGAAAGGTCTAAGGTAACCATTTGTACGGCCGGGAAGTGCCACCAAATTTAGACCGGAACCCAGTGGGGGAGGCATCCACAGGGACCGTACCCTCCTTCCCCTACCACCAACCTCTCGGAAGGACTTTCGGACCCACATGTTTAATGTGATCGTACTCCTCATAAACACGGCGGCAGTTGTGGCAGCGTGCAAATCCAGCGCGCAAACCACCGGGCTACCGCGCTTATCTCTGTGTGTGTGTTGAAGACCCAGACCACCCGACTGGCCCTAGGGCTTACAGCAGCTGTTTGAGTGGCCGGGAAGGCTGTGTGTGTATGTGTGTCTGTCTTCGCAATGTATGTGTTAAAATGTATTAAAAATTTAATTAAATTTCGTAATATTTTATAGGTAAGTAAGTCACTTCTGTGTTACCCTAGAGCTAATTAGATTTTGGTACGATTAAAGATAAACCTGCCTTTTTTTGCGAAATGGCCCGCAAAAATCGTATGTATTCACTTTAGCTAAAAAGTAATTGACAAAATTTTGCAAAACTTGGTAGATAAGTCATTTGTGGATTACTCTGGTGCTGATTAGATTTTGGTACGATTCGGGTAAAAAGCACCTGCCTTTTTTATGCGAAACAGCCCGCAAAAATCATCTAAATCTAAAGTACAAGACTTCATATACCCAAATGTATCAATTGAATGCTTGTTTTTTTTATGTAATTTTTGACGATAAATGGAGTAAGACCAATACCATTACTTTAGGACGACCCATTATCGAGTTATTTTAGGTTTTTTTTCGTCTTTTTTCTATGCCGCATTTGAAAATGTATCCAGTTATAAAAAGAAAACAAGAATTACATTAGTGTAAATTCAATGTAATTTAAAATAATTATGCGCGTTATAATATGTAAATAAACTCGATTTAATGAATTATTAAAGAAATAAAAAGTAAAAGGATTTTAGTTTGCCTGGAAAGTCATATGTTGTCCACATCAGATTTTTCTTCTCCCGCTGTTGGCAACACACTTTTCCTGCTTCTGCCCCGTTTGCATATTTCATAATATTTCATAATTTTTCCAAATTGGATGTCAATATGACACAGTTTCCCTTAAAAATTTAAAGTGCACCTTACCCTTATCCCGATTAGGATATCAGGCAATAATCTAATAAATTTTCTTTTGTCTCAGACAATAAAAAATATGCAATTTTTTCAATCAAACCAAAGACAGTTTTGCGGCCTCTATCACATAAACTTACTGCATTGCACACAGTCGTGTGATATCAGAAGATCTTAGGAATTCCCATTTTGCATTTTATTCCAGCATTTTGTAAACTCTACAATGGAATATTCTATGACATGGATTTCTTAAAAGCAGTAAATAAAACTGCTTTAAAAATATATTTATCTGTAAAATTAAAATATAGTGCTATTATATAAAGATTTTTTTTTGTAAAATAAAATTTTTCTGAAAGTTAATCGGCCGGCAAAAAGCCAGAACAAAATCCAGCATCGAGCCGTGGTTGCAGACAACTGGTCTGTGTGTTTACTACAAGTTTTAAAAAAAAATAGGAACCCAATACACTTAGTCAGTATTTGCGAATTCATTAAAATATCCATGTACTAACTGTAAACAGCATGTACTAACATGTGTAGTCTAATCTTTAAAAATTGGAACAGATTGCTGAACTATGTATGCGTATAAGTAGCTGTGTAACTTTTCTAAATAAATTAATTTCCTCCCTAAAGGATTATATAAGGAAAATGGATTAAAATGTACTATATTTTTCTAAACATAGTCTGCTTTTGAGCGAGACAACTATACATGGTAATTGATCTGACACCAGTGAACCTTAAAGAACTTAAAATTATTTCCACATTATACAGATAATAGAAAAATTGATATAAATCTGCGTAGGACGTTTTGTTTAGCTGAAATTACAAATAAAATGTGCAGACAATAGAAGCTTCTATTAAAAATACATACCTCATGTCCAGATCTCATTCGTCAGGGCCTTACTCAACAGGTAATTTTACATTTTCATTACTGATTAGAAAACGAAAGAAATCACATAATCAACAAATTTGTATGAAGTCTAGGATGTGTTCAAAACTGTTGATCAGTCAGTTACTAGTGATGTTCAAAATACATCGATAAATACTAAGGGTGGGATGCACAAAGCGGAACGACTAGGAATAGCTACCAGGAAGCTGCTTGAACCTGAACTTGATGAAACAGGACTTAAAAGTTTATTTCAGGCTTAATCACACTCGATGAAATTTCATCTCGGTCATTACTATCACTCACAATAATGCTTGCAATGGTGTGCTGTAATTGAAATTTTCTGATATCTCAAAGAAAATTTTGAGAGTGAAATACTCCAGTTTTTTAACCGAACTCACGGATAACCATTGAAGAGCTTGCATTGAGGAAGAGCTCAATTAACCGGCCGATGTTTCAGAACACACCTATATTACTTTAGAGAATGAATTGTTGCAGCTATCGAGCTATTTATGTATGCACAGATATTTATTTATATGAAAGCGGAATTCTAGTATATGTATATGTGATAAGTTTGCACAATTATTTTTACTTTAGTTGCGAAAGTGACTCTTAAGTAATCAAATTACCCAGTAAGTGTTTGTACGTAAAGTATCGGATAAGATGTTTAACATTTTTTGAAACACAAAATTGAGGTATTCAAACTTCCATTATATCATGGTACAAGTAAGAAAAAATATAAAAGAATAAAATATATTTTAATTTATTGATAAAAAAATTATTTCCATGAAAATTCATTTAAAATGATACCCGAAAGGTTATGATCTTAAAACTCAAAACTGGATAATCCCACTAGGTAATTAAATTATGAACTTTCATAGCACTATGAAACTTTTTGACTCTTTATGTAGGTAATTTAGTTTAAGAATTAACTTATTATTCTGTTTTAAATACGAAGCAAGCAATTTTATATGCAAAAGAAGTCTGTTTGCTTATGTAAATTTGAAATCTATGGAATAAATTGAGGGGGAAAATTGCCTCAAATTCAAATGCTTTGTTTCTAAAATAAGAATCTATCGGATATGGAAATAGAGCTTAAAATATGGTTTTCTTTTTATTATGTGCAACCTTTTATTTAACTTGATCTGGTTTGTTTCATTGTTAGTGGGGTTCAAATTTTTCAGGCCCCAACTAATAAGGTTCTATTAATCACAGTAATATGGAATTTGATATGTCGCTGTCTTTCGTGGTTTGTTTTGATTCTTTTGATTTTGATCTTTATTAAGCTAACCATTCCTGGGCCCGCCATAGTAATGTATTCGCTTTTTTAGAATAATACGAAAACCGGAAGCAGCTAGATTATTTGATTATGCTGCACTTAGCAGTTGACCCATTTGAGTTTTTCAGCTATAAAAATCTAAATCGGCTAATAATGTAAAAGTTTGGGCAGTCTGCGATGAAAGCTTGGTAGGGTAATGATACTTAGAGCTGTAGAAGTGAATTTTGGAATTAGAATTAATAATTAATGCTCTAATATTACTCTGTTGTTTCGTAACCTTGCTGGAGACTTTGATGCACGCAGGCATCTAACCGTTTGTAAGAAGGTTTTTTCTAGTAGATCCAATTACTACTACACGTAATATAGAATAAAAATAACATATAGGTTATTCATAAGATAATTATGGATGCTGAGAGTGAAAGTACGGGGCTACATATAGGGCATTTATAAGATAATTGCAAGTTGTATACAAGTACATGGTGAGTAATGGTGATGAAGCCATTTTGGATGTTGAGGATGAAGGTACGGGTCTAGGTGAACAGAATTATAATGTTAAATGAATAAAAAGTAAATGGCGATGTGACAGTGAGATTCGGTTCCGGCCGGGGAAATAGAAGCAACAAACCTATTGGTGAGCGCCTCGGTCTGGGTTTACAGTGAGATTTGGTTGAAATTTGTAGATGGTGTGAAGCGAAATGTGACATAGATACTCTTCGAGGCTTAGTCAGGTTTCGTTCAGTGAGGCTTGATTCGACGAGGATCATATAGTTTGGTGATGACCGTAGAAAAGGCTTGGTTTTGGAGCTGATTGTGTTGTGTGCTCATGAGAGTTGCTGCTAGTTATTTCTACTGTAAATCCATTTACATTTTAGGGTGGATGATGAAAGAGAAGGCTTTGTGTAGAAGAAAAGAATATACTTGAGATTTAATTATTGTGTTATTTTCCTCTGAGATTGATAATTGTGCTCCAGAGCTCCGGTAGATCAGGAGCAGCTACAGCGTATAAATTCAGTATGACATTGTCTTTTGTTTTTATATTTTATCTTTTTAGATTTTGAACTTTAAGGGAATAGCTCGTCATAGGAATGCACTCGTTTTTTGTGAATAGTTCAAAAGCCGAAGCAGCGAGAAATTCCAAAATTAGCATGTCGTTGTCTCTTGAAGCATATCTAAACTCTTTAGATTTTTAACCTTATCGGTCTAGTTAGTCGTGGGTCTCCCACGGGAATGTACTCGCTTTTAAGAATAGCTCGAGAACAAGAGCAGCTAGAAAACCCAAATTTGGTATGTTGCTGTATTTCATGTATTTAGGTTATATACCTTTTAATTGATAAATATTTCAAATTACGTACAAATAAAAGGGGTAGCTTCAAAAACTATGTTTTTTGCTTTTAAGAATAGCTCGAGAACAAGAGCAGCTGGAAAACCCAAATTTGGTATGCTGTTTTATCTCATGTATTTAGGTTATATACCTTTTAATTGATAAATATTTCAAGTTACGTACAAATGAAAGGGGTAGCTTCAAAAACTATGTTTTTTGCTTTTAAGAATAGCTCGAGAACAAGAGCAGCTGGAAAACCCAAATTTGGTATGCTGTTGTATCTCATGTATTTAGGTTATATACCTTTTAATTGATAAATATTTCAAGTTACGTACAAATGAAAGGGGTAGCTTCAAAAACTATGTTTTTTGCTTTTAAGAATAGCTCGAGAACAAGAGCAGCTGGAAAACCCAAATTTGGTATGCTGTTGTATCTCATGTATTTAGGTTATATACCTTTTAATTGATAAATATTTCAAGTTACGTACAAATGAAAGGGGTAGCTTCAAAAACTATGTTTTTTGCTTTTAAGAATAGCTCGAGAACAAGAGCAGCTGGAAAACCCAAATTTGGTATGCTGTTGTATCTCATGTATTTAGGTTATATACCTTTTAATTGATAAATATTTCAAGTTACGTACAAATGAAAGGGGTAGCTTCAAAAATTATGTTTTTTGCTTTCATTTTTTTCAAACGTTCTGCAATTTCATGCAATTTCAACAAAAGAAACAATAATTTGGCAATTGAAATTTGTTGCGCTACCAAGAGCTTACAATTTCCATGCAATTAACTCTTTAGAGCTTGCATTTAAATGCTCATGCATAGTGGTCTATTTGATATTCACGTGAATAGAGTTTATAGTAGGTAGGAGTCTTGTTGCCGATCGCCATTGTAGCATTTCGTGAAAGAAAATTCAATTTGGCGATTAGGAATTCTGCCAAAGTCAAAATAAAAAATGTGTGGTATATAAATCATAATGTATATTAATTACAACAACAATCTTTGGAATTTGAGAATATACAAATCAAAACAAATTTTTCAAATGGAACATTAAAATAAAATTTGGCGCACGAAAACTATTTGGTGAAAGAAAATTTCATTTGACGAATAGCTTGTCGAAAGTAATCAAAAGTCCAGAGCAACCCCTGGGTTGGGGTATCTGGATGTAATGGGAGCGTTACGAAAATTGTAAACAATTTGGATGCTTATATGTAAACTCATGTTTGTAAAAATTGCAACACCATGAAGGAATCACGCGGTTGAGCTGAAACTTACAGTAAATGCAAATTAAGGTGTGCTATGAAAATTATTAAAATTTCAGAGTCACTGCGCATGCGTAGGCTGAGCAGCGCTCTCTGAACTGCTGTTATAGTTGTATGAATAGAGAGCTGTAGCGGAACATTGAAAATAGTCTATGGTTGTCTGCCAGCGGTAAACGTTTTAGGAGAAGTCACTATGTCTCTACAACGACAGAGGGCGCCATATGAGCAAGTTATGAAGTTTGAAAGGGACGAATGATCGGCCTCTCTTCATTTCTTTCTTTCTTTGTGGGGAAATCTTTGAAATCCCTACAAAGACATTTAATTAAATTTTAGATCGGTTTCTTAGTTTTCGAAACAGAGTGGCTATAATAGAGAAAACTTCAGTGAAGCAAATAGGCTCATCCTATTTATTGGAGATTTTAATATAGACATCAAGAAACTAGAACATTTAAAGTTATTAAATTTTATGTAGACGATGTTCAACTGAAATTTGATTCAGACGCTTTAAAGTCTACTACTCGTAGTTAAACCTGAATTGACTTGATATTCGCTTGTATCTTAGAAAGAATAAGATGTTTCATACTATTTATCTTATACTTTATGTATTCCACCTATATATATACCTATGTATTTTATACTTTATGTATTCTACCTATATATATACCTATGTATCTTATACTTTATGTACCTTATCGTATACTTGAAGTTAAACTTGTATTGACTTGATATTCGCTTGTATCATAGAAAGATTAAGATGTTTCATACTATGCATCTTATATTAGGCTCATATTATCTGTTATAAACGAAGCATATGATACTGAAAACAACGAATAAATTTATTGAATTTTTATTGGAGTTTTTTTTTATTCAGAAGAACGTTATTTGCCCAAAATCTTTTCGACTCCATTGGACCGGAGCCATTGTCGATTTTTGTAAAAAATTTTTTAAATGTTGTGAATGTATAAATATATGTTGCTATAAATAATATTTCTTTGTTTTCTTGTTCCTTTAGCGACAGTTCTGAAACGAAATTATCATTGAAGGCATGCATCCTATAGTTATGCACAATTTGCACGATGTAATTTGATATATCGCTACTTGAGAAGAAAACAGTCAAAACTAATAGAGCTTCACCCTGTATAAGTACGTACTTAAAGTTAACTTTAGAGGGGGCGTTTTTTCTTTACTCTTGAAACCACCCTTTAAGGACTTCGACTTGTGACACTTTTGTCGCAAAACATGACTAAATTTAAAGATTTATGTCAATTAAGGGTCTATATAGAAATAAATAATAAGGAAAAGAAAACCATGAGAAAAAATCCTTTTATTACTACGCAAAAAAAAAAAAAAAAAAATTATAGTATAAAAAACTGCAAAGTATTATAAATATCTGAGTACAATGTTGGAATTAGACGTGCATTTATTAACCATCACAGTATTTTTTTTTTTGTCTAATTTATGTTTAACCTATCAGCTTTCTTCAGTTGTACCTCTTGGTTACCAGCAGATATATTTCAAGTAGCTTTAAGGGAACTTTGTGATACCGTTTTTTAGTGATAACGTTTTTCAGTGATACCGATTTTTAGTGATGGCGTTTTAAATGTTTGACCATAGTATGAATTCTTATATAGCAATTGGTCCGGTTTGTTCAAAATCTTAACGTTAGAAATCTTGAAGGTTTCATTGTGGATACTTCTTTTATTAAACTCAATATTCTGACTCTGGAAATTGTCGTAACAGTTGATGTATATTTCACGGCTTGCCAGTTTATTTCAATTCTATAAGGTTCACAAACTGATCAGGAATATAGATCGGAGCAGATTTTTTAGTCTTTTCTTTGCAGAAACTAAGACATAACTGAAGTGCGGCGGTACTCGATTTTCTCATACCAGAATCCGTTTTTAAGTAGCTTGTGACTTTTTTTTTTTGTAAATTTTACAGGAAAAAATTTAAAATATATTGTACAATTGTAACATGTTATCCTTTATTTTAAAGGACTTGAAAAGATCCTTCGATTGATACCAAGTTTGGATGTTTTTTCTTTGGGGGTAACTCTAACCCCCTCCCCGAGCGGGATTACTAGTTTCACTCGAAATATCTTCCATAATAGATCTAAATAGTTAACGATAAAAATGTTTCGTAAAAAATTCAGTTTCTAGATAATTTGTTTTTATAAAGCTCGGTAGATTTCAAGCAATAATCTTGTTACTTTAAAGAAAATTGAAAAGTTTCCATTTTTAGAGTTTGTAATGCTTATAACCCGAAAATGAAAGGTGCTATCTATAAACGGTAAGGAAGTAATTTTTGAAAGAAAGTCCTAAAAGTATATATAATTATATTGCGGTTCGGGTTCTTAGTCTTCGAAATATAGTGGTTCTAATAACGTGTTCTATAGTGGCTCTAATAGAGTGTTGTAAAGTTGTTAAACTTTATGAAAACGATGTTTGACTTCAAACTTGTACCTTATCCTGTAAAATCTACAACGCAGGGTCAGACTTATATAGACTTGATGTCCGCTTTTAACCTAAAAAAAATATTGTTTCAATTTTGTATCTTACTTTTGTTATTATAGGCTCAATTATCTGTTTAAATAGAAACAAATGATAGTGAAAACAACAAATTATTGGAGATTCATTTTAGAAAAGTTTATACATTGAAACTCATTTCGGCTCCATCAGACTGGACCCACTGCTGATGTTTTACATTCATAATTTGCATTTCATTATGTTTAGTTTTACGTCAAATTAAAAGCGATTCCAATCTTTTGTATTCAGCAGTTTAAGATAAAATGCATTTATTTTTGTGTGTCCTAGGCAAGGGCGTAGCTGGAAGTCCTTGGGGATCTGCTTGCTCTCTTCCAAAATTTAGGTGTTTTATATATGTTTTTAAGTCATTTCCTAAAATATCATGCTTTTTCAAACTTTTGCCATTCTTAAATGCGTTTCATTTTAAACATTGTTATGTTTCCGTCAAGCATTACGTCCCCCCTCCCTTTATGAAATTGTTTTCTGGCTACGTGTCTGATCTCTCAGATATATGTGCCCTCTTAGCAAAAAAATTGACACCAGATATTATGTGCAACAAACAAAAAAAAACTAATCTCAGATATATGCGCCCTCTTAACAACAACAAAAAGTAATCCCAGATATATATGCCCTCTTAACCAAAAAAAAAAAAAAAAACCTGACACCAGATATATTATGAGCCCTTTTAACGAAAAGGGAAAAACAAACTGATCCCAGATATATGTGCCCTCTTAACAAAACATAAATCTTTTTAGTAAATTTCAAGACAGTTGGGTTCATGTTTTCATAGTGTGGACTAGATTTTTGACAGGAAAGAGAACCATGAACATAAATGAAAACCACACCGGCATTCTCCATATATCGATAACTTTTATTGTTATATAATTTATTTCTGTTTCCACAAATAGGACGCACATAATTAAGCACAAATTCTTACTTTTTTTTTCTAACTGGGTTATTGCCTTTTATCATACACTATATCGAAACAGTCAAGATCACAGAACGATAATAATATGTCTCACGATTTTTATATATATATACATCTATATTTCATATACTGTACATGTACAATGGAAAAGGTGCGCATCAGCCGATACCCAGAGACAGAAATTGGAGACTACACAGAGAAAAAACGGAAAATTGACTTCAAAACTTGATATATAGATACCCAGACAAGATAAATGGTAAAACTGTTTTGTAAAATCGAATAATCATATATACTAAATTTTATAATAATAAGGAAAAAATTGTTTACAACTCTAATAATAAATACAATAAAATGATATTTTATTATTTCAATCTGTATCAGTAGTGTCGCCAGAAAAAGTTTGTAAGAGGGGGGGGGGTATGGTAAACAAATATTTTGTTTTCCATTTCTTTATATATCATGTCTTCGATATTCAATGGGTTTGATGAGGAGGGGGGGGGGGGGGGGGTATGACCCCAAATCGTCCTCCTCGGCGACGTCGCTGTTCTGTATGTGAAAAGTATCCTTTTCTTAGAGATAGAGATATATTTTCTTTTATTTCGCAAGTGGACTTATTAATTTCCTCAAAGATTAATAACTTCCGAGGCCTAGCGAGTTTTCTTTAGGACAAAATGACAGCTGTCATATCAGCAAAAGCCAGAAAGCCGTGTTTTGCTGGTATATCTGCTACCCTTTTATCCTGAAGGTGGATCGTTTGACCTCTCCAACTTGTTAACTCCTTTTAAATTATATTTTATGCTGTTTGTTATTAAAGTCATTTATTGACAATTTCTTCCTTTTTAGCAGCAATTTAAGCGATTTTTTTTTATTTTATTAGTTAAATTTCTAAAAAAGGAACTATGGACGCTATAAACTTAAATTTTCATTCTGTTAAAATTTATAACGCTATTTAAAATATCTCGCTTACTTTTAGATTTATGTAAAGCATTTTCCCTATAATATGAATATGATCCGTTTAAGATATATTCACACATAATCCGAAATGAGTACAAATTCCAATTTCAGTCTTTAGGCTTAAATATCAGCATTTTTTTTATCTACCATACAAAAATAATAACGGCGGTACAAATTCTTTTTTCTCTTTCAATTTTCATCTAGGGAGATATAAATAGCTTTTAAATTCGTGTACAAACATTGATGTGACCTCCAAATCTACAAATTTGCTCTATATGCACTCACATGTTCTACGTAAACATCACAATGGTCGCTGAAAACCACACGGAACAGAACGAAGCTTGTGTTCACAACTCTAATGGGGATGTCACAATAACTACAGGATGGGAACACACACGTAGGAATCTTTCGCATTACACCATTTTGCCATAAGTACTGCAAAGACAATTATCCCTTGAAATAATATATCTTTATCCCTTGAAATAATATATCTAAAAGTTGAAAAGTAGAAATTTTAAACGATTGTTTAGCTTAAAAGATTTTTTTCATATTATTTCCTTCATGTATGTCTCTGAATTATTTTCTTATATAAAAATATATATCTTGATTTATATTTTAGTGTTCGTAAAAAATATAAGGTATCCGTAAGCCCTTTATGTGATTTTCAGCAAATATTTTGTCAATTTTTTAACAACTTTTCTGCAAACAGTTTTTTTTTTTAAATTTTTTAAATTTTGAAATCACATTGAATGTTGTTTCTCGTTTGATTAGAAAACAAATAATATATGTGTTACGTTATTTTTCGTTTTTTTTTATCAAAATGAATTTTCTCACATTGCGTTGCTTAACCTTGAAAATTATACTTCGAAAAGTTCGTAAAATATTTTGTGTGAATTTTCTCAACGGGTACTAGCAAAAGACTATCAAAGAAATAAAATGGATAAGATTTTTTTTTTATTCCGATGCATTTTTTTTTACTTAAATGTGCAAGTAAATACTACATAACTACATTTTCAAAATTTTGACCTCTTTTTATTCCTCATGGTTAAGTAATTTATTAATTTATACAACTTTTAGAAAGCAAAAATAAGCTGAAAATCCAACTTTTATTGAAACGCAGCGAGGTACGGTCGGAATTTCTTTGCTATTCGCTCACATTGAATTCGCTCACATTGAATACATTTATGCTGTCAACGCTGTTTATTTCTCAACTACTATTCGACCGATTGGCATGAAATGTAGAATAAACTCATCAACTTACAGATCGTGACGAAGCCCGAATTTTAAAATTCGATTTGTGGATTGATATAATTCCAGTCAAAGATCACAATGTTAAGTCTACGGCGAAAATTATTTTTTAAACTTTGGTGATAAATTTGGCGAAGTCTGAGACAGATATGACAACGTTTTAAAAGTATCGCAAAATTGTCGAAAATGCCTCTAAATTAAAAAAAATTAATATCTTCAAAAATTAAGTTTAATTCTTTTTAACAATACCCGTGACTTTGTCGGAAAATATCTTAACATATATTAAAAATCAAGATTTTGATTTCAAGATGTTAATTAATTTATTAAATTAAGCAATTAATTAAACGTTATTCAATACAAAAAACATTTTATAATTGTTCTGTGTACGCTTGGTAGCTGCGCTTTAGTTTAGGAGTCTGTTATGTTTTATTAATGTTTTGTTGCAAAACAAATGAGCTTTTACATCATTTGTTTTTGTATAATGTTTTAAGCAAATGACAATTTCTTGATGCTTTCTTTAATAAAGGACAAAAATAAGTTAAATATCCAATTTTTGTATTTTATTAATGTTTTGAATCATGAATAGAAAATGCATTAAAACCTACATTAATAATTAAAACAAATCGTACTAAGATCTACGGATACCTTAAATCCGCATTCTAAATTGTTTTTATTTTGTAGTTTAATATACTATATTTAAAATATACTGCATTTAATTAGTGAAACGATTTGAATTTATTTAAACATATCTGTATAAGTTAGAAGTGTATGTTTGGTACTTGCATAATATGATTACTACATATCAGTTTAATTAAAAGTCAAAATGTAACTTACAAGTTTACTTCATTGACATTTATTTCATGTATTATTTCACGATTATCATTTTATATTATTACTACGGTTAAATGTTTGTCGTGTTATCAGAAATTGTACTCGATTTATATTTTCGGGTGCAAAAGATATTGATATTTAAGGTATTATAACATATATCTACTTCATGTAACAGTATAAAAGTTTTATGTAAAATTCAATAAGCATAAATAAAATACCTTTTCCGCATCATTATTTCAATTGAAATTCAACTAAAATATAGTTAATTTTAATTAAGTAAAATTAGAAATTGATTTAAAACTATTTGACGCAGATTAAAACTCAATATACGTACAAAAAATAATTTTATATTTAAATAAGTGTTTCTAATGAAATATTTGTGGTAGTTATTTCTGATATGTGGAGGTTTGCGGAAATAGTTGACTTTACGTTTTAGTTTATTATAATACGAATGATAGTTTCAAATATAACAAAATTAGCCACTGTAACATAAGAAATGACAAAAATGGCGTAATACGCAAGTTCAATTTATTTTTGAAATATGAATACCTCATTATAAATTTTACAACTACGCAGTAATTCACTGTGCCTCTATACAACGCACACTTGATCTAGGGAATAAATATGAAATCTACAGAGAAAATAAATAATATATCAATAACAGAATTATGTATATCATTTCAGAATTTGAAGATAGGTTTAATGCTTTGGTAAAAATATTTTATTGTACGTACTTTAAAAATTAACTGAAGCGTGACTCTATATGACTTTATCATATTAGAATCCATTTTAAGTAGCTTGTTTTTTGATTTGATTTTTTTAAAAATTTGACAAGAATTTGTTTCGAAAAATCGGTACCTTGGATCGAAATGATTACAAATATAGCGCAATATCTCTTTCATTTGAACAAAATCTTTGGATTGATACCATACTTGATAAGGTACCTCCCAGGAGGGAACTTTCTCCTGGAGGGGAGCTAATGACGTCACGAACAAAAATAATTATATCGCGGCTATTTTTCACAACAATAATTAAAACTATTAAGTTTCGTGATCATACATAAACCTTTTTATGCTTAATTAAGTCAAATTTTGTCGTATGCTACCATGTTAAAAAATATAAAATTTCGAATAAATTTCGAAGTTTTCACTCGAATGTTAAAATATTATATCTAGTTATAGATATTTGGATAAAGAAGTCAGATATAAAGTTTCATGAAAATCCATTAATGGTTGAGTGTACAAGAAATATATCGTATATACAAGCAATCCACCACAGACATACAGACAGACAGACATTACTCCAAAATCTCAAATTAGAAAATTTTCGTGAAAGCAATTCTTTCTCTATACTGTATTGCATATTATGAGAAAGTAGAAAGAACCACATGTTGAAAACTTGGCATTTTGTACCTAATATTTTCTGGAAATCTCAACCAGCTTCATAATTAAGAACAGAACGTGTTATTGAGCACAATCAATAATGAACTAATTGAAACGTAAAATGCGACTCACAAAAAGTTAATCAAAACTTAAATGAGCATAACCCATATTTCTTTGCGCTGCATTGATTCATTATAAAATTCATGATTATATTAAAAAAATATACATATTATAAATTTGGCGTTATTTTTGTGTCTACAATTTTTCTGGAAATTGATTTTAACAAATTTTACAATTGCATTGAGAGAATGATTTGCAAATATGCCGAAAAGTTAAAAAAGAATCTAATAAATAAATAAAAAAAAATAAATCGAATGTACGTTTGATTGAAAACACGTTTCCCTAAAAGTTCTCATTGAGCTCAAATATTTTATTTCACATATTTATTTCTTTATAGTAAAACAGTGATTATTAAACTTATCCGAAATGTATATATAAATATGTATTGTATTTATTAACAACATAATTTTTATTCATTAGCAATGATTAATGTAATATGTAACAATAATGGCTTCAAATTAATAAGAATTAATGAGATCAAGCATGTCATGGGTCCAGATAGCTTTTCAAGTAAATCCAATAGCAAATTATATTAAATTATTTCCATAATTTTAATTTTAAAAAGTTTTCTTTTAAATTTCCACGTATATACCATGGATTTTAGTATTCTATGTTGAACACATTATTTATACTCTACTGAGATAAATTTAATCTACAAATTAAAATCGCAAAATTTTCGCCTTTGCAAGTATACTGATATTCATTAACATTATGACTATTGACTGAGTTACACTTAGCTGCGCCCTCTGGTGAGTAATAGTGAAGGCAATTACGATTAATGCATAATGTAAAATGTTGATCACCACTGAAGGAGAAGCACAGCAAGATTTTGAAATCTAATTGCCAATAGATAGAATTTGAGTAGTCTGTGCTCTCTCAACACGAAGATTTAATACTGGTTTATGTATAATCTATACAAAAAATTAGATTTTGTAATATTATGCAGATAATACAGTTGTTTGGTATTCAAGTAAAAAACTTTTATGAGAATCATGTTAAAGGAACAACGAATCACTGCGTAGTAATTACATACATTACCTACTATTATAAACATTAAAGAATACAGTTATGCATTTAAAACGTATGATTTCAGCAACTGTTCTATAAAATACCTACTGAACACATCAGAGCATCTAACGTTTGTTCTAAAATATGCCAATCACACAGAACTGAAAACTTTACTAGACAATCATGGGTTAAGTCTAGAGTTCGATACAAATTATAATTTTGTAGTTCCCTTTCTCCAAAATTAAAGAATGTACTAACAATTAAATATGTAGATGCACATTATGAAATGCCCAAATCCACAATTTCTTTTATACTAAAGCATTATTTTTATAAATTATTCCTTCACTTATCTGAATTTGATATATGGCTTTGAATTTTGACAAAAAAGAGTTCAATTTTCTATTACTTACTTAAATTTTGTAGCAGTTTTCATATGCATATTATTGTTATTATTTGAGGTCTGTTTTGATTGTAGAGCAATAATGGAGAACATGTTTTTTCTTACTAACTATTTTATTCTACTTAAAATCGAACAACATGCTGAAATAAATTACTAAAATTTTATTATTGTTATTATTTTTTTGTTATATAACAAAACTTCATATTGGCAATTTTTGTCACTATATTGTAGCAATATGCACACTGGTTATTTCACTATTACAAAATCGCTGCATTTTAATACCATGCCCCCTAAAATTTCTGTTCCATATAATATTTTAGATGTATCATCTAAATTATATATAGACGCGCCGAAGGTAATATAACGTTTTAACTCATGGCATTTTGTGCATAAAAATCTGATTGTAAAATTCGAATATAATGGGTTCGAAGCTATGGTGTTAACAGATTTTTGGTAAAATAGTTTGCATAAAATGTCGACTTATTTGATAGGGAATTATTGAATTACCCGAATAAGAAAAATGTTTATATAAATATCTAGGCTATAGCTCAATAATGCTATATAGTGTTCAATAATTCTATATAATGCTGTATATAGCTCAATTCTTATCTCAATATCGCTATTCTTATCTCAATAATTCATGACTTGGATATTTTAGCGTTTAAAACTAGTTAGAATCTCCTTGCAATTTCAAATAACAATATAAAACAAATCTGAAGTGGGCAGCACATGACTTTCTCTACACGCTCAAATTCCTTTTCTTATTTTTTTTATTTTAGTATGTATTAAATTGAGATACATCTTAGTTTCATTTGGCCACTTTATGCATTTTAAAATGTCTTCAACTCCCCCAAAATTAAAGAAAAAAAAATATCTTGAGAACGCTTCATTTTACATGCATGGGGTTAGTCTTATTCGACGTGTTGTCAAAAATTACTTGAAGAACAAAGCATGTGATTAATACATTTCAGCAATTTTAGTCATTTATTTTAAATTCTTTGATGGGCCATTTCGAAAAAAATAAATTAATAAAAGCTACCTTAGTTACAACAATGAATTCAAAAGCTAAACTATAAATAATTCATTGATAAAATATAATAAAAAAATTTCTGCTTTGGTTATCCATAATGGCTGATTATATACACCAAAATACTATATTCATAAAAATTAATATACTTTTTCTGCAACAGGATTGTATAAAAACGAATGTTGTGCATCTTGCCACTATCGAGTTATAGCTGAATAAATGTTAAAACAAAAAATATCCGTGATTTATAACTTGTTTGAATTAAATTCGAAGTTTTTGGATTTTTCTCATGTCCCATACGTATGCAAAGTTTCAAGTATCTACCTTCCGCGGTTTGGGCTGTGTAATTTATCCCTTTGTCAGTCAGTCTCACTTAGCTGTATGTTGTAATTTCTGGAGTTACCCGATAACTAGAAAAGTTTGCAGTAATATTGTGAAAGGCATAAAAGCACCATAACTAACCACTACTTTGATATTCAACAGGGCAATATAAGATTAATTATAGCAACAGGAAAAATGGAAAGCATCAACATTTCCTCTTGATATGAGAAAACAATGATATGTGTTTTATTTTCTTTCTTTTCTCTCTTTTTTTTTGATATGCAGATGCCACAGATGTTGATTCTGACACATTGGAATTGGTTATCTGTATAATTGATATGTTAGTTCAAAAGGCAATCATTTAAACATTTCAAATATAAGTAAATCTATAATTTCATCAAAAAGTTTATAAAGCATTTATATTAAATAACATTCACAATTAAAATTCACATTGAATTGTATATGAAACATTTATAAATTATAGAATATAATTTCTTTTTTCTCTCTCATTCGATATTTCCAGGTAAATAACCGGTAAATAACACTTCACAAAATGGCTGAAATATTAAAATAAAGACAATAATCTCTAGTCTTATAATTTATGAATGGGGAAAGTGTCATATCATCTTTTAACCCTCCAGTCGCCATGTGTTACAGATGAGGAACTCCTAGTTAGAATGATTTTAACCTTCTATATGTACCAATATTTGAACCTATGACGCACAGAGACAATGTGTCATTTATATTATTTTTTTATTTTACATTTTATTGGATTTTATTAATTCAAATTAAATTTGTAAAGTTTGAATTTAAATCCTCGGCCTAACACGTAATACCCTTTCCCAGTATTAGATGCCGATCTACAATCTTTCAAAATCTCATCCTCTTTCTTTCGTCCCACCTGATTTGCCGTCCTGACGCCCATGTCAGGTGCTGACAAAGACGTTATACCCCCCCCCCCAAAGTAATTAGAAAGAAAAAAAAATAAAAAGCCTCCAACTACTAAAAGTTCACAGCAAATTCTGAAATTGTTTTGATCGTAAAAAATTCTTACATTTCGATAAATCATTTTATGGTAATAAAATTATATCATTTATGGTTATTTTATGGTAATAAAATGTTTATGGATCATTTTATGGTAATAAAATGATAAATCATTTTATGGTTATAAAATGAGACAATCCATTTGTTCCTAAAAATCGCAAGATGTGCATATCTTTCTATCTAAGCATATCTTTCTGAGCATATCTTGCACCTTAATGCTGTCTCTCTGCATCTAATCTGCGGCTTCAAATCTGTTTTCACGAAGTTTTGCAAGTGGGCGTATTTTACATACATCATGTATTTTTCTTTCCTTTACGAATTTCTTCCCCATTCAATTGGCTCTGTGTTGGCTGGGAGTTTAAGATTTGATTAAGATAGATTTAAGTTAGATTAAAAATATAATAAACATACTTTTATTTCTAGGAGAGAAGTTATAAAACTACAGGAAATGTTTTGTAGCTGTATTCTCTTACGAATAATCATAAATTGATCTGCCATGAAATTATCAACCCAGAAGACTACAGGTCAGGAGGTATGTCAATTAATTCAATCAATTGAGATACCATTGTGATTAAAGTGTCGTTTGGGTTCCTCAAATGGTGTCGTTTACATTTGAAATGAAAAATCTCTTACATCAATAAAAGAGAACGTCCGCCATCTTGTTGCTAATTGTTTTCTGTTTAAAATTTGACAGCTGAGCTGAGCGATTGTAACATGCGTCATAAATGGTGTAATTGCGTCTTTTTTTTAATATTAAACTTTGAATGCAAAAGGACATTCAAAATTTGTTTTTCTTCAAAAGAAAATCATTTTAAATTGCTTTAAATTGTCTTGAATATTTAACTTGGTTCGAAGTAAACTAAAACCTATTTAAAAATTGAATCGCTATTCAAAATAACTGAAAGCAGTCAAACGTATCTAAAAAGGCAAAACATTTAAAAATGAACAGAACATTTAAAAATTTAAATTTATAAGCTATTGAAAATAAACAAAGGCATATTAAAATTTATAAATATCTTAAAATTTGAATTGATGAAAAGAAAATTATTTTTAAATTAAAATTATTTTTAAAGAAGATAAAACATATTTCAAAATTCAAAATAGATAAACTGACAGATAAGCATAAATATTTTAATTGTTTAAAAATAAAGAAATATTATACGTCTTGGCAAAAAATAATAATAATTATGTTGCACACTTATTCATCCATATGTATGGTTGAAATAAGAAATGTTAAGAAACATAATGGTGGACAGATAAGTTGTTCCACATTGATATTTCCAAATCAAAATGTTAAAAAAATTCAAATGCGAGACAAATAAAAAAAAATATCTTAAAAGGGGCTTGTAAACTCTAGCTACTAAATATCCATGTGTTAGCCTAATATGTCTATTTTTATATACATGTGGTACTGCTTGGGGTCTATCAAAACTAACCTCTTCAGTCGGATAAATTGCCTCAATTTCAATTATCAGCCATTTTGTTTCTTTTTGCTACGATTGATATCTCTCTTGGTACATATATATTCAGTACAATATTCATTTCTTAAAATTGATATAAAAACTTTTGTAACTGGAATGTCTTTTAATGTTTGTGGTTTATTTGTAAATCCTAATATAACTTTATATACAATAGATATAACATGCTATATTTTTTGTAAAAAGAAAATTAATTTGTAAAATTTTATATTCTGAATTCCACCTGCTACATTTACGAATGCAGAAAAATAAATAATTTTATTTGTAAATTCAAATAAACTTTTGAGGATTATCATTAACAAGACATAAAGATAAATGCATATTGAATACATCATTAAATAACATATAAAGACGTGTAATATTTTGATGTAAAATTGAATATTAAAAATTGAATAATGTAACAATTTTGAAATGAAATGAAATAAAATATTTTATGATGTTTATCACAAATAAAGTAACAGGCACAAAATCTTTGGTTTAAAGAAACCAAAGTACAATTATGCTTCGAAACCAAGTATCGAACATTTAGAAAGACAAACTGTAAAATTTTCCATTTTAACACACAAAAATATACATATTTCTTACAAGTTTTGTTTCTATAGAGATATTACAGAATATACAAATACACAATAATAACTCCTTAAAAACTATAAATATAAATAAAAGACATAAAATGGATAAAAAAATAAATGCATTAAAAAATACAAGAAAGAAAATTACACTTCAACATGGTACAAAGGAGAATTGTAAAAATGATGAATGAACAAATGCGCAGAAGAAGTAAAAGATGAATATTTATAGGTGGAAATTTGTAAATAAGGTCATAACATTATTATTTAAGAAATAAAATTATCTTCATATAGCTACACATTAAACTATTTTTAAGAGAAATCATTTCTATTAAAAACGACTTAAATAGATTTACAATCAAAATACCGATACAATCAATCGATACTTTATTTATTAAAAATAATTATAAAATTAACACTTATTATAATCGGAAATATGTATATTTAAAAAATATTTTAATTCGTAATATTAATTTTCAATCTTCGACATTATTTAATTCCAATTCTGTACATTCATCAAGGACGAATTAAGAGTAAAAATGTTTATAAGAAGACATTTGACCATTGGATATAAAATTCACGATTACCATATCAAGAGGATGTTTCACACTGGCAACTGATATGAACTGATTAACCTTTAATTGGCGACGTGGATTCATATCAACTCTAGCGATTGGAATCAAAATTCAGATAAAGTGACTTTGATTATCTTAAGAGTTTTTATATTTTACTAAATTAACATACACATGTGAAATTTGCTTTGAAAACACTATCATTTAAAGCAAAAGCCAAAGTATTAATATATTAAGTATAAAAATGTTCTTGTTACTTACTTTTAATAATATCTGTAGCGTGTAATTGAATACGTCATTTCCTCTTTTAAGAGGCTAAAAATGCAAAAGTAATTTTTATATTTATTTCATTTTTTAATGTTAAAAGAATATTTATTAATCAATTTTTGAAATTAATTTCACCAAATCCAGTTTGATTGTAAATTAAACATTGTCTTAAGATGCTGAAATTTATTTTAACATGCTTCCATTTTTATATTCTATTTTAAATTAAATAAAAATGTTAGGATTAATTTGATCATGTCGATTACAAATGCAAAAGTAATTATTTTTTAGTTAATTTGAATTTTTAATGTTTAAGGAATATTTATTTTTAATCAATTTTTGAAATAAATTTCTCCAAGTCTATTTTAATTGTAAATTAAACTGTCTTAAGATGCTGAAATGTATTGCAATGTGCTTTAAATTTTATAACATATTTTAAATTAAATAAAAATGCTGGTATCAATTTCAACATGTTAGTTACATTTCTTGCAATTTTCACGTCGTCTATTAAATGTTAATACTAGTTTAGGCTTGCCATGGAAATTAAGATTTAACTTTGATTTAGAGGATATTTCCAGACGATTGATATCGTCAACTAGGAACAGATTAATAAAGCAAAATTCTAAAAATCTAATTGTTATTCTTCTAAATTTATTAAAATTCTAAATTATGCATTCTAAATTCTAAATTACTTAAATTTTGTTTATATAAAAATTAAAATTTTAAATTCTAAATTAATTAAATTTTGTTAAAATTTGCGCATTCAAATATTTAAATTTAAAGGAAGTTGGTATTTATAATTTAAAAATCATAACTTTTTTTATATAATTTAATTTTATAATATTTAAAAGTAATTTTATATTATTTGGAAATATAAAATTACATTTAAATCTATTATGTTAGGTTAAATATTTTAAATATTGTACAACGTTTTAAAGTAATATGAAAATGGTAAGATATTTTGAAACTTCTAAAATATTTTTATCTATATTGTTTTATTTTTCTTTTAAATATTTAAACATTTAAATATCCTGTATGTAAAACTGAATTTCTAAAAGGCAGATGCTGATTCGGTAAAACACTGATTCACTAAATTCGCTGAAAGCAAAATTGGATTAGCTGCTAATAGCAACTGTGTTTAATTTCGAGTATAACATCCTACAATTTTGTAGACATAGTTTGCAATAGACTTATAATATCAACAATACCACCTAAAAATAATTCATTCTTGGGATGTGTATAGCTGTTTCTCTACAAACTACAAGACCACCATAAGAAACTGATATGTTCGGGGATTATGTTTAGGCTTTCCTATGGTGGCTGATATGTATAGTCAGAACTTACGGGTGTTCTAAAAATTGTTCGAAACAAACGTTGATGTAAAATAGTCGCTCTTTAGCTCATTCAAAAAAGTCAGTATAAATTACTAAAGCTACTTCATTGTAAAAGTCGAATTCTTACTCTGAAGCATGTGATACGGAACTTAAGTTTCAAATTTTGAGATGCTGTAACAGTTTTCGACAAAATGCATTGCTTCATTTTTAAATAGGGTTACAACTATATTTTGTTATTTTATTACAAATCCCAAGTATCACTTTTCCAATGCTTTCAGATTTATTTAAAAGGAAAACAGCTTCAACAGGTTTTAAGCCACTTGTAATCCACCAGGTGTGCTAATATATTACCTTGGCAATACACTTGGAAAAATATCACGAATTTGGTGACATTGGCGACGGATTTAACAAAATATCGCCAATTTCGCGACTTTTGAAATTTTCGCCGGAAGGGATGGTTTTAGACCGTGTCTGAAATTTCCATAAATATTTAACTTGTGAAAGTGTAGTTATGGGGATTTTTAGTCTAAGAATTGCATTAGACGGACATAATGAGAAAATTTTCATTTAATTCTTGAGATAGAATACGAAAGATAGAATTACTCAGATATTTCGATTTCGTTTTTCTCGTAAAAATAGACACAAGTAATAATGCATAAATATGAAATTTCACAAGTTAAATCATTGAAAACTATTTTGAATTGAATTAAATTACAGATTGAAAGAGACATGCTTTGGCAGAGCTTTTAAATTATATTTGCATTTCGAAAAAAAAATGTTTGATCTATAAATTTGTAAGTTGTCTATATGATATTGGCGTTAAAATATATATTCAATCGCAGAATTTACATAAATCAAGTAAACTCGTATCTTTAGAATAATTTCACGTAAACGATATCGTTACAATTATCGAATTTTCGTTAGCTCCCTATGTATTTTAAATAATATCGTTGAGAGGCCAAATAAGTTGTCTAAATGAATTTGAAATGTGAACAGTCTTAGAAGATTACATGTAAAAAAAAAAAAAATGGTGCGTCTGCCATTTTGCTTTTAATTTAATTTCATACTTATGCATTAGTCGAAAGTGCCTGGCAATTGAGCAGTAAGCTGTGCTTTTAAAGATTTATAGTGATCGATTAAGAAGTGTTCATAAATTAAAAATGTTTTGCATATTTAAATTTAAACTTCTACTTAATTTTTGACAAAATGGTAATTACAAAAATAAAACACTTAAATTTAAACGTAAATATATTTTTTTAAAATAAATTTAAATGATTTAAAATCAAATATGTTCAAGGAAAATCAAATGTTCAGATTTATTTAAAAATATTTTGAATATGAACATTACAGGAGTAGCTCTAAGTTGGGTGTAATAAAGCGAATGAAAAATCGCTCAGTTAAATGAAATTTTACTTTGATAATGAGAAATTAATGATATGTTATTCTGTAGTGTGATTTGATGGAAAAGTGAAAAGCAAATTATTTGTCACTTTAACTGAAAATTCGTAGAAACAAACAAGACAAAATGAAACATTCTTTGATGTTTCAAAATTCCTTCTACAAGGCGCACTTATACACGCGAATATGTTGAACGACATGTACGTTTATCAATCAATGGTTTTCAATCTCCGTTTTGTCATTACTACTTGCAACAGAATTATCTAAATATATTTCGTTCCTCTTTGAAATCTTATTGAACACACACAAAAAAAAACCAATAACACATAAAAATATTCTGAGTTTGAATCGGAATGTAAAAATTGATCAATCTGAGTTTGAATGTAAAAATTGATTTTAGTAGAAATGCATATTTTTCATATTCTCAAATGGATTTTGATAATCAAATTTATAAAAAAAAATTGATTTTGATTTCGATAAATAGGGTATTTCGTTCTCAAATCACGAATTAATCAAGGAAGAATATATGTATATCGTTTTTTTTTATGTCTATAGAGGTAAATGATTCAGATTATAGATCATTAAATTGATTGTTTTCAGTCTATTTAGAATTTAAAAATTATTAACGAAATTTGAGAAAATTTCAATTCTGTAATGGAACTTCCTGTTTGACAAGCGCTTACTGTAATCAAGTATTAATACACAAGCTAGTGTACGAAACTTTAGCATATAATTTTGTATTATTTTGTTGTTATGAGTGTCAATGCATAAAATTTAAGCTTGTGACGTTGATGCGCAACGCAAATATGTAAGGAGGCTACGACAATGCTAGTGGCCTATAAAGAAAAAAAATACATTAGTTTAACATTGATCTTCATGACCACAACGAATTTAAGTTAGCTAAACAAACTAATAAATATAGTGTGTACAGGGCTCACAATGTCTTTAAGTATATCAATAACTTTCAAAGGAAAAGTTCATGAGTGTACACATTAGGTCTATCTAAAGTAAAGTGACCATGCCTAATCTAATAAAAGTGATTCCAGTGCCCCTAGCGGATAATTTTAAAAGCCGGGATTACGAACTCGGCAACAAAGAAAGATAGACCGAAAAGCCAATTTCTAAACAAAAATTGAAAACCTTTTGTTTAACAACGTTACGCATTGTTAGTCTGTGGTTTAACGATTACGTGAAAATTACTCGCTGATTCAGAGGACGTTTATTTCTGTGTTTGCACAGCTAGGGTCTACGATCACTAAAATCTGGCCGTGGCGGCAATCCCTTTTATTAGATCGGACATCGCCACTTTACTATCGATAAACCTAAACTTATACTCACATAGACCTTTTTACAAAGTTACTGGAGTGCTTAAAAGTCTCACAGGATACCTGTATATTAAACGTTTCAATAATTTAAAATAAATTCCACTGTGTAAAATGAGTGGCTTGAGTTGGAATCAAATGATAGTTGAAATTAAAATACAGAATTTTACTTAGATCTTTAATTATTTCAGTAAAAAACATTCTCAATTGATATACCAATACGAACCTGTTACTATGGTAACTATGTAGCTAGTCAGTCTTTAGTTTTGTTTTTATACGCAAAACGGGCGTATGAAGATAAAATTGAATAAAAAGTCATCCGTAGTGTGACATCGAGATTTCTTAATCTCGCGTCACTTGTGTGTAAATTGTAAAATCTACATTATACTTTAAACTTCCATGTTTTTTATACATTTATATATTTATTAATTCTGCTCCGGAACCCTCTTGTCCTATGTATATATATTTATCATTTTAAGTGCATTTATTCTTTATTCAGAAATTGTAGCCATTTTCATTTAAAATAATATTTCTTGCACTCACTCGAGGAATTCATGACCGTTATTTCGCGGTCATATTTTTCGCCTGCAAAGACGGAAGTTTGTGTACTCTCTGCATGTCTGGGATGATGCAATAAAGTGCAAGATTTCATTTTCAATACATCTGCGGAAATATCAACGGTTGGAGAATTTCCAGACCCCGTGGCGAGGCTAGAAAACTCGTCCCTGGGAATATTTTTTAAATAAATGAACAATTACTATTGGTGGATTGTTGAATTTGGTCTTCCTGGAGGTCCGATTGGATCCTGAGCCCGGAATCGGCTCTTTGGGTATAAAAGCGAATATTGGAAAATTCGGCGCGCACTCTCCCGACTGACATCTTGACGAACTCACTCTGAGTTCGGGGTTCGACTCCTAAGTCGAATTGCCGTAGCTTGTGGGTTGGAGAGTATGGCCACGACTGGAACTTGCCGACTGCCGGACCTTGAGATCGTCTTCAATTGCCGTATGAAAGGATGAGCGACCGAAATCCTTTGAGTTCTTCTATTCCGGAGATCCCGATGGTTCGAGTCCTGAAGCTGGACAGAGCACGTGAATGATACCAGGTCCATGACAGGCCAATACTGGAACCCTGCCAGCTATTGAGCGTGCCGTCATACCTTTACGGAACGGGCAATAAATTCTCCCCGTGGGTGTTTGCGGTTGATGCTTCGCTACGTCTCTTCGGTGACCTCTTCTGAACTGAGGAGACTTTGACCTATCTTTGTGCTGTTGTCCGGGCATTAGTGAATGGAACACCGAGTTGTCGGACTGTGAAACCTCTTCGACGCACCTCTGAATTCAGTCTTTATTACTGCAATAATTCTAAAGTAACCCTTAATTATATTTTAATTATCAGAATATGGATTTCTTGAGTACTGTTGCTCCCTGTTTGACCATACCAAAAATTTGAACTAAAATAGTGAAGTTATGATATTATTCTGTTATTATTATTTATATTGAATTGAATATGTTCCAGCTAAGAGCCGACTAAAATTAAGTAATTTAATGGCCCAGTGGGCCTTTTTGGGGCTGATAAGGATTCAACTAATTTATTAATTTGTTAACTCCATTCTTAATTTTGGCCATTAAATAAAAGAGAGTATTAAATTAACTTTTGTGTGATTATTCAGAGTATCCTGTGTCTCTTGAAATTGTATTATTAAATGTGTTTTTAGCTGAAGATGATGTTCTTACAAGGTAAGGGTTTTTATGCTTTGATTTGAAGGGGTGATAGGGAGCAGGTCATCTGTGGGTGAAACCCACAGACGGGAGGTATTTTTGAACCTGGGGTAATAAATTCGGGAAAGTTGGGATTTCTCTGGTCTGCCGTGTCAAGCGGAAATACCGCTGTGACAGTAGCTTCCAGTGTGCTAAAGTCCTCTTTGCTGGAAGAATAGCCACAAAAACCACCGATAGAGGACATCACTGATGTGGACGCAATTTATGACGTGTTTATCTGTTTCAAGATGGGAATTAACAGAATATTGGACGTTTCGTGACGGATTTTGTAATGTTGATTGTGTTGCTCAATGAGTTTACATCTTATTGTATGACAGTCACGTGAAAAATGGTAAAATCTGGCTCAGCAACTTTATACAAACGACACCGAAAATTCGAAGTTCTCTTTGGACATGCTTCAGAGTAAGCTTTAAAGTTTACGATATGTTTGCTGTAATTAAATATTTCAGTTGTATATATGAAAATATTTTGTTGGCGTGTTAAAAATTTAACAAATGCTTTCAAAGTATGTGCTCGCTTCACGATATTTTGCAGAGCCTTGTTTTATAAATCTTAAAATAATGTTGAGGTTTTCGTTATTCAATTTGAGTTTCAAAATGAATTCAATATGCTTTAAATATATTTTACATTACATTGATCGAGAAGACGAAGAGTAAAGAATAAGATATATACACATAGTAAAGATGTGTATATGAAACTTAAATAAGTAACGAACAATTAATTTCAAAGAATACAATATGCTCTCGATAATTTGGGATCCACAGGCCAAAGGTTCTGAAAATAATTATAATTCACAGAATATTTGGATATCATAGTAAAAAATATTAATAAATAAGCATGTTTTGAGCATGCGCGAATGGTGTATGTGTAAACATCTTTAGAATTTATATGTAGAATATAGTAGAGATATTTCACAAGACACATTCGAACTCATTCACATGCATGGATGTAATTAGCGTTGACTTGGCACAATAAATGTAATAAAGATTTGGTGCAATAAATGTAAGAATTCAATAAATGTAAGAATTGGCGCAATAAATGTAATAATATGCATCGTATGACTTGTAAATAAGTTACAAGAAGTCGAAGCATGAATTATAACAATGTCCACGCCAATTAATTAAGCTCAATAAATCGTTTAGAAAAAGGAAATTCGGGAAACAAACAATTACCTATTGTAACACCAATAATTTTCCTCCAAATTACCGAGAGTGTACTGTATAATGCACTAAAACAATACAGAGTATATTCAGAAATTCGCATGTTGTTTATGCTTTTTAAAAACAATGAAATCAAGCATTAAATAATTTTTACCATCAGGATTATGTAGATAAATTCTGGTTCAAAAGCATTATATTGATTTGGTTTAAGCAAAAGTAATTATCAATGCTGCAATATACATAGTACAAAGTAATTTCATGACCAGGTTATGAATCTGGACAATGAATCTTACTACAACTAGGTGTTTAAGCTCAAGGATATGTTGATTATCTGATTAAGCAACCAGCCTTTAATATCTGAATTACTCCTGCTAATAATTTATATCAGTTAGTTGTACAAAATTGCACCGAATACAATATTTTGCCTAAAATTCTATAAACGAAAAATATCACTGACTAATTACAAATTGGCAAAAATATAAAAACTAAACAACACATTATAAGAACTAAACAATACTATAGAGGCTAAGTGCATGTCATACGGGTCATAGGACTCTTAAAATGCTGAAAAGGGAAAATAAATCACATTCAATATTTTAAATCTCATAAAGTATACATTATTAAAGCATACTTTTTCCAGTGATAAATCTATATTTTTAACCTATAATTTTTTAAATATGATGTAAAAATAATTTTATATAGAGATATGGCAGCACTCCTTCAGATAAATTGAAGAACATAAAACTTTCTTGAACTTGACAGAGACTTTAAAATTTACATATAACGTATGCGCAACGCCTCTGCGCAGACACATAAAAACAAGCGCAGAACATTTTCAGTTCATTCTTATTTCTGATGGCTACGTTGTAAGCGCGGTAGAATGCAACACTGTTTTAGTTCTGTTTTTGTAAATAAAGTTATCTTTTATGCATGCCCATCTGATAAATACAATTCTACATCGCACTTTCGCAATAGAGAGTTGAAAATTATGAGTCATTTGTTAAACAAAGATGGGTATAACAGCTTTCGCGCAACATTTCTCTGAAAACTTTGCATCCAAAGCAATTCTAATCTGTGTCTAATTGTAGTTCAGCAGCAATTGCTTATTTTGAACTTGAAGAATACTACAACGATAGTTAATTTGCAAAGTACATTTCTATTATATGTGATGTTGCATTTCACTTTCTCAAAATTTTCCTAATTTCAACAACATAACTGTGGCAACCGAAATTAAATTAAGTTAAAGTTTAACTTTTATAATTAACATTAATTATTATTAATCATCTTCACATTGCGGTAATTTCATATTTAGTGGAATTATCATTAAATCGCACATTGATTTGTTGTGCCGCTATGAACCCTCCAATTATTTTACCTTTCGTGTGAGCCCTGTAAAGGAATAATTAATTAATAAAATGCTAAATTGATCACACCATTTAAACTTAAACAATAAAACATTTATTAACAACATTTAGTTTCATTACTTCTTGCAGCGGAGGGGACATATGCGACCAGAATTATTAAAATTACTATCGTGTCTAGGACCTGTGATAACTCTTGAGGACATACCTTCCAATTAGTCTTGGATTTTTTTCTCAAAGACTTGCATCAGTCTTAGTACTGCCATAACTCTTTGGTGTGTGGATCCTCCTCGTACTCTGAATGCACTCGCACATTGATCTATCTCCATTAATTTGGAACCTCTACGGGACACTCTACAAATCTGTTGGGTCTTTCATTCTTCTCTACTCGTGCTCTTAAATCAAAATCGTGATTATTCCTGCTGGCATGTTCCTAAGTCAAAATTTCATGGTTGTCTCTTGTGGTATGCTCTTAAGTCGACATCTTATCTTTTTCTTCTTGCTCTCATTCTCGGATCACAGGCTGTGGTTCCCTCGGTGTGTGTGCGTGTGCGGGGTAACTCCGCCTTTACTTCTTTTTGGCGCTTATTGGTTACTCCTTTACCCAATGGCACCATTGCACATTTAGTACGGCCCAGCTTAGCCCCTCTGGTATGGCACCCTTAAATTTATAGTTTTCTGACCTTTAGGTTCACGTCGTAATAAACTTTGGTGACAGCCAGACTACAAGATTTGTCTGCCGTTCTGGCCACCATAAATTTCTGAATAAAAGTGTCTCATCAAATGTGATATCAATTTCTGGTCTCACAATAACCTCTTAAAATTTTGTAACAAGACAACGTGAAAAACTTTAAATTCATTTTATAGAGACTAATGCACATTATGTATTGTAAAAATTCCATGAAAAAATATTGATATGTTTTCGTACATTCTGAGGAAAACGGCTTTAAAGTTTTTTTAATACGTTTTTCCATATCTGATCCGAGACATGTAATTATAGGCATTTTTTCATATGGTTGCTTTATAATGTTAAAAAATATCTTGTTTCCATATGTATTTCTTTGATAAAATCAAAAGCTTTGAAGCTTTAACAGTCCTATAACCCCTTGAACCGATATAACGAATTAAGATTGTGCTATACAAAACTGATGGTTTGAATTCAAATCAATCCATTTTTAAAATCAACCCTAATAGCAATTTATATTGGTCGAATATTAGATCAATATTATATATTTTGGCATTACATTGGAAATATTTCCAATGCAATCCCAATATTGGGCAAAAATTGGGGTTACATTGGCCCCCAATATTTTCTAATACTTTCATTACAATAATACGCTAGTATTGGAGTTACATTGGAAATATTGGCGTAATAGCGTTCCAATATTTTAAGTCAATATTTGGCCAATTCTGCCAAAATATCCACTTTTTCATATTGGTCCAATATTGGAGCCAATAATAAGCCAATATTGGATTACTACTATGGAAAATTCAAAATTCTACTTCTATTTTTAATATTGCAGTAAAAAAGCATTATTAATTGATATTTGAAATTGAATCTGTTATTTTGGTAACCATTTAGTCAGTGTATTGTCATTAGAGGTGTATGAAGGCAAAAATTAGTAAAACGAGTCCAGAGTATACTCAAGTTAATTTTGCGCGAAGCATATGTGTAATTCATCTGGAAAGCATAACTGTGCAATTTTTCAGAAGAAATGATCGTGCAATTTTCCAGAAATTATGTCTGTGCAATTTTCCAGAAGTCATGGTTGTGCAATTCGCCTAGAAGACTTGACTATGTAACTTTTCAGAGGACATGACCATGTAATTTGCCTGCCTGCGAAAGTACATTTCTACGCAAATCATAGCAATGTCCCTATTGAAACGTTAGGCGTGATGTTATAAAAGTATTTAATAATCCTTTTCAGATACAACATTTAGGATGAAATGTAAATGTCCACGACTTACGATTAAGTAATAAAAATGTAATCTCTGATTCTAGTCCACTTAAATTATTCTTTAACTATGGCTGATAAAAATATTTTTATAGCTTTTGAACCAGAAATTATCTCTCACAATACAAAGATACTAAAACAATGAAATATATAAAAATAGACCGATTTTAAATTTACAAAAATTCTACTTCATTTACCGATGACTTTATAAAAATCAGATAAATAGCAACATCAACATTCACTTCGAATATCTAAAAATCTAAATTTCGTTACAGAAATATTATATTGGGTCTGAAAATCAGTCACTTTAGGAAACATGATATGTTTGCATTCTTCGCACCCAGAACTCAATCACTCAAAGTCAAAATTGACTTAGTCACATTAACTCAAATGAAAAGAATTAACAAGGTATAAACTTATATAACTCATTAATTCATTTCTATCAGTTTTTAACAATGATATGTTTAAGGTAAATGTCATCAACACCAACATGCTTAGGACTTCACTGAAACAACAATAGTTAATTCACTTCTAAAACAATTGGTACCTAAATTGATATGTATATTTATACGTCCTCAAGTACATTACTTCGCAAGAAAGCTCTAGTTGACTGGGGAGTTAGAGAACACTAAAATGATAAAAACAGGGACATAACACAGCTATGTACATTAATTTTGACAACGCTTTGCTTGGTAACTGTATTTTTAACTAATATGTATTGGCACTCATGTTAATGATAAGTTTGTTGGATGAAAGTGCTTATTTGTTAAATGAAAATATAAATTGCGAAGATGCTTCTACTGCAATAAATAAAACATGTATGAATGATTTATTTATTAATGAGGATACTCAGATAGAATATTGGTAGAATCTCATAAATTGTTCAAATTAGTAAATAAATATGTTTTTAATTCGAGGAATAAATTATTGAACATTAGAATATATCTATATTTATCTATCGAGTATATAAGTACCAGTATTTAAAATGGTCGAAACTAATTTTAATATTGCTCTTATTCTTTCAAATTCTAAAATATAACGCGTTTAAGCTTGCTAAAATATAAAAATGTCCGAATTGTATGATGATTATGAATAAGAGTGAACTTGTGACTTATGATTTGTTTTTATAACTCCTCATCTGCGAATATTCAATTCATTTTCGAATGAGATATTTAGATGTTTCAGATATCTAATGACTGTAATTTCTAACAATATTACTGGAACTGAAACTGAAGTAAAATTCGAATTATCTCATACATTTTAATTGATTTAAGTCACAATGAATATGATTTTTAGGAAAATATTATTTGTATTTTCATGGAAGTAGTCAAAAAAATCATATGACTGCAATTGTTTTAACACATTTCAAACTAACTTTTAATTTTAATATTATCTTTCGATACTGAAATAGAAAAACGGTGTGTTTTATGATGAAACTCGTTCATGAATACATGCATTTTCTCTTTGATGTTTATTAGTTTTGGGAGGCAAATCAAATTACCCCCGTAAAATCATTCATTTAAACTTATTGCTGCCATCTGTACTTGATACAACGAAGGAATTCGAATCTTTTAAATACCAGTTTCCAAGACACAGTTGCAAGAAATTTATAATTCTCATTTCCGCGGTAACGCAATATAACCATCGCCCTTCCAAAAGTTAAGGTATCCACTTTTTCATTTCAAATGATACCAGTGCTAGAATATGTATTTTATGAAGTGTAATGAAAACCAGGAAAGCAAATGATAAAAACAAGCAAAGCGCAGCCAAGATTAATGATGCAGCGACCCACGTCATAGTGCCGAGTGGACTAAGGACCTGCGACCAGATCCTTAGAAGTTCGTAGTGTTCTGAGGGGGAGCGTTTCCACTGTAGGGAGATTGCTTCGGTAGACTCGTCATCGGCGAATCGGACTCGGCGTCGTCGCTGCTGAGGGTCAGACCCGGATTCACTCTCCCATTCATCTCAGTCTGGTAGGTCTTGGCAAGGTGGGCGTTGAGGACACTCATCTCACCTTCCACAGGCTCTTGAACCTTTAGGATGTCTTCAGGGATGTTGACGACGCAGTGAAAGACGTCAAACGACGGGGGAATGCGACCGGATTCGAACAGCCACTTGGTGACGCTCGAAACGACCAGCAGAGTCGTCAGACTAACCAACATCGAAAGGGTTCTGAAGGGGAACAGCTGCACTGACTTTTTCTCGTCGAAGTAGGGATATTTGATGAGAGCGGGCAAACCAACAATGGCTTCGCCGCCAAGAGACCGGAGTAGGAAACCCATTATATAGGCGGATAGAGACCCGTAAGTGTTGCAGAAGTTCTTGAAGTAGACGACACATACCAGTTGGGGGAACAGCATGACGTACACCAGGTCAGATGAGAGATACCATAGACCGTATATGGATTTGACTGTTAGAGCCATGGAGGTGGCAAGGACGCCGACACAGAGGATAGCTCCGCGCATCACCCAGATAATTTCACGCTCTGAGGCCTGGAAATAAAGATGTGCAGGTGAATATTGAAATAAAAATAAGATGAATAAAAATATTGAAGGATAAAAGCATTGTTTTTTGATGAATTAAAAGGACTAGATAATGGACTCCTTTGTGATTGGAATTCCCATTTATATCAATAAAATACACTTTGTGCAAGGATGAGGAACTTGATCAACGTATACAAGCATAAATAACACAATATTGCAGCATACATCTGTTTCGAGAAAACACTGGATCCCCTTTGTCAGTGAAAGAGAATCAACAAATCCAAAGTCCAAATTGAGAATGGGCTCAAATACAATAAATAAATATATATTTTGGTATATGGATGATTATATATTCAGGTCTTGGATATATAATCTCCGTCTGTTTCTTCTATTTGCGTCCATTCTTCTTTTGGACTTTGGGTTTGTTGGTTCTCTTGCATTGACAAAGGAGATCCAGCGTATCCTCGGAACAGCTGTATGCTGCATTATTGTGTTATTAGTGCTTATATACGTTGATCAAGTTCCTCATTCCCATTTATATGTCTATTATGATGCAATAATGAAATTGACTAGTTTAAAACATTTTCAATACTATATTTCTGTTTAATTAATGAACTTAGAAAATGCATTGAACTGTTTATAAATTGAAAAAATACATCTAATTTATGAACTAAATATCTCTGTTACTAAGTACAGGAAGTCCAAGAAGATATTGTGATTCCATTAACTGAGTAGAATTAAGTTCTGCACATATCTTTTGAACGATGCATAAATTGTACAATAATGTGGCCAATTAATGAATTTAAAACAGAATGTCCAGTGCATTAATTCGTTATGAAATTGGAAATTTTAATGAGAATGAGACATGACATATAATCTGTTTGAATCAGTAATCAATACTAGGCCATTTGACCCCATGTCAAGTGCTCTTCTAGACTGTCCAAGCAATGGGAATGTTTTTTTTTTTCACTTAAGACTCTTATGATAAATTAAAATCGAAGTATTTCAACCAATCTTTATCATTAAATATCTTATCCGCACATTTTCTTCATCAAATAATGTAGCAGTCTCATTATCAATAGACGTACATGTATCAAGGTCGTTCGGGGTGCTAGAACAGAAGTTGCCCTGAAACAAACTTAGTGTTCTGTCTATTATTCTCTCCGGACCGAGTTACATAGGGGATATGAAGAAACCTTCTAAAACACTTTAAAAGGTAAATACCTAAACAACTAGGTCTACAGTGATGTCAAACAATGCACATCGCACATATTAAACAAGGGAATATTTATATACAAAATAATGAAAAATGAATCAAAATAATCCGAAAGAATTGTAGGTAGAAAACGAATTGAATATAATGAAAATCATTATTAAAATCGAATAAAAACTGGTTAAAAATGGAAATCAAATGAAAGCATAAACATTTTCAAAAGTTTACGCTTCATTTAAAGTTAAAAAAAAAATGTGAGAAATATATAAGGCAAAACTAAGTAAATATAAGGAGCATACGCAAAGTATGAATGAAACCAAGCGAAATGAAATGATATAATAAAGAGTACACAAATTCGTGAATTCATAGTGTAAATAATTGGAATGGAATTTCCAATTTTTCGTGTTTGAAAACTACGCAAAGACTAAATCAGATTTTATAGTGTTCTTCATATATTGCCAACCAACTGAGCAATATACAAAGCAGCAACAATTTGCTGAAAATTAAGCACCGTACATTATTCCTAGTGATGCTAATCAGAATCAAATTTAAAGCAATTCATATTCAAAGTGAATCAAATATAAAGTACATTTAAAAAACCCTGTTTAGCGAACGTCTGCTTAGTGAATTTCTTCCAAGATATATATATATATATATATATATATATATATATAGGGTGTTTCATAAATTCCGAATTAGTTTAAAAATTCCTAAAAATTGAAGGAATTGGTATATTTGAATGCGGTTTGCGACGAAGTTAGTCTCATGAAGGGGGATTTTTTTGGCAGAGAAAAAAAAATTAGTTCAAAATTTTGTCAATAGAGGGCGATGCACGCAAGTAATCACAGGAAATACGCAAATCAGAGTCCTATAAAATGCTGGGTGTGTGATTTAAAGCTCATTTCTGAATTTTCCTGTTACTGGCGTTCATTGTGATGTTGACATTGGTGGGTAAAGCACTATTGGTTAAGTTGTTTTAGCTCAGCCACGAATCGCCGGCTGAAACTTTACGAAGGTTTCGGACACAGTAGAGATTGAAGAAAGGTTCTGGTCCAATCGCTCCTGTCAGACTGGTTTCCCTGGTACGACGTTTCGAAGAAACGGGAAGTTTGTGTAATCGCCCTCGCAGTGGTAGACCACGTGTGTCAGAGGTCCGTACCTCCGCTGTGTCTTCGCAAATGCACACTCTAAGGGAACAGTCAACGAGTGCAGCAAGTAGCGCACGAGAACTGGCAAGAATAAGTGGTATACCGAAGACATCGGTGTTCCGCATCCTTCATGGTGTATTAAAATTGTACCCTTACAAGTTGAAATCACTGCACCAGCTCTTACCAAATGACACAGCTAAGCGAGTGCAATTCGCAAATTGGGCTTTGTCGAAAATCAACGAAGATCCACAATGGCTGCTCAATATCTTGTGGACAGACGAGGCTCATTTTTCATTGCATGGAACAGTCAATACCCATAACTGTAGAATCTGGGCAAAGGAAAACCCACATGCCTACAGTGAGGAGCCCGTACATTCCCCACGTGTTACTGTTTGGTGCAGATTCACTTCGTCCATTATTGTGGACCCTTTTTTCTTTGAATAGCCCTGTGCAAAAGCAGGCTGGCAGACTTGTTCAATTAATGGAACACGCTACTTGCAAATGCCAACGGTGAAAGTGATACCGTGATTATTAGAATATAATGTCCTTGACATAGTGACATTCATTCAAGACGGAGCACCTCCTCATATCGCAAACAAAGTGAAGAAGTTCCTGAGCAGAACCTTTACTGAAGAACGATTAATCAGCCGTCACTGTACAATTGAATGGCCCCCTCGCTCACCGGACTTAACACCCCTAGATTTTTGGCTCTGGGGTTATGTTAAGTCCCGAGTGTACCGCAACAGCCCATCTTCTTTAGTGCAGTTAAAGGATACCATTCGCCACGAAATCTCCTGCATCCATCTGGATATGCTACATGCTGCAGTTAACGGTGTTGTCACTCGCTTGCAAACTATCATTTGTGGTGATGGCGGACACATAGAACAAGTACTCTAGTGCTATGATGTGCTTGTAAACATTTGCCTGCATGCAAATAAACGTAGTTTTCCCCACGGAATTCTGTAATTGCTTGCGTTCAGCGCCCTCTATTGACAAAATTTTGAACTATTTTTTTTTCTCTACCAAAAACTATCCCCCTGCATGAGACTAACTTTGTCGCAAATCGCATTCAAATATACCAATTCCTTCAATTTTCAGGAATTTTTAAACTAATTCGGAATTAATGGAACACCCTGTATATATATATATATATATATATATATATATAGAACGATGTAATTTTTACAAAATTTACCTCTAAACAAATTAAAATTTCAGATCTTAGTAACATTTCGTGTTCAGGTCTACGACTCAGATGTGTGTTTGAGTAATTCTCCGTGTCTTATTAATGTGCACTGCTATGGAGGAGTATAATGAGCTTTCTGCTCATATTACCGTCCTAAATGGATGGTAATAATGAGCAGAAGGCTCATAATTACCATCCATTTAGAGAACGAAATACGTTTCTTGAGTAATCATAAAAGCAGCGATACTTACGTTGTCCCGAATAATAAGTTTGTATATGTTCCTGGCGAACATGGAGGCTGCCGATAGGATAGATGAGTCCGACGATGACATGACTGCCGCAGAAACAGCTCCGAGACCAACAAAGGAGACTGCTGCGGGCGTCAAATACTGCAGTACCATCGGGAGGACTAAAGGTGTGTGCGCTTCATCGAGGGGTAGAGGACCAGTAAAAGCTGTCTCATTCCACGCTGTAATGAATTAGTGATTATTCTTAACATTCTCTTGTTTAACTAACATTTATTTTGTCCTGCATTAGATACATACATTGCTACTAGAAGATCGAAATAATAATTGACTAACACCCTTCGCAATAATAATTCACTAATGTCGGGTGGTTTTTCCAGACCCCCCTCCCCATCTTGTCTAAAAAAGCTGAATATTTGCGTACTTATAAAATCGACTACGGGCCATAAACTATCGGATCTGTATTTAGATTGACTGACCACCTCCCGGGAGAGAGAAAATGTTTTATTTTCGAAAAGTCTTTCTAGACCTTTCATAAGCCAGCACTGGCTAAGAAGGTCGAAGTGCACACTGATCACTCGGCAGACTATAACAAAGCCGGATTTTCGATTTCTACCCCATGGGCTGAAAAAAGGGGGGGGTGGTCGAAAAATCTTTCCAGACTTACTAGAACAGTGTTGCTCAACCACCGGGCCTTGGCATCCATTATACCGGGCCGCGAGAGATTCTTCTGGAATATGTCGTTCTAGTTTTACAAGCATTTTTTGTGAATAAATATTTCATATTGGAAATAATCTAAGGAGAATAATATTCGTGAATGTTTCAAAAAGGTCGGAACCAGAGCGCCTCAATAACATTCGTGTAGTAAATGTCAGTGACAAAACCGCATTTAAATTTTAATATGAATAAGACTGATCAGTTGACTTCTATGGTGAATTACAATGGATAAACATTTTTCTCTCTCAATACAGTTTTGTTTGCAAACCAACATCAGTAAAATCAAGTTAATAATACAATAATTCACTTTATACTGTATAATATTATAAATTTTTGGTGATAAGAATGGGATATATCAATGAAAATCAGCCCACATTAATTTAATGATGTTGGCCTGAGGAAATTATAATACAGAATGTGTACAACAGGATTTCATGTATGCTACATTAATGTATGCTACATGATTTCATGAGTCCAATGATTGATCATTTATTTAAATGCAGTTTTAAATTTGTCAGCATGCCACACCGTATACATATGTATTAATACGCTTTATGATCATACAATGATTAATTATTAATGCTTATTTAATGTATAAACTTAAAAAAAAAATTAGAAAGTTATTTACAAGAAAATTTGTTGTGATCGTGCTCCCTTACATAAAAAAAAATTTTACTAGGCCGCGGTATTTTAATCTCCAGAAGCTACTGGTGATTTAAAAGTCTAAATATTTATATACATATAACATCGACCACGGGACAGAATCTAATAGAGCTGGATTTTCGATTTCTCCTTCGGAAGCGGATAAAATGTGCTAAAATGTTTCCTCGCTTGAGAATCACTTCCTCACAGTTTAATCCAAATTATGAACAAAAGTTTAAAGACCAATCACAGATTAATTTATCTCACACCTCAACATTTTAAATTTTCTGAATGAACTATTTAGTGGGTATTTATCATTGTTTCAGATTCTGATTATTTAAATATTTCTTAAAATGTATTTTGAAGAAAAACAATGAATAAATGTCTTTGCCCGCCAATTTTTTTTTGTTTGACTTTCCTGTGTTTTTTCCATTCCTAAACTAATCACTAATTTATGTGATCTTGTTGATGTTAGTTATGAGGAATTTTGTGAACTTTCTTACGGTTGTCTCTCGCTGATAGCTTCTCTCCATCCGTATCCTTAGTTTTACTCATGATCTCTATCAAATCTGAAAGGTATCCTTTGCTTAGTTTCTTACAATGAAACTGCAGAAACTCTTCATTATGGCCATCATTAACATCCGGTAATCCTGCCTTGAAGCGACGGATGATGTTTTGAATCAGTTGAATTAATAATGGCCGATCTGGAGAAGTGTAGGTGACTATAATTTTGCCAATCCTTTTAAGTTTAAATGTAAAACAGAATGTTAGGTTTTTGCATGACTTTCTGTAAAAAAAATACCTAACTTTTCATTATTTAAAAACGTCTGTAAAGAACTTTGCTGCCCCATTGGCGTACAACTGACAATCTGACGGACCACCTCCTACTTCTTACTTTTCTTATATACATAATGTCTAAGGAAAGTATTGTGACGGGGTCAAAAATTCGAAATCGAGTTTTCGACGGGAGAGCACGTTTCAAGCATCCCTGATCACGAATCAAACACTTTTGAAGTGATGTCTGTGTGTGTGTGTGTGTGTGTGTGTGTGTGAAAGTATGTGTGTGTGTGTGTCAGTGAGAGTGTTTGGAGACGATAACTGACGAACGAATGGACCGATTCGAACCAAATTTGGTACAAAAATCACAATCCGTAAACACTGGAAGCCTATTGTTTTTATACGCAATCGAATGTTTAGAACCCCCCGAAATTTTCGAATACAATTTTGAAAAAATCGTCAAAAATCAAAACCACTAATAAAGTTACGAAAATAGACATTTCTTATGTAATTTTTCATTAGAAAACGATTGACATAAATTTTAGAACGCTAACATGAACCGTTCTTGAGATATTGCACATTTTTCAAAAAAAATATTAAAAAGTCATATAAAATGACAAAAAATATATTTACTATTGAGAAACATGTTCACTTTTCATATGTAATACCATGCGATAAATTGGGTGACATCATTCTCGAGGATCTAGCTCGTTCCATTCATGAAAAAAGATACTTTGAGTAATACTTTTGTATTTGAACGCCAATAGTCAGTTATCTGCTGTAAGAGCAACTTATTTCTTCGTCCATAACGCTTGGCGAGATTTTGGCGACGAATTGGCGGAATGTCGCCAACTTAGCGATTTTTTAAAATGTTGCCAAATTAACGAAAATCTCGCCAAATGGATAAAAGTGACGCTAAATCAATGAAAATGACGACTAATTGTCGAAAATTCAATATCTTTGAAAGAATATTAGTATCTACTATTAGAAAAACCTATGTTTTTACTGTAAAAGTAGTAAATTCATTACATTATATAAGGAAAGTCATGTGTTGCTCACATCAGATTTTTTTACCTCAGGTTAGCCTCCTGATGCATTTTTTTTATCCTCCAGAATAGCTTCCAGCGTCGTTATCCCCTCGATTTGAAATCAGTTCCGAATCTGTGCTACTCGCACTAGGGTCAATTTTAGACCTCCGACATCGTTGCGCTAACCTACAGGGTTAATTCCTGTTCGGATGCTATTGTAAAGAACTTTGCTTCCCCAATCGGAAAACGAACCCTGGATCTTCGAACTGGCCAGTCGTCGCTCTACCGTTGAGCTACTGGGACGAGATTGCAAGCTCTTATTAAAGAAGTGGACTCTGCGCGGTAATTGCATGCTAACTAGTGTTTTATGTTGTTAAATCTTAGCTAATTTTAATACTAGAGTGTGTGTTACATGGAATTTCAAATACACGAGAAAACAACTATATTTAAAGCAAAAGAGGCAAAAATAGAACATGTTTATTTATTTTTATGGGCACACATCAAATTTGGGGTAAATTTACGTCCTGCATTTTCATTATTTGTAAAGTCCTTAATAACAATGCAAAGATTAATGTCAACTATTGTAACATTTCGTTTAACAGCCATCTAGATTTATAGAAAAAAAAGTACTTTAATGTTTTATTAAGTAATTTGAAGTACTTTAATGTTTTATTTTAAAAGTACCTGTTGCTTTCGCTACTGCTCCGATGATCATTGGAGGAATAGCCATAATAATGCACCCAACCGCGGCCACGTACGACAGAAGTTGGGCACGAAAGGCACTCTTAGACGACAACACCCTCTGGAAGTAGACCTGAAATTGTAAGAAAACAACATTAAAGAAAAAACAATTGTTGTCGTGATATTTGACGTTTTATCAAAGAAATATGTACCTGGTGGCCATAAAATAACGTGAGGTGTTCAGAGGTGACTTGCGAATGATGTATTGGACGAAACGTAACAAAATTCGGTGGGCGTACACAGTGGAACATGCTATTTCGATTTCTAAAAAAAAAGTTTCTTCTAAAAGTCACTTCCAGGCGAAATTCTGGCGCTGTTTAACTAGTAAAATGCACTAATTTGCATACTCGCGTTCTGTGTAGCGATCATGTTGATAAGAGGAAAGGCTAGGAGAATTCTCATCATTCGGAGGAGACCTACCTACCTAGTATATTTATATGGCTCACATTTATATGGCCCAACGTCACCGCGCTTTGTTAGTCAAGCTGTATTGGCAGCAGAACGAGAATGCCAATGCTGCCTGCCCTTCGTGAATTTCGGCGGTTGAAAAAGTTACGAGGAGGACCGATGAACTTAACAAACTTACGAAACATGATTCAACGATTTGAAACTACCGGTGGAAAATGTCGTGGAACGCATGCAGTTCTTGGAACATTACAATGGTGGTCATATTGAACCTCATTTGTAATTAACAATAAACATTGTCATGCATTGTTAACAAAATTGATGTGTACTGTCTCATTTGGCATTTACTCCTTTATTATTTACAATTTTTGTGTTCGCAGTGTTTCTGTTACGAGTGCTCATAAACTTTAAAATTCTTGTTTGAAGTCTTTTCTTCTTCTCGAAATGGGAAAAAGTGTAGCTAGAAAAAGAAAACGCCAGTTTTATGGTAATCAATTTACGAAAACCGATCTAAATAGCAGTGCTGAAAAACATCTATTGCTTCAGATGTTGAATTGGCGAATCAATCAGTAAGTGGAAACATAATTATTGATTTAGAGATTCTGTTTAATGTTTTCTCTGCGATTTCCTGTCCAAAATGTTTTAATTTAGGATTGGATTTAAATGAAAAATCCAGATATGGATAGTGTTCTCATTTTGTTCTAAAATGTAAAAACTAACTTTTTCAAAGGTTTAGCTTCATCTAACAAAATTAATAATGAACCTGAAGTAAACAAAAGATTTGCATATGGAATGAGGTAAATTGGTAAAGGTTTCTCAGCGGTTTATAAACTTTGCAGTACAATGAAATTGCCAAAGCTTGCGAAAGCTACATATGAAACATATGAAGTAAAATTTTTGAAAGTTGTAGCAGATGTAGTTGAAGATTCTATCGCAAAAGTAGCTGGGGAAGTTGTTTCAAAAACAAAACGTGATGAATGTGGTGTTTCTGTGGATGGATCATTTCAGCGTAGGGGACATACATCTTTGAATGGCTGCGTTGCTGCCACTTCAGTCGATACTGGGACGATATTAGACCTGGAAGTCATGTTGTCACATTGTCTTGCATATAAAGAGATATAAAAATTGCCAAAGAACACGGAGTTTGAATCGCTGAAAGCTGATCATGTGTGTCAGTGTAATTTTGAAGGTTCGGCAAGAAAGATGGAAACTGTGGGTGCATCGAGGATTTTTCAGAGGTCTGTGGATCAACGAAAATTGAAGTACACGAAATATTATGGTGATGGAGACTCCAAAGGTTTTTATGTGTGCAAAATATTTATGGTGATAATAGTGTCGCAAAATTTGAGTGCATTGGGCATATCCAAAAACGTGTAGGTTCAGGTTTGCGAAAACTGAAAACAAAAACTAAAGGTCTCTCGGGCAAAGGTAAATTAACAGATGTGTTTATAGACAGGCTCCAAAACTACTATGGAATTTGCTATTCGCGCCAATGTAGGTAATTTACAAAGCATGCAGCAAAATATGATAGCTACTTTGTTCTGTTATGCGTCAAATTTCAAAAAACCAATGCATGGGCCATGCACTATTGGAAAAGACAGCTGGTATTATTATTAGCGAGCTCTAGCGCAAGGTAAAACATGTGTAAAAGAAAAATATCCTGGTTTACCTAATGATATTCTGAATATTATAAAGCCAGTTTATTTAGAGCTCTGTTCCAGGGAATTGTTAGAGAAATGTCTACATTGCAAAACTCAAAATGCCAATGACTGTTTTAAAGGGTGTAATATGGCAGAGAGTGCCAAAAGGTATTTTCGTTTGTCTGCAAACTGTAAAATTGGGGGCGTATGATGCAGTGATACAATTCAATGAAGGTTATCAAGGCTGCTTAAAAGTTTTAACTGCTCTGAACATTAAAAATCCAAACTATTTCACCTTGACAGTTTATCGACAGCTGGATAATGTTCGAATTGGTGATTCGAAGCGTCATACGACCCCTGTTGCATATAAACGTAGAAAAATGTTAAAAGCTATCAGGGAAAAAAAGGATAACTGTTGTAAATAACACAGATGGTGAACGTTATAAATCAGGAATAAAATAATTAAATTTTTCATTTAATAAGTGAAATCTGATATTTAATTATATTTTCTGCTTTTTCTCAAAATGAAATGTTTAACATTTTGCTTTATCGCAGAACATCATAACTAAAAAAAATATGATTGTAATGGTATGAAACTTTGCTAAAATACTCTAAAGGAGGGAAAGAACCTCTGCTATGATTATAGTTAAATTATTTTTCATTTTTCAGTTGATATAAACTATGAATTGTCATATATCTTCATGATTCTTCTGTGTGTAAAAACGTTAACTTCTATAATTTTTCAAATAACGTAGTTATGAGAGTGTTTCCTTCTCTCAAGGAGGTTTCAGTCATCATAATAAACTTTACAGAATAAAAATATCTTCATTTAAATTTGAATTTTGATGTTTTTCAAAAGTGACCTTTTATAGCAATTTTTATGCATGTTTTGAGCATAAAAATCAAAATATTTAAAAATTACACATTTTTACATGTTATTCACAGTTTTTAGCTATATTCTATAATATAATACACATAAGTAAGCACATTTTAAAATATTAAAAAAAAATCTCCTTTGAAGGTAGGCAGGCACCTTAGTCTGAAACTTTCATCTGAAGACATTGAATCGTATTTCGCAAATAAAATGCATGGAAAGGACAAAAACATGGCCATGACCTACATGAATGACGTATTAATGTAACGTAATGACGTCAAAATATTATAAATGAAATCAGTTTCGCCAGATGAAACTGTTGTACAGAGTTTCAGCTCTCTGCGTGCTCTAGGACCTGAGAAAGAGCCCATCAAAGATAGCAAAAAAAATTACGTAACAACGTGTCATAATAGCATGAAAATTTGATAGATTAAAATATTCCGCGAGATGAAGCTGTGTGCCGAGTTCCAGCTCTCTACGTGGTCTGGGAGCCGAGAACGAACCGTTCAAAGCTGACATACTAAATGACATAACGACATATCATAATGACATATAAATTTGATAGATTAAAATATTCCGCAAGATAAAACTGTATGCCGAATTTCAGATTTCTAAGTGCTCTTGGAGCCGTTACTATAGGCTGCGCCTGGCCTTCACAATTGGGAATGCTATGCATTGGGGGGGATCACAATTGGGGGTGCTCATGAGAAGCATGTATAGTTTAAAAATAACAAACAGTTCACTTGTGGAACTTTAATTACTTATATTCTGTCCACCGATTTCTGCATGATATAGCCATTGTCTTAATTCGTAAAAAATACTAAATAAAAATAGATTTGAAAACTATGAACACCCTAACACCATGAAGGCAGAGGATCCCTCTATTTTTCATGGGTAGTACATACGCCAATAGAATATTGAGAATGTTCTGTCAAACTCGTTACGAAACTAACCGTCTCTGTATGCTTCTGCGATAGGCGAGAGTTCAAGACAGATTTCTTCATTGAAGTCTTCCGCATGCACAGTCATTTAAAACTGGGTCTAGCCAGAAGCCCTAAAAATATCTGATCTCAGATTTATAAATCTGTAATAAAATAAATAAAATAACGATTTAATAAGAAGAGAAAGAGAGAGAGAAAGAGAGACTGAAAATTGTTGGAATAAGGGGCAGTTGTTAAGTAAAAAGGAGTGTTTGTTCAATTTGTAATGGGGGTGCTGAAACACCCCTAACACCCCCGTGGTGCCGCCTATGGCCGAGGCCTAGACGTCAAAGATGCGAGAGTAACTGGAAGTTATAATAAAGGTGTAGAAGGTGTCTCCATTTACCTGCCAAGGGAGAGACAAAGAGAGTAACGGGAAGTTATAATAAAAATGTAAGGGGAGTCTCCATTTACCTGCCAAGGGAAAGACAAAAAGTGTAACAGGAAGCTCCATTTACCTGCCAAGGGAGACACAAATAGAATAACGGGCAGTTGTAATAAAAATGTAGGAGGAGTCTGTATTTACTTGCCAAGGGAGAGACAAAGATAGTAAAGGGAAGTTATAAAACATGTAGGAGGAGTCTCCATTTACCTGCCAAGGGAGAGACAAAGAGCGTAACGGGAAGTTATAATAAAATGTAGGAGAAGTCTCCATTTACCTGCCAAGGTATTCCTCCGAGCACCAGTAGCAGTCCGTAGTCGAGATATTGTCCGAACTCAGATGGTTCTATCGATCCGACCCAGTCAGTGTCTTGCAAAGACAAGCTTCCGACTGCCGAATTGGTGAGGCTGAACGGAATGCAGAGCCACTGAAAATAAAGAAGAAAACCACTGTCACAAATGCCGATAAACGCACTGTTACAAATGCAAGGAAACACTTTTCTTATACACAAAAGAGTTTCACTTTCTCATACGTAGTATTGAGACAGTATTGTTTTCACGAAAATTTTCGATTTCGGGATTTGGATGCCAATATACACTGGCGGAAAATAAAATCCCAACACCAAGAAGAAATTAGTTTAGAGGAATGAAATTTAGGCAAAGTAATTGTGTAAGTAACATACTTATTTGATTAAAGTTTCAAGGTCACAGGTTAAAGTATGCGCGAGATGAGCCATTTCAAATGTGAAATGGTGGTACATTAATAACCGCTGTAGTCGCCACGATTTTGAATGCAGGCATGCAAACGTGAATGCATTATGTCGTACAGGTGCCGTATGTCATTTTGTGGGATTGAGTTCCATGCCTGTTGCACTTGGTCAGCTAAATCAGCAACGGTTTATGCTGGTTGTGGATGACGCTTCCAATAATGTCTCATACGTGTTGATGGGAGAACGATCTGGTTATTTTGCAGGCCAAGGCAACATGTCAACACTCTGTAGAGCACGTTGGGTGACAACAGCGACATGAGGACGAGCGTTATAATGTTGTAAAACACCCTCTTGAATACTGCTCATGAATGGCAGAACAACCGGTTCAATCACCAGTCTGATGTACAAATTTGCTGCCAATGTGCTTGGGATAACGACGAGAGTGCTCCTGCTGTCATAGGAAATGACTCCCCAGACCATAATTCCTGGTGTAGGCCCACAGTGACTACCCCGCAGACAGCTTGGTTCCAAGCGCTCACCCGGGCTCCTTCTTACCAACATACGACTATAACTGGTACCAAGACAGAAACTGCTTTCATCTGAGAATATAACAGATCCCCACTCTGCCCTCCAATGAGCTCTAGATTGATACCACTGACGTCGCAGATGGCAGTGATTCGGAGTTAGTGGTATGAACGCTACAGGCCGTCTGGCTCGGAGCTGTCCCTCAAGTAATCGAATTCTTGCAGTTCGCTGTGTCACTCTGGAGCCAACAGAAGCTCTAATTGCAGATGCAGTACGACCCACCACAGCCATGCGGCGAATACGGCGGTTTTCTCTCTCAGTAGCGGTCCGTGTGCAGCCGGACCCCGGTCTTCTTGAGACAGTGCCTTCCCGTGACCACTGCTACCAACAATCATGCACAGTGGATACATCCCTGCCAAGTCTTTCTGAAATATCGCGGAAAGAAAATCCACCTTCTCGTAGCCCTATTATACCGCCTCGTTCAAACTCACTAAGCTGCTGATACTGCCTTATTCGTCTCCTTAAAGGCATTCTTGATTCAAACATAGCTCCCAATTCCCAGTTTGGAAGATAAATAACGCTCACGAAGTTTACACCGAGTATTTAAAGCACACGTGATTTGCATGATCATAGTGGAGCTACTAGTGCCACTTTTATTCGTCTAGCTCGAAATTTGAATAGGAGTCATTTTTCATATGTGCAAACGAGCCTCCCAAATTTCGTTTATCTAGCACAACTCCTTCTTGGTGTTGGGATTTCATTTTCCGCCAGTGTATGTTTTAAGACCTTCCTGAACACGTTTTGACTATTTTTGGAGTAATAACTGTCTGTCTGTATGTCTGCGGTCGATTTCTTCTGTACACTATAGCGGCCACAAATATTAATTGCTTTTTACGAAACTTTATATCCGGCTTTATTATCAAAAAATCTAGAATTATAAATCTAGAATTTTTTTAAATTCGAGCGAAAATTTCGAAATGTATTCAAAATTTTATATTTTTTTAACTTGCCAGCACAGGACAAAATTTGTCATAATCATACATGAAAGAGTCATTTGGACCCAAGATACCGATTTTTCAAAAATTTTCTTGTAAAGTATGAAAACGAAAAATGAATCATGGTATAAGAAAGTCGAATTGCGTCACACACCCGTTAATTATATAGTAGTTAAAATAAAGTTTCATGTGCAAAATATCATCAATTTATTCTCATTGCATATCCGTTATATTTTATTTGTAACCTTTTTAATTACTAATTTTGGTCCTTGGTTTAGCTCTCTTTAAATTATTTTTCCGGTTTAAAATCGTATTCAATTACGTTCGAAATGCTCCATTTATTTATGAAATACTGCATTGACAGATTTCTGAATATACACACTATAAGACTTCCGGGCCAACGGCCGTACCGTGCTGAAAACACCGGTTCTCGTTAGATCACCGAAGTGAAGTAGCATCAGGCGCGGTTAGTACTTGGTGGGTGACCACCTCGGAACGCCGCGTGCTGTTGGCCATCTCGGGTGCGGTATCCCCGTGGTTTGCGCGCTAGATTTGCACGCTGCCACAAATGCCGCCGTGTTCATGCGGAGTACGATCACGTTAAACATGTGGGTCCGTAAGTCCTTCCGAGAGGTTGGTGGTAGGGGAAGGAGGGTACGGTCCCTGTGGATGCCACCCCCACTGGGTTCCGGTCTAAATTGGGTGGCACTTCCCGGCCGTCCATACAGTTACCTTACACCTTTCTGGTAGGTCGGACGGTCTGGGTCTCAACAACAACACTATAAGACTTCCGATTACACACACTATAAGAGAACGTTCTCTACCCACTACGTGTCAAACCTTTAATGATATCCTAAAAATTTAGTAGTTGCTTTACATCATTTTTTGACGACATTCATGTTGGTTATAAATCTTTACTATATCTTTACTATTATCTATTGTAATATGTATTTTATAATTATTTATATTTTAAACACCTCGTTTTTTAAAGAAATGTAAATTGATCATATGTAAATTTTGCCTGGCGGTTATGGCCTATATTTAAGCACTGGTTCCCACCTTATTTTTACTTCGCCATTGATGAAGGGTATAGTGATGCCCGAAAGTGCTTTGACAGTGTAATTTTGTACGTCGTAATAAGAAGATTTTTAATAACGGAGTCTTAAACCTAATTTTTGGTTGTCTTTGATTTTAAAGTTTTAATTGGTTGACGTGTTTACCATACTATTTTAATTTTATTTTTTACTGTCTTATATGCTTCTAAATTCTAAATTGGGTCTCCGATCCGCTTGTCATCTTTATCGATCCCGATATGACAATATTATGTCTCGGCTATTCACAATTAAATCTTGTAGATATTATCTAAATAATGCATATTTTCTATTATAACCCGGAACAGTAAATAAGTTTGAATCACTAAATCGTGCATAATGCATGGAGTTCTGCACAGATTAATTCCAAATTTCATAGGGAAATGCTCAGGTGTGTTTCTTACATTCTTTTATGTGACAAAATATGTCCATTTAGAGGGTCTATTTACACCTAAATTGCTCTAGCCGCCCATATTGCTGCTCTATGTCCTCTGGACGGTCTGAGCTTTCGACACCTAAATTGCTGCAATACAAGCATGCGTAGAGAGGAAAATCAATCTGAATGTTGCATAGAGAGACCATGTTATGCTCAATATGGATATGCCCCCCCCCCTCATTTCACTATTCAGGCTTGTCACTGACGATTCATTCACATCCATCTAGTGATCTAGGGGATAGAGAGTAATGATTGCTATTCCTGTATAAAAAACAGTTTACAACTCCTGTGTGTAAGGATGGAACAGCCCAGTGGTTAAGGCACGGGAATTGCACTCGGACGACCCGAGTTCTATTCTTGGTTCTGTTCAAATTACCCCTGTGTTAACACGGAGTATTGGTAAGTTGAATATGTGGGTCTGTAAGTCCTTCTGAGAAGTTGGTGGTAGGGGAAGCACCGTACTGTCCCTGTTGACGCCGCTTCCCACTGGATTCCTATCTAAATTATGTGGTACTGCCCAGGCCGTCCAAACAGATGCCTTACTCCTTCTGGTAGGTTGTACGGTCTGGGTCGAACAGACAAACAATTGTCTTCAACAATTGTCAACAAATTCTTGTGTGTTTGGGTGAAAGGTAGGCGGTTAGAAAATCGTTTTAGATCAGACATTCAAAAGATATTCTCAGTGATGCGACAGTCGACTTCTTGACTCTTGGTGTTTTATTTTATCATAACTTTTCTGCATCGAATAACTGTTGGCAGCAACTGGAAGAATTTAATAGGTAGCAGTATATGTATTAACTGTGCAAATCAGACAAACCTCGCTAATCAGACAAACCTCGCGATATTTTGCTGTACATATGTTTTCATGTTATCATAGTTAGCGGCAATCATAGTTGTTTCACTATGAGCAGGATTGTAAAATTTAATTTCACTCAGTAAGTTTATATTCTGTATTTAATTGGATGTCAGTGAATATTGACGAATATCTTTTTTTTCCTGTTCACGTTCGTTTATAAGAAAATCTAAATCATCTGAATTCTAAGTATACATATACAGGGTGAGTCGGAATTGTTTTACAAAAGCAGAGGGGTGATAGTAACCCATCAGATGAGCAATAATTACCATGGAACATAGGGTCGCATTGCACTCTGAGAAGCAGAAAAGAGACACGTCGAACCGCGTCGAGCATGACGCAGTCAGCGCCTCGGACGTCAGTGTGTACCTGCCTACGTAGTATCTCCTACGCCAGACACGAACGCAGTTACCGTATGCAAATGTCCAGGGAGCAGAATCAGCATAACTGGCTCCTAGTAGGTTCCGGCAATAGCCAATCAGAGCACACGTTGCCCTTTAAAAACCGGCACAACTTCAACGCTACAAGTTATTCCCGTGATAACATCGTCCGACACGTTGCATAAATGCTATGGCGGAGTACACCTACGAGGAATTGGACGCCATGCACCTCACATACGGTGAAGCCAAAGGGAATGGACGCGCAGCACGAAGATTATACCAGCAGCGGTTTCCAACGCGTCGTATTCCCAGTCATCCTACCTTTGCCAGTGTCGATCGACGAGTGCGAGAAACCGGGTCGTTCGCCATAGCTAACAGCAATGCAGGACGTTCGCGAATTGCACGAACACCTGAACTGGAAGAGTGAGTCCTGAGGAGATTTGCAGCAGCTCCGTCCACCAGTACGCGAGCGGTGGCAGACGAAATGGGTATTTCTCAGAAAGTGGTGTGGCGTATTTTGCATGAGGAACGCATGCACCCCTACCACGTGCAACAGGTGCAATCTTTGCACCCAGATGATTATCCCCGCTGGGCAGCCTTTGTGCAGTGGATGTTCCGGATGAGGAATACCTATCCACGATTGTCTGCATTAGTTTTATTTAGCGAGGAGGCAACGTTCAGCAAAGAAGGCATTTTCAACATGCACAATCAACACGTGTGGTCTTTTTGTAATCCCCACTGCACAATCCATCGTAAACACCAGCACTGATTTACCGTGAACATCTGGACAGGTATCCTTGGTGATTACCTGGTCGGCTCGTACATCCTGCCAGACCGTTTGTCCGGCGCAACACACCGTATCGTTTCGGAACACGTGCTGCCCAGATTATTGCAGGCCGTTCCGCTTCCCATCCAGACCAACATGTGGTTTATGCACGATGGGACCCCGGCACACTTTTCCATCACGGTTCGGAACTTCTTGAATGCCACATATCCCGCACGCTGGATTGGACGTGGCGGATCTGTTGCGTGGCCTCCTCGCTCACTAGACCTCAACCCACTGGACTTCTTCTTCTGGGGCCACATGAAATCTTTAGTGTACGAGACGCCTATGGACTTGGCGGAAGATCTCGTCGCGCGCATCGTTGTTGCCGCAGACCACATTAACACAACACCCGGAATCTTCGAGTGGGTGCGTCAGTAATTCCTTCGCCGGTGTGAACGGTGCAACGACACTCGTGGTCGCCACTTTGAGCACTTGCTGTGAGTTTGTCGTTGCACAATAAATCTGTTTGTGCAACGTTTGGTATCGTTCATTCGCTTTCCCAACACTGGTGCACGTGCAGGTTCGTATTCTAATTTTACTCTTTTCTGCCTCTCTGAGTGCAATGCGACCCTATGTTACATGGTAATTATTGCTCGTCTGGTGGGGTACTATCACCCCTCTACTTTTGTAAAAACAATTCCGACTCACCCTGTATATATCTATGCATACAAGCCTGTATGTATTCAAATACATATGTTCAATTACATATGTATTCAATTATATATGTATTCAAATTCATATGTAAATGTATAATGTATTCTTTATCTTGTGCTTGTCAGGAAAATTTGAAGTCTGTGAGTGTTCGCGGTTGGTTAAATGTTGCGGAACCTGCCTTAGAAATTTGTATAATTGGGGCACAAAACAAGTGCACTTGCTGCCTTCGTAGGTATCAGCTGTTGCATGCTGACGAGCGCATAAGCTGGAAACTGGCCCGTGGATGTGATTATCTGAAATAGAATCACGATCTTAATGTGATTGGTGTCTTGTTGTGGAGAGTGTTGGTCTTATACCACGTGACATGCACTCTGATTTTCGAAAGCAGTTTCGCAATTATGTAAAATTAGTGAACCAAGTCTAATAGTGCGTATTTTAAATGTTCTAGTCATTTCTATAGGTAGATAAAAAACAAGTTTGAATAATCTTTCATATGGTAGCAAATGGTGTGCATACTTCTTTTTTTGGCGCAAATGTGAAGTCTTTTATTCTCTTTTGCATTTTTATTTAGTGCTTCCATGTGAATCTTCTGAGTGAACCTACAGTGACACCTGCAGAACTGGAAATTCTTAATAAATCCTTCTACATCTTTCAGAATTTGATGATGAATAAATATGTCATCATCTAAACACTATCTATACTCAATCTTGAAAATAGATGTTTCAAGTAAAATGAATTTTTTTTAACCGGAAATATAAATTCTCAGTAAGCCATTCTACCTCCTTCTGAATTTAATGCCATATTCGTATCAGCCACTAACTAAGCTAAACCTATAGCCAATAGTGAGGAATAGATTTCAAGTAAAATGAAATATTTTGAACTGGAAGTAGAAATCCTTAGTAAATAACTCTACCTTCTTCAGAATTTGATTCTAAATTCGTCATCTAAGTCATCATCTAAGTTCTACCTATAGGCTGTCATGAGAAATAGATGTTTCAAGTAAAATGAAAAAAAAGATGAACCGGAAATTGAAAATGATCCGGAAGTTGAATTTCTTAGTGAAATCCTTCTACATTCTCCAAAATTGGATGCTGAATTTATATTAGACATCATCTAATCTCTAGTAAATCATGAGAAATAGTTGTTTCATGGGGAAAACTTTGTAGTAAAATCAATAAATAGCATGATAGACGTTTAAACCGCCAACATACTAGGTTGCAGAAGACCAAGATTGAAGGAATAACTTTTTTGTGAAAACAATGAATAGCATGGCAAACGTTTAAACCATCAACAAAAGTTGCAGAAGACCAAGGTTAAAGCAATAACTTTTTAGTAAAAACATTGAATGGCATGGCAAACGTTTAAACCACCAACAAAGCTTGCAGAAGACCGCGGTATGCAATAACTTTTCAGTACAAACAATGAATAGCTTGTCAAACGTTTAAACCATCAACAAAGGTTGAAGAAGACCAAGGTTTCAAGAAGTAACTCACCAGTCCTATAAATATGCAGAACAGCTGTATGACGTCGGTGTAGGCGACAGAGTACAGTCCTCCGAAGAGTGTGTAGAAAAGGGCGATGCAGGCGGAGACGATGATAGAGGTGTTGTTGTCCAAATCTATGATCACGCTTACTGTAGCACCTGTTGGACGAAAGCGAAAATCACGAAATTAGTAGAATCATGGAGTTAGAGTGAAGGAGTTAAAACTTAAATGGATGAAACGCTTGAAAATGCCATAACTCTTTTAGGATTATATCTAGGTGTTGCTAGTATTAGTAAAACGCTTTTCGTTTTTATTTGACACAATAGAGGAATAGTAATGATTATATATATTCTTGATAATTTTTAACTTAAGATTCCATAATTATTAGTATAATTAATCAGTATTTATTCACAGCTGTAGGACAGAATTCAGAATATAAGTAGATAAAAGTGAATTGAAAGGTAAAGTAATTTTGAATACGCATGAATTCCTTATTGTTTCAGTTCTAATTTGCATTGCGTTCTAAGTTCGTTCATCTAAGTTCGTTTCATAGCACTTTGAGAATCGCTGCTCTAGTGTAAAGTATAGTTTGTTTGAGACGGTTGAAGTTAGTTTAGCCGTAATAATAGCTTATTTGAGAAGGTTAAAGTTGGCTTAAACGTAAGTATAGAATATTTGAGAAGGTGTAAGAAAATATAATCTTTCTTCGAGGTTATGATATGAGTAAAAACTTTTTCCTCATAGATTATGGTAATGCGTGGAAATTATGAAAGCGTGGCAAAACTTTTTGATGTTTTCCAGATTTTTTGGCAAGGTTTCAAAAATAAATCTACAAATCATCAAGATTAATTGTAGTTCACTGAGACGTGGATTCTTTCAAGAGAAAATTTAACTCGAAATGTTTACTTTTTACTTTCCCTACAATACATGGTAATGTATAGGCAAAGTCTAGGAATCGTGAGGAAAGTTTAACTCGAGGTTTCGACGTTTCTAGAACCCTAGAACTCGAAAAAGCTATTTTTAAAGTTATGTTTGTGTATGTGTCAGGCTGTGCAATGTATGTATTATCCATTCTATCTCTAAAACGAATTGGCCAAATTTCACAAAAGTTGTTAAATAAGTTACTCATGGATTACCCTCGGGCTGATTAAATTTTGGTACGATTCGGAAAAAAAAAATAATCTGCTTTCTATTTTACGAAACCTAAAATAAGAGTTTAAAATAAAAATAAATAAAAATCTAAAATAAGACTACAAATGCTCAAATGTATCCACTAAATGTTTATTTTATGTGTTTTTAACGACGAAAGGAATAAGACCTACCCCATTACTCTAGAACTAATCGTTTTTTAGATATTTCAGGTCGCATTTCTGCAACTCCGCATTTGAAAATACTCCCAATCTCCAAATGAAAAAATGAAAATTGTATTAAAACGGCAAATTTATTATAATTTAAAGTAATTATCAGTATAATTTTGTGCAATTAAACATAATTCCTTAATATATTATTTCCTTGGACCATCAGTTTTGAGTATACATTACAATTCGGAGAAGAATTTATTCGGAGTTCTAATTTGTGAATTTTTAATCTGTGAAAATTATTTACTATTTATTAATTCGGAGAAGAATTTATCCGCCTTTGAAAATATGTCCAGTCGACAAATGTAAATGAAAATTGAATTAAAACGGCAAATTAATTGTAATTTCGAATAATTACTCGTATTATATTTTCTGCAATTAAACATAATTCTTCAATATATCATTTCTTTGGATCATCAGTTTTGAGTATACATTACAATTCGGAGAAGAATTTATTCGGAGTTCTAATTTGTGAATTTTTAATCTGTGAAAATTATTTACTATTTACTGTATACATTCCGAACTTAATTATTTTTAATTTCGCCTTGCGATAATTTTATATTCTAGGATGAAATAAACATAAAATATAAAATTATACATTAATAAATATTTTCAAAATTACCCTAAAAATATTTTTTAAAGTAAAAGAAAAAATAATAAATTTTATTGCTGTCTTATATGTTGAACCTGTAAAAATCATTCACCTTTTCTCCATGGATACACTCAATATATTTTTATAAACCTTCCAATTGCATAAATTTGAATCTTTTTAGTTGAAAGTTCTTTACGCATAAACTTAATTTACACTCGAATGCATTCCAAAATCCAATATAAATTCAAATGAGATCAGACTGAATATATTGAGGCTGATGTTTTAGAACCTCAATTTTTAACTTAAAAAAATTTAAGATACTGTAATCGGTTACCAGAGCTGCTCATGAAGCCCTTTTTGGATCCAAAGTAATAATTGCAGGGTCGCTGTAATTTTGAATTTGCATATAATACCAACGTAACTTTGGAACGCAGATAATAATAAGAGCGAATTTCTTACATAATGCACAAAATGGGGGTTACAAGAATAATAAATTCGTAAGTTCAATCAATTCATTGAGGTCTACATTGAATAACGACTGGTCAAGATAAAAGTTTCACTATCATGCTGATAAGCACGCTAATTGTTGCCAAGACGCTATATATTAACACGCTAATTATTGCCTCTATTTTACATAAAAAACTATATTAATAAAGATGGACATTCAGGAAAAAGAACGAATTCAAAATTAATATAAAATCTTCGTACAACAGCACCCTACAATACAAATTTGGGTGTCAATCTGTTTCAAAGTTAAAAAACAACACCCTCCTTCAGGATAAGCGGAACCGCAACCTAAGTTATTCCAGCAAGTTCGTTATTTAAATTGAATAAGTGAGTAAAACTAGAGCAACGTAACTAAGCACGAATAATATAAAAATGCAGCATAGAGCTGTTTTGAGGATATACTGGATCCCCATCGTCAGAGCAAGATAACCAACGAACCTGAAAGGACCATTCCTCTTTTGGACTTCGGGTTTGTTGGTTCTTTTGCACTGATGAAGGAGATCCAGCGTATCCTCGCAACAGTTGAATGCTGCATTATTGTGTTATTTATCTTGCGCTACTTTTCCTTATCCTTCACGCAAAGTGTGTTTTATTTATTGAATAAATGAGGCTGCTCTTTCTACTCGTACTGAAGAATGTTTTTTATCTTCAAAACTAATCGAAACCTAAATGTGCATTGAACGTTGCAGTTATACAAGGATTTTATGTTAAGTTTGTAACAGCAGTTTTGGTCATATTTAATTTCATCAATCCTAAATGTTCGAAATGCTTCTAAAGGTTATAAAACTTCGCAAAAAAGCTGTATAAAACGCAAAAGTAAAGATTTCTACCAATTTTGAAGACAGAAAAATTGCTTTCTCATTCACTTCTAAAGGACGAATGCGGTCTTTTTATCTTTGAATTGGGTTAACCTTTTGCTTACGGGTGGGACAGCGTCCATCTCAAACAAAGAACCCCTCAAAAAGACAGGTATTTGACATACGCTATCCCAAACAGTTCGATCCGCCCTTTTCAGGCATTGGCATTCGGATGCAAATGCCTGCAAAGGGGGATGCTTTTATTTTTCTGTTTTATACGAAGTATTATAACCTTTGTAAGATTGAAATGGCTTTTCTGATATTGCGTCGATTTTCCGAAACATTCTCACCATTTTATTCAGCAAAAAATATCGGTTGCAACTAGGTCAATTGTATTAGGTATTGGTGTAGGCACAAAATGATGGTCAATTTGTTTTGTATCATGATTAACTTTTGATATACAGTGTAATTCACGATCAATTGTGTTATCTGTGACACAATATAAGCTATTACTATTGAACTTCTCTAAACCAGAAAGGTCACATTTGTAAGTAAATATATATAATTTAACTTCTTAGTACAATTAAAGTGTGACCGGTTCTTAGCCCACAGTCATTCTTTGTGGGCCAGTTGCAAACAGACAGCAGAACATATCTAATTCAACATTTCATAACCATAATAAATGGAAAATTAATTTTAATGTGTTGAATTTCTACACCCTCTCAGATTTTCTCAGAAATATTATCATATTGTTCTCCTTTTAAACATTATTTAATCTGACTCACAATACTATAACTATATAATTCACAATATTTACATGTATCTTCTCTAAAGAAAAATAGCTTTTATTTTAAAATCAACATTTACAACATTATATTACTTTCAGTTCTATAATTACAGGAGCACAGTTCTTGCCACTCTCTCAATACTGAATGTAGTAGATATAACGATCAGATAACAAATGCAAGGCTGAACTTTATTAAATAAAAGAATGGCTCTAATTAGTCGTCAACAGAAATCGAAATAACGCGTATATACGCATATTTCATGCTATGAAATAGGAAAATATTCTTTGAAAATTAAGTAAGGCGTATTTTTACGCAATGATTTTGTAAAAAACAATCGCTAATCACGAAGTTTACAGGTGACGGAAGTCCTGAAAAAGCCAAAAATGGAAATCGGTCACTGATTTTCCGAAAATGTTACGAATTTAAAAACCGACAATTTTAAGATCGGAGTTTTCACTTTCTTCAGGTAAGCCGCTTTCACTCAATTGGGAAAATCACGCTCACAAACGACGATTACCACTGTTCCACGTAAGAGCAAAAGATGACCAATGAGTATATTTCACCTACTTTTGAAAATATATTTGCATAGACTAAAATTTTTATAATAATTTCGTATGATATAGAAAAAAAAACTGTTTTTCGCACATATCATTGATGAATTGAAGGCTATTTTGCAGCAGTGCCGTGAAAAAACAAACTAAGCTTGTACTCGATTCTCTATATATTTTGTATAATTGTGAAAATATTTTCCGCTTATACAGAGAACATTTCTGAAATATTTTTTTTTAAACACAGAAAAGTCAAAAATTTTTTCTGTTTGGTAAACCTGAAATCGTTTTTATAATATTTGGAAATTTGGGGATAATTGGTCATTTGTTAAAATTACTGCTCTGGAAAGCAAAATACTCCTTCAAAGTAAGTCCGGGAGTAATTTTATTCTTCTGGAAAAATTCTAAGGCGATCTCTGGTCGTGAGTATACAATCGGTGGAAAGTGTTACTTAATCGTGACAGACGATCCTAATTCTATTTTTGACGCTTTGATTTTCTAATGATCCCCCCCCCCCTAAATCGTTCTGTACTTTATACTTTTGCAACTATTTGTGAAAATGGTTAAGACGAGTTCTGATATTTATCTTCATTTTTAAAATTTCATCCAATTTGAATGCTCGGTAAATTCGGAGATATGTATAATTTTACTCTAAAAGAGCACACCAGGCTTGAATGGACATTATGCTAGTTAGGGGATTATACTTTCTTTTAAAGCCCCCAAATCTCGTTAAATAAGGTCTCGCTATAAAGGTTTGTTGCGGACCCAGATTTTGTATGGGAGATCCTGACGGTTCATAGGAAAGTTCTTATGCATTCCAATAACTTTACAAGGAAAGGTCCATGACTGTACACGTAGGTCCATATAGTAGAGTGATCATGCCCGATTGAAGAAAAGTGACTGAAACGTCCCCAGTGGAGAATAGAAATAAAAGAGTTTGGATAACGAACCCGGCAACAAAGGAGTGTAGGGAGTGACTCTTGTGTCATTCTCTGCTACGAATCACATTTTTAGTTATACGCTTTGACCCGAAGATATCGTTTAGTCTAATCTTTGTAGCACACATATTGAGGTACTAGTCCTGAGGTATCTACCTCTTGTAGGACACGCCCGGTAAGAGCTCGAAAAGAATAAGGCTCTGTGTATATTAACAAAGCAACATATAATTTATTTACACAATATATATATATATATATATATATATTTACGATAATTAAATTAACCAATACTTTTCCATATTATATTGGATTGAAAACCAATTCAAAACAATTGTAAAGAGTCTCACAGACTAAATTGGATCTGATGGTATACAATAAGTTAAATTTAATTTGCCTAAAGTTATTTTGTATACAAGAAGTCGGAGAGAGAGATAAAAAAGTGCACATATTATAGGAAAGCTCCAAAATAGTAACTCACCAACATCCTTAGTGTTGTGTCTTTCATCCTCCTCCTTCTTTTGCAGAGGAGCCGGTCGTACAAGAGAAACTTACTATTTCGTGTCTCCGAGTCAATTCCTCTCATCTCCTTTTTTCAATTTTAAAACTCTCTTTCTCTCTCTCCAAGACTTTAAAACACGCTTCTGAAACGCTGAAAATTCTCTCATTGGTCTCTGGGGCGTAACCCCTTAACCCGAAAGCAACATCATTGGCTTTTTAAACCCCTCCGGTCAAACAGACCTTTCTCAAGCCCCAGCAAACCGATACCCTTTCGGCCACTAATTCAAAAGGACCGCCAACCCTATGATCCCGTCCGAATCGGACAAAGTTGCATAGTTCGATAAAATGCGATCTCCAAAGGGCAACCGAATTTCCTGTTTTTGAGTGCAGCTGGTATCCATGGGCTGCTCCCCCAAAATAGAAACGTTTACTCTAGATCGCACCCCCGAAATATTGGATCACGGGTTTACCATGTGACAGTAGTTTAGGTCTTTCCCAGGAACCTTATATTGTAGAGAGAGTAGAAGTGCAGAATGGAGTTAAATATTTTTTGAAACCGAATTTAACCAATCACAAGCAATGATTCAAATGACATAGAGACTACTGACCTAGCGCTGCCAAAATGGCCGCTGACCAAAAGACTTCACCGCACAGGGCCGGGATGAAGAGAAGGCCTCCCATACGGCTGCCGAACAGGTCTTGGAAGGGGTCCAACATTGTAACGTAGCCTTCTTCACGCATCTTGTTTGCGAAGAATAGTCCCCCTGCAACACATAAATAAGCATAATTTGAATCATAAAATTCGACGAAATTGCTGCAAAAACACCTCTGAAAAATTATAAATAGTCTTTATGTGACGTTATATATGACGTTGTAGTAGTATAGTGGTTACGCCATGTACTGCATAACCACTATACTACTGAAGGTTTTTATATACGTCGCAAGTAAGATATTGTGTAGGGTTCTCTATTAGACGTAATGGTTGAAAGTATGATTTAACATTTGATATTTCTAGGTAAACTTCTATTCAGTTGTATAATGGCTCAATCAGGCATGACGTAACCATTATACTATCGATGGTTTTTATATACATCACAGTTGTCAGGCATTTTGTAGGGTTCTCTATTAGACGTAATAGTTGAAAGCACGATTTCACATTTGATATTTGTAGGTAAACTTCTATTCAGTTGTATAATGGCTCAATCAGGCATGGCGTCACACGAAAACCGTCTATAGAAAGATAGTACCTATAAAGGTCAAATGTGAAGGAGATAAGGAGATAAAACTGCTATGGCTGAAAAGCTTAAAAATACCACAATACTTCAAGAAATATGTCTTGGTGTTGCCAGCAAAATCCCATCTGTTATCATTGAACACAACAGGAGGGTTGTAATGTTTAGTACTAGTATTTTTTATTATTTTTTAATTAAAGTTCATGATTATGAGTAGAAGTACAACTAAATGTTCTTTTTACTTTCCTTATATACATAATGTATAAGGAAAGTATTGTGACGGGGTCGAAAATTCGAATTCGAGTTTTCGACGGGAGAGCACGTTTCAAGCATCCCTGATCACGAATCAAACATTTTTGAAGTGATGTCTGTGTGTGTGTATGTGTGTGTGTGTGTGTGTGTGTGTGTGTGTGTGAAAGTATGTGTGTGTATGTGTGTGTCAGTGAGTCTGTGGAGACGATAACTGACGAACGAATGGACCGATTCGAACCAAATTTGGTACAAAAATCACAATCCGTAAACACTGGAAGCCTATTGTTTTTATTCGTAATCGAATGCTCAGAACCCCCCTAAATTTTCGAAGGAAATTTTGAAAAAATCGTCAAAAAATCAAAACCGCTAATAAAGTTACGCAAATAGACATTTCTTATGTAATTTTTCATTAGAAAACGATTGGCATAAATTTTAGAACGCTAACATGAACCGTTCTCGAGATATTGTACATTTTTCAAAAAAATTATGAAAAAGTCACATAAAAAAAAATTCCTATTGAGAAACATGTTCACTTTTCATATGTAATACCATGCGATAAATTGAGTGACATCATTCTCGTGGATCTAGCTCGTTCCATTCATGAAAAAATATACTTTGAATAATACTTTTGTATTTGAACGCCAATAGTCATTTATCTGCTGTAAGAATAACTTTTTTCTGAGTGCATAACGCTTGGCGAGATTTTGGCGACGAATTTGGCGGAATGTCGCCAACTTGGCGACTTTTTTGAAATGTTGCCAAATTAATGAAAATCTCGCCAAATGGATAAAAATGATGCTAAATCAATGAAAATGACGACTAATTGTCGAAAATTCAATATCTTCTGTGTGTGTGTGGAAAGAATATTAGTATGTACTATAAGAAAAACCTATTGTTTTACTGTAAAAGTAGTAAATTCATTACATTATATAAGGAAAGTCATGTGTTGCCCACATCAGATTTTTAGTTATAGAGCAAGGTACATAGAGAGAGACAAAAATAAATGGAAAGATGAAATAAATTTGCATACTTAGGAATATTTTTCTTTGTTTTAGTTCTAATATGTTTTGCACAGAAAAAATTATTTCCGCAAAATTAACAGTTTAAATAAATATTATATAATTCAATGCAAATTTTTCATAGAATTCCATGCAATGTGGTGTGACTTATTTTACCCTAACTCATCCAAACTCATTATTAGCGTTTTCTAAACATGAATTTTTACTCTTGACATGTGTGTGCTCATGATTTAGGCTGTTGTATCTATTGGAGGAGCCCACAATATGAGTGAGTCTAAAATACACTGGCTGTATTCATGTAAATAGGTCAGACTTTAGGATTTTTGCCACCCCCAAGCAAAGTCAATTAGGCCACTCCAACCCTGTCCCATTCATTTTTCAATTAATATTTGCAAGCTGCACTGTAATAAAAAAACTAATAAATTGTCACCTTTTAGTAAATTTTGGTCTAAATGATTGTCAACAGAATGGATCTTTTTTCTGGGGGGGGGGATTTAACGTCTTTCTTTTGTTTTTCAGCTTTAAACAAAAAGTGTGCAATATCTCAAGCACGAACGAAACACTTAAACGCCATATAAATGACGACAGTCGACTTTAAATAATGTAAAATCTGATATGTCCAACACATGACATTGCAGATTAACAAGTTTCGTTCTTTTTAGAAAACAATAACATAAATTAAACCGGTGAAGAATAGATATCGCTGAAGTTCAAGAGACGTTTTGTTGATACCTAGGAAATTCAGCTTATCAAATTTCGAACAATTCGCTTCATGATTTAGAGCTATATACTATATAGTCCTCCTTAGAGCTATATACTATATAGCCCTCCTTGAAAGTTTCTAATATCTCGAGAAAGGCTGGTGATATCTATAAAAGTTTTTGTCAATGTATTTCTAGCTAAAAGTACTTACAAACCGACTGAGACCACATTATATGGAGTGATATGTTACCACATGACTGTGAAAACAACGCAGCGATTATTTCTTATTCGCACATATTGAGCACAGAACGTGCAAAGGAATTTGAATTTTATTGTAATATTTCTTCAACTCCAATTAATGACCCTAACGCGCATATGGTGTAAGATCCTCCACGTGCATTTGCTCTTCAATATTTAAAGCGTTTGCGCTCTAAGAGTCTTCACATTCATACGCTGTTTGAACTACCAAGGGTACGCTCTATTAAAAGTATCACAGCGTATGCTCTGTTAGAACTACCACTCACATGCGCTATTAGATTCACAACCAGCTTGCGATGTAATTATTCGCTGTTAACTTTCACGAGCATATTTAGAAAGAAATACCGCGCGCATGCCCTGTAGGATCCTTCACGCGCATTTGAAGTTCAATCCTTAATGATTTTGCACTGGAAAAGCCTCCACACTTATGCATTGTAAGAGCCGTATACACGCATGCTCTGGGCTACAACGTACGTGTGCTGTAGGACTTTTGAATTACAACGCGCATTCGCTAAAAGACACTCCAAGCGCATGCACTGTTCAATTACATGCTTACACTGGTAGAACTCCCACGTGCTGTTCAATTTTCAACGCGAATTTTCTGTAAAAACTTCCATGTTCTCCAAACATATGCGCATGCGCTATAAGATCCTGTGCGCACTTGCATGTTTTGTTAGAAAAACTACCACGCGCATGTTCTGTAAGAGCACTCCACGCGCATGCGCTGTAAAATCGCTCATCGCGCATGCGCTGTAAAAATCGCTCATCGCGCATGCCCTGTTAGAACTGCCACGTGCGTGCGCTGCAAAAATTGTAAGCACCATCCACGCGCATGCGCTGTAAGTTTTAATGAGCATGTGATGAATTCTCTCCTAGCGCTCTTAAGTCTTCCCACCCTGTTCAATCCTCAACGCGCATGCGCTGTAAAATTTCTGCTCATGCATGGGCTGTAAGAGTTATCATGCGCATATGTTGTAAGCGCATGCGCTGTATTACGCGCATGCGCTGTAAGTTTTAATGAGTATGCGATGAATTCTCTCCCAGCGCTCAAAGTCTCCTCACTCTGTTCAATCCTCAACACGAGCCTCCACGCGCATGCGCTGTAAGAATTTCCGCGACTGCATTAAAAGAGCCCCCATACGCTCATGCGGTATTTGTATTATGTTTTCGATTAAACAAGAGTGATCTAAATTATAATACTAATAATTCAATCATCAAGAGAGAGAGAGAGAGTGAGTGATTTCTTTCGAAATGTTTTTTTACGTCCCGAAAGGATTATGGGTAAAAAAAGGTGTTACTTCACTTATATTGAAACCTAACCACCTCTTGATTGGATGTCGGTATAAAAACGTAATCTTATATTAAAGAACCTTGTGTGCTTGTACTTGCGAATGATAAGTTTATAATAAAAAGAACTATTTAGTTATGATTTATGTACATATTTCTGTTTCTGCTTGCCTTAAGATTTACGGTGGTAGGTGATTTGATACAGTGAGTTCTTTATCACAGTTATCTTTATTTTATTTTATTTATCTTTATGTCTATTGTGACTATGCCGGCCACTGAAAAAAACGTGCGGGGCCGCGTACCTCGGGTTGGCCAATTCTGCTCTAAAAGCATATTTTTGTGTACGCCATTGGAAGCATAATATAGAAAAAATCGATGCTGAAAGTACATACATGAAATGAAAGATATTAAAAGGACCAATTAAATAGAACATAATTTCAATTATACTGAAAGGTAGAAATACTTTCGAAAAGTTAAGAAATTTACACGTATTCCACTTACATCAAAGAACAATGGTTCTTTGAGGTTCTTCAGATTTTATTTTCGCCCCTAAAGAAAACGTGAAAAATAGGAAAATTAGAGTTCTACCTGAGAGACGGTTAAGAAAATAAATGTTAATTGATTTCAAAATTTTTGTCATTTCTGATAGTCATTTCCGCTCAAGTTGGTGACAAGTAGGGTGACCTTCCATAGAGCGCAGACACACATACAGTTGACGTCTTTGTACTACTTTTTAACTTACATGAAAATCCGACTGCTCACACCCGAGGGCCTATTTTATAAAAGACCTTGCTGATTTAAATACTGCCCCTAAAATGTTCCGCCTTAAGTGCTGCCATAAGCGGGCCCTGTATGGAAAGCATCTGCACTCCAGTGTTTTTTTAATACTCTATCTGTTGGCAACTTACAACCCAATCTCTGGAGTGTGAGTCTTCATTCGAATTTTTCAAACATTAATATTCTATAGAAAGCAGCCTTGTTTGTCTCACAATAATTATTAGAATAAAGGTATAGCTCTTGCACTATTAATATCCCCATATATATATGCTGATCCATTATTATACAACCCTCCAGTCTAACATGAACCACATACTTTATTATATTAAATTCAGATCAAACAAGACGAAATTTGAAGTGCAAAAAACGTTACAGTCCTTATGATAAAATCTTACTCATAAAATTCTCATATTGAATATTTTGAAATCATTATGTTTTTCATTGTTGAGAAAAAGCCTGAGGAAAGTAATCAATAGTTATTGAACAAAAGCCTTAAGGAAATCATCGGTATTTGAGATATGACTTTTAATGTTAAAACCATGGAGATAATTTCCCTTTACCTTCCTGTCTTAATGTAATTAAGACTAACCTCCTTACCATTGGGCAAACAATAATTAGGTCCTTTTTTGCACTATGTACTTAAGCAAATATATGTGCGGCAATTTCTGCAAACTGGAGTTTTACATGTCCCAGGTGTTTTAATAAAAGTTTGCATGACTTGTCACTGATTTTGGACACTGATCAGTTTTACTATATTGTTGTTCATATTTATCATCCATTAACTAAAGAAACAATTTATATTTTTAATATTTAAAAATTAATTTATTTTTATTAAATGTCATTCCCCTGTGTGTCCCAACAACCAAATAATAAAAACACAACTTCATTTATAAGTCTTCATTTTCTAGTTTTCTTTTAATTTGATGTTTTATATCAAATTAGACAATGTAAAATGCAGACAGTAGTAAAAAATCCACTATGCATTAGAGCAATATTTTAAATTATTTTTTTATAACTGTCCACTAGCATTTTTGTCATTCACCTGTTTTAAATTTTAAAACCTCTTTTTGTACATAGATGACAATAAAACATAATTAAAGTAGAATGATTTTTTACTGAAGTACATATTCACCAATTCAAGAATTTGACATGTTCTAGCTATCATTCTCTGCAGGGAAGTATTATAAAACTGAACAATTTTGGATAAGTATTTTTATTCCTTGTCATTCATCTCTCATTAATTATTCTCAGAATAAAAAAGTGAATAATTTTTTTAACATATATCTGTGCCTAGTTAGTGTAGAAAACTGAATGTCAAGTTAGACTTAAATGCAAATAAAACTCATATACTCAGAAAGTAAAATCACAAGATTTGTCATTCCCCTATCGTCATTTACCTGTCTTTTCGGTAAATTAGGGAAGGACATTAGAACAGGTAAATTACATTGAAAGTCCAATGAAAGAAAAGTGAGAATCTGTAACTTGAAAAACCTAACTTTCTAACAAGCTTAAAAAATAAAAGTATGAATCAGCAAATCTTCAAGCAAATGGAAAAAAGTACAAATTTCGAATCATCAAGTTAAAGAAAATTATCAACAAGAAAGATCAATCATGCATAAAGCATTGATTATGAAACATTTTCCAACTTCAATACAATTTTATACAAACATCTCTAAAATGCGATACATTACTCGGTAATATTTTTAAAATTATCACAATACTACATTAATTTATTATATTTGAAAACTTCATCGAAAAAAAAAGAACTTCATTCAAATGGCGGCATTGAAATATAAATTGTTTGGTTTAAACATCTCTAAAATGCGACACATACCCCGGTAATATTTTTAAAATTATCATTATACTACAATAATTTATAATATTTGAAAACTTCATCGAAAACAAATGAACTTTATTCAAATGACGTCATCGAAATGTAAATCGCCTCTATATAAAAGCAGCATTTTATTCACAAACATTTTTCCAATCGTTTCATTCATCACAATACTATAATAATTTATTTTATTTAAAAATTTGAAAAATTATTATCTACCATATTTATTTTAAAATGTGAAACCTTTCTCATATATAAAATAATTAAACTCTTGGAAAGATATTTATTATATAAAATATCTATTTTTTCTTTCTGCAGGATATAACGAGAGTTAGAATTTAATTGAATTTGTTTTTCTCCCTATGTTAAATAATTTTTATTTAAAAAACTACCTAACATATTTTACTGAAATTTTTTTTATATATTTTATAGGATAACTTAAATATTTTCTAAAATTTTTGAAGCAATTTGTGAATTTTAAATTTGCTTAAAAAATGTTTGAAACATTAGGTCCCATAAGGTTCAATGTATTTCATTTTTTCAACCCGGGTTCAATGAAAACTAATTGGGTGATATTATTCATTTATATTCCCATAGATCCCATAGACCGTCTGAAAAACATTCTAAAATTTCATTTTGATAAAGCCATTTTTACGGCCGTTATCGTGCTAACGGACAGACAGACAGAATGAACAAAGTCATAAACACTTTCAACTATGTTGTAAAGTGTTAAAAATCAATGGTATGGAATCGATAAGAGAAAAACAGATGAAATCCAAGCATTAATGCTATACACGTGAATAAGGTCTAGGCCTAAATCATGGATTTGTTCATTTCTTCAAAACTCTTCCTCAAGTCCAAGTGTTTTGCAGAAGCAAATACAAAAATGTATGTTTCTGAAGAAATAGATAGATTATATCTATAAACTATTTCTACTTGGACAACATACATACATAAAGAAGAAAAAATAAAAGGAATAAAGAATACCTGAAATCTAACTCAACAAATGCAGAAACCTGTCGAACCAGGGAACCCAGAATGAATAGACCAGTGTTGCCATTCTCAAAGGAAAAATATATGATCTACGGTATTTATAAAATTATATATATATATATATATATATATATATATATATACTAACAAAGCAGTTGCCTATATTAAGTGTTATTCCCTGTCATGCTGTACTTACTTGTTTTGAAAGTAACAGTTTGCATTTTCTATTTAATTTCCCCTAAATTATTCCTACTATTGTTTTTTATTGTAGTTTAAACCACCCATATTAAAATATAATGCAGAAAACAGGTTGAAAAATAGAAAACAAAATATATTGTAACAAGAAAGATGAAAAAACCCGTTTAGAGAAAATGGCGCATATAGATATGAAAAATATCTATAGGAATATATATGTAAAAGCCAAATGTGTGGTCATACTTGCCTTCAGCCAATGGAGTTTTTCTTCAAATTTGGTAATTTCGCTGAAATAATTATAAGTGCAATGTAGATTATAACTGAAACAATAAAGATTATTACTACTCATTTAAATTTATTTTACCTTTCAATTTATTATCTCCTAATCATTTTTATACCCTGTTTTAAAGCCAGGAAGAAAACTCTTTCTACATCTGTTTATAATTAGGGAACCACGGAGTTAGAGAAGAGATAAAACTCACATTTGATGAAATACTTGAAAATACCATTATGCTTTGAGGTGTCGTACATCAAGGTAAATTACATCAAGGTGTCGCTATTGTTAGTGCCATTTGTTCTTATATGAGACAGCAAGAAAGCGTATTGTTTAGTATATGTATGTTTTAATACTTTTAAATTAAAATTCCATAATTATATGCCACACCTTCTCGGAATATATTTTGCATTAAGTTTTGTTTGACCGTGCAAAACCTAAGGCGTGTAATTCGAGCACCATAAAGATTGACAGTTAGGATTATGCAAATAATTAACAAATTTATTTAGAAGACTTCGTATAAAACAGCACATACTACACAGCAAATACATTATACATACAACGTGGCTATATCGACCTGATTTTCATGAGTGTGGGCTACGTTTTTCCTGTCTTGAAGAATGCGGATGTTTTTGCCTCTGAAACCGGTTCACACCCTTATTGTGATACATGCTATTTTATACGATTTTTCAAAATTGTTCTTGCCCTTTAAGAAACAGTTTATTGCCCTTTAAGAAAAGTTATTTGTAGGAAATGGGAGTATAACCCATAGACATATATAGTCATAGACACCTATGTAGAAACCAGGGAGTTGCGTTGAAAGGGATATTCCCCTCAACTTTTGAGGAGGTTCCCCTTAAAGTTTTCTGAGTTTTTGATTTACGCTTTTAGTTACATAGCTAACAAATGTTAAATTTATTAATGTGGAGTAAAACTTTGGATACTAAATCGAGAAATATAAAAAAATACTCAATTTTTTATTCTAATTCTTTAATTTAAAACACTAGATCATATAATTGATATATAAGAAGTGCAAAAAATTCCGAGGTGGGCATAAGCCTGGTAGTTCCCCTCCTAAATATGTCACTGGCTGTGCCCCGCCCTCCCCAACTTTTAGATAGCAAGCGGAGAAATATGAAAAATACTGAATTCTTTATTCTGATTATTTAATTTAAAATACTAGACGACACATATAGTTGACATATAAGAAGTGCAAAACATTTCTGGGAAGTGGGAGGGGGTAGATCTTGGCAGTCCCCTTCCTAAATATGTCACTGGCTGTCCCCCCCCCCCCCCCCTGCAATTTTTGGTTACTAAATCGAGAAATATAAAAAATGCTCAATTCTTTATTCTATTTAATTTAAAATACTAGACCACACATATAGTTGACATATAGGAAGTGTAAAACATTTCTGAGAAGTGGGGGTTCACCTTGGTAGTATCTCTCCTAAATATATCACAGGCTATGCCCTCCCCCCCACATATATTTTGGATACCAAGTCGAGAAATATAAAAAAATACTCAATTCTTTATTCTAATAATTTAATTTAAAATATTAGACCACACATATATTTGGCACATAAAACGTGCAAAACATTTCAGGAAATGGGGGGGGGGGGGTAATCTTGGTAGTCTCCCTCCTAAATATGTCACTGGCTGTGCCCCGCTCTCCTCAACTTTTGGGTATCAAGTCGAAAAATATAAAAAATACGCAATTTTTTATTCTATTAATTTAATTTAAAATACTAGACCACACATATATTTGACACATAAAAAATGCAACATTTCTGGGAAGTGGGGGGTTGATCTTGGTAGTCCCCTTCCTCTACGCCCCCCCGACCCCAATTTTTGAATACCAAGTCGAGAAATATAAAAAATACTCAATTCTTTATTCTGATTATTTAATTTAAAATACTAGATCATACTTATAGTTGACATGTAAGAAGTGGGAAAAAAATCGGGAAGTGTGAGTTTGAGCCTGGTAGTCCCCCCTTAAACATATCATTACCTGTGTCCCCTCTCAACTTTTTCTACAAATCTACGAGTATGAATTTGACCTATGCACTACGTACTTTAAAATATCCAACTTACCTATTACCAAGGAGAGTGCATAACCGAAAGGTGCCTGACACCAGACGATGCCGTTATTATATATAGCCTCTGCTGTGCCGTTTATATAACCTCCTCCAACCCAAGTCGCTGAAAATAAGTAATTACATTAGGACAAGCAGTAACACTATTCAAGTAATAATATTCATATACTGATATTTGTATTTGACACAATTATAAATAGAAAGGGGTTTAAATGGAATACAAATGAACTGGATATTTGAAATAGGTGTTACTGATGTTTTGATTGCAGGAAATATGATTTTTACTCTTCTGTTCCTTGTTTGGAGGCATTTTATTGACGACGACAATTTTGCCATACGATTGATATTTTTAGGGAAAAATTCATTGAAAGATCTATTTCGCAGGATATGCTACGGATAGAACTCAGCTGATAGCTAATTTTGATTCAGCAACAAATTCTGGGGAAGGGGGGGGGGAAGGTGGTTCATTAATAATTTCTACAAAGTTATTTTTAATTTCGGATTAAATAAATTTCGTTTTACTTGAAACGTCTATATCTCAAAATTGGCTATAGATAGAGCTTCAGAGAATAATTGATATGGATTCAGCATTGAATTCAGGAGGATTTTAGGAAGTGTACTTAGACCTTTTCACTTCAGTTTCTTTATCACTTCAGGTTCAAAAATTTACTTGATATATATATTTCTTAGAATTGGCTATAGATAGAGCTTATATAATAATTGATATGGATTCAACATCAGATTTTGGATAAGGCAAATAGACTGGCTAAGGATTTCTGCCACCAGTTCTGAAGATAACACTTCCGATTAAAATATTTAATTTTTTCTTAAAACATCTATTTATCGGGATCGACTATAGATATAGCTTAGGTGATGGCTGATATAGATCCAGCATCAAAATCCGGAGAAGGTTGGGCTGGTATCTAACTTGCCAACATTAAATTTCGGTGGATGGCAGGGGAGGGGACACTAAAGATTTCCCCTTATGATTTTTGTATAATTTCCGGTTAAAAAATTTCCTTGCAACATCTCTCAGAATTGGCTATAGATAAAGCTTAGAAGATCACTCATATGCATTTAGCATTTCAAAGGAGGTAGATGGAGGTAAAATAAGGACTCTCATTTCCAATTTTGGAGGTGTCACTTCAAGTTTTTCTCGATAAGTTATGGGACTGAAATAAATATGTATGCAAAAGATAATTAAATGATTAATAGTTCCGTAAAAAATGAAGCGTACACACCATTTGCCACCTTAAAAAGTGTATTTCTAAATTTATTACTGATTTATACATTTTCGAGTTACATAATTTTAAGTGTAAGTACCATATTGTTAGGATAGCACTCCCATTACAGGTAATAGCATTCCTAACTTTCATTCAATAGCTCTGGCATTTATACTCTTAATAACAAGGAGTAGCCGTTACATGCAATGGCAGCAATAAAACTTGCCTGAGCTCAATTTAAAAAAAAATTGAAACTGGTTGCGTGGAAAGACGGAATTTGTCAGTCACCATAGAAATTCGCAAGATTGTGATACGTAGCAAGTTTTATTGCTGCCATTGCAGCTATCAGCTGTTCTATGGTGGAGATTGTATAATAAACGCGACACCTGTATGACTCACTATATTACTGAAGATCACTATCCTACTGACAGAACTGTACCTGCAAAAGCGAATGTTGAGGTCATGTCTGTTAGGTGAACATGAAAGTAGTGGAAGGTCATACAATATTTACACCTTAGTTGCTACACTACTATAGTGAATTAGGCCGAATTGTGCAGTCAAGTCTGTTGCATTTTAATTCTGTCTATAATTTATAACTTATAAGCATAAGTGTTGAAAAACAATTTATTCTTGTCAATTATGAAACTCCTTTTTCTCTTATATTTTTATCTTCACTAGAAGTTTAAAGGGGGAATTTTATCCTCTCTAATCTCGCACTTCGCCAACCCCATCCTTGAGATCTTGAAAATTTATTCTTGTCCCACAATCTGGAGAACGTCACACAGTTAAAATATGGCTACATTAAAACATGCGCATATAAAAGTTGTTGCAGGCATATATATATAATTTTTCTCACCTGTCATGGTGAATATGCCAACAAACATGCCTATATTCCTCCCTGCCAGCATGACCTCTTCGCTCTCCTCCAAATCGCTGCCTCCAGTTTTCTTCTTCTTCGCTGCCCATATGCCCACCACTAGGATAATAATGTAGAAGAAGACAACAGATATGATGCCCGGGATATTGGTTGTCATGGTTATGTCTCGAGATCCTTTTGCCTAATGAGAGAAATAAACATATTTAGTGTTCATACATTCATAAAAGTTTTGTGCATTTTTTAAAAATTTAATCAACAGTATTTAAATATCTGTAAAAAAACTCAGCTTCTGAAAAAATAACTCAAAGTTTATGTTTAAAATTAAATACAAACGAAATAATCGGAAAAAAAATTATAAAAATATATAATTGCTGTTATTACTAAAAGAAAATTTTGTTTCGTGTTGAAATCAATTTTTGGCTACATGCAAGATATAAACCTATTCGAAGGTGTTGATTACGAATACTCTTTTTTAATCATTCAGGCCGAATCTTGGTTGGCCAAATCAAAATCACTAACTACTTTTTCTTAGAAACCTATCTCAACCTATTAAAGTCAAATTTAATGCAAATGTAACAGCGTTGAAGTTTTTGTAAACTTAGTATTGTTTGTATGTAATACCCAGGCCGGGGGATTTACCCAAAGGGCTTGGTGCAACTATTTTCCCGGCCGATAAAAGAAGTTAACTTTCAGAACTAAAAATTCAACCCATAACCAAAAATCACAGCGAATCCCCAACACCAAAAATAATAAAAACAATACGATAAAAATATACAGAGCAGACAGGCTGGTCGTGCCGACCAATGCACAAATTGCAGAGCAAAGTGAAAGAAAACAAAACGCAGGAACAAACCTTAGTCCTGCAAAATCATACAATAGACAAAATGAAAATACTACAATTACAAGGACCAACAATATGTAAACCAATGACTAATATCTGATCAAAGCACCAAAATAAAGGAACAGTCGAAATCGCTCCCAGACAAAAATAACATAACATAAAATTCATGAAAAGCACAATTACAAGAATTACAGATAATAACTTAAAAACATGTATCAATAAAATACACTAAGTCAGTATTAAATGAATTGAGCTGGAGACGTCTTTAGCTCAACACTATGATACTGACCAAGCACGGTTTACCCCAGGGACCAAATCCCGGCCCTGCCAAGTTGGTGATTTCACGGTCTCGTTACAAACATACCCATATACTAGTACACAGTAAGATCATGTTTTCCTAGTGTGGAAGGCCCAGACCACACAGCCAACCCAAGGGTTTACGGCAATAAAACGCGTGGCCGGGAGAGTTTTCCTAGTGTTGTTGTTGTTGAAACCCAGACCGTCCGACCTACCAGAAAGGTGTAAGGTAACTGTTTGGACGGTCGGGAAGTGCCACCCAATTTAGACCGGAACCCAGTGGGGGAGGCATCCACAGGGACCGTTCCAGTGGGGGAGGCATCCACAGGGAGTTTTCCTAGTGTGTGGTAACTCGTTTGTGGTGACTAGTTTGTGGTCTAAGATATCTCATTTCCATTGCAGATATCGGCTATTCCATGCTGACGATCGTATAATGTACGAAACCGGTCTAACCATGCTGATATCCGCGATGGTAGCGTAATCGTATTAAATCCCGCATCGCACAAAATGCATTTACTGAGTAGAGACATTCCGGACATAACACTTACCAGCCTCAGATGCAATGCTGAACTGAGAACCTGATATTTCCATGCAATGCGGTTAATAAGCTATATGTGGTAAATCCTCATTTGTTTATTTATTTTCGGCGGTGTGTGAAAGAAAAACGGGTTTTGCATTCAGAATCGTTAAGAAGGAAACTCTACGGAGTTGAAGTTTCACAACCGCTGTGAAACAGTAGACGTGGAGAAAGTAAAGTACAGGTGTAGAAATGCTTTCAAGAAATTCATAGACCTTAGCTTCGGGGTTCGCAGTAAAGTCTATAAGCGTCCCAATAACATTGTAAGTAAAGGCTCATGTGTGTACACTTTAAGTCTATCCATAATAAAATGTCCGATCGAATAGATGTGATTGCAGCGAACCTAACGGAGCATTTAAAAAGTTAGGATAACGAACACGGCAAGAAAGCGAGATTGAAGAAAAATGCCACTTACACTGTTGTAAGAGGAGAGAAAATTACAGTTTTCTATTTTTACTCTCCCTGCAATACATGGTAATTTATAGGGAAAGTGTTGGAATCGAGTCGAAAATCGCAATTCGAGTTTATGACAGATCTACACGTTTCGAGCACGCTAGAACTCGAAAAAACTATTTTAGCGTGACGTGTGTGTGTGTTTATCTGCCTATCTGTGTGTCTGTGTATCTGCTGTGCAATTTATATATCCACTCTACCCAAAGAACGAATTAACCCAATTTTACAAAATGCGGTAAATAAGTCACTTGTGCTGATTAGATTTTGGTATCATTAAAAAAAAAAGAACCTGCCTTTTTCTGCGAAATGGCCCGCAAAAATCGTCAATATCTAAAAGAATCTGATGTGGGCAACACATGACTTTCCTTATATAATGCAATGAATTTACTACTTTTACAGTTAAAAAATGTTATTCTTATAGTAGATACTTATATTCTTTCCAAGATATAGAATTTCATTCAATTAGTTGTTATTTTCATTGATTTGGCGTCATTTTTATCAATTTGGCGAGAGTTTTGTTAATTTGGCAGCAATTAAAAATGTCGCCAAGTTGGGGAAATTCCGCCAAATTTGTCGCCAAAATATCGCAAAGCGTTATGGACGGAGAAATAAGTTATTCTTACAGCAGATAAATGACTATTGGCATTCAAATGCAAAAGTATTATTCAAAGTATGTTTTTTCATGAATGGAACGAGCTAGTTCCACGAAAATGATGTCACCCAATTTATCGCATGGTATTACATATGAAAAGTGAACATGTTTCTCAATAGGAAATATTTTTTTTTATGTTATATGACTCTTTGATAATTTTTTTGAAAAATGTGAAATATCTCGAGAACGGTTCATGTTAGCGTTTTAAAATTTATGTCAATCGTTTTCTAATAAAATATTACATAAGAAATATCTCTTTGCGCAACTTTATTAGTTGTTTTGATTTTTTGACGATTTTTTCAAAATTTTCCTCGAAAATTTAGCGGGGTTCTGAACATTCGATTGCGTATAAAAACAATAGGCTTCCAGTGTTTACGGATTGTTATCTTTGTACCAAATTTCGTTCGAATCGGTCCATTCGTTCGTCAGTAATCGTCTCCACAGACTCACTGACACATACACACACATACTTTCACACACACACACAGACATCACTTCAAAAATGTTTAATTCGTGATCAGGGATGCTTTAAACGTGCTCTCCCGTCGAAAACTCGAATTCGAATTTTCGACCCCGTCATTATACTTTCCTTATACATTATGTATATAAGGAAAGTAATAAAAGACTAGGTATGCTGAAAAGTATTAATAAAGCGCTTGTTTTAAAAGAAATTTTTGACGAAGAAAAAAATAAGACCAACTCCATTATAATAGGATTAGCCGTTCGCTAGGTATTTTAGTTTTTTCGCATTTTTACTACATCGCCTTTGAAAATATGTCCAGCCGCTAAATGAAAACGAAATTTGATATACAACCGCGAATTGAGTGTAATTTCAAATAACTATCCATGTTATTTTGTGTGATTAAACTCAATGAATTGTGAAAAAAAAATAAAGAAGAAACGATTTTATGCCATATGCTGATCACATCAGACATTTTACTTTCCTTATATACATAATGTATAAGGAAAGTATTGTGACGGGGTCGAAAATTCGAATTCGAGTTTTCGACGGGAGAGCACGTTTCAAGCATCCCTGATCACGAATTAAACATTTTTGAAGTGATGTTTGTGTGTGTGTGTGAAAGTATGTGTGTGTGTGTGTGTGTGTGTGTCAGTGAGTCTGTGGAGACGATAACTGACGAATGAATTGACCGATTCGAACGAAATTTGGTGCAAAAATCACAATCCGTAAACACTGGAAGCCTATTGTTTTTATACGCAATCGAATGTTCAGAACCACCCTAAATTTTCGAGTGAAATGTTGAAAAAATCGTCAAATAATCAAAACCACTAATAAAGTTACGCAAATAGACATTTCTTATGTAATTTTTCATTAGAAAACGATTGACATAAATTTTAGAACGCTAACGTGAACCGTTCTCGAGATATTGCACATTTTTCAAAAAAATTATCAAAAAGTTATATAAAATAAAAAAAAATATTTCCTATTGAGAAACATGTTCACTTTTCATATGTAATACCATACGATAAATTGGGTGACGTCATCCTCGTGGATCTAGCTCGTTCCATTCATGAAAAAAGATACTTTGAGTAATACTTTTGTATTTGAACGCCAATAATCATTTATCTGCTGTAAGAATAACTTATTTCTTCGCTAGATTTTGGCGACGAATTTGGCGGAATTTCGCCAACTTGGCGACTTTTTGAAATGTTAACAAATTAACGAAAATCTCGCCAAATGGATGAAAATGACCCTAAATCAATGAAAATGACGGCTAATTGACGAAAATTCAGTATCTTGGAAAGAATATAAGTATCTACTATAAGAATATCCTACTTTTTTTACTATAAATGTAGTAAATCCATTGCATTATATAAGGAAAGTCATGTGCTGCCCACATCAGAATTTTTATTTTCAAAGTGCCGTACAGCAAAATACTTAAACATCTCTAAAATGCAATACATTCCTCGGTAATATTTTGAAACTTATCACAATTCTACATTAATTTATTATATTTGAAACTTAAACCTTCATCGAAAAAAATGAACTTCATACAAATGACGGCATTGAAATATAAATTGCCTGGTTTAAACATCTCTAAAATGTGATACATTCCTCGGTAATATTTTTAAAATCATCATAATACTACAATAATTTATTATATTTGAAAACTTCATCGAAAACAACTGAAATTTATTCAAATGACGTCATCAAAATATAACAAGCCTGGCTCTCTCTATAAAAGCAGCATTTCATTCATAACATTTTCCCATTCATTTCATTCATCACAGTACTAAAATAATTTATTTTATTTAAAAACTTAAGACCATGAAGCTACAAGTAATTAAACTCTATGCTTAAAACTTCATCGAAAAAAAATCGTCCTTCTCTCTGGAAAATCAATGAATATTTCATTCATATCAGCTATGCAGACTCCATAAGCTAAATACTTTTGCGTTAAAACAATGCAGCAATTCTTATACAACTCATCCTACATATTTTGCTTTTTACATAAGTGAAAAATTGGCTTCGTTGTAGAAATAATCAAATTTGGACGATCATTTAAACTCAAATATATTGTCATTGCGTTGTTTCAGTATGTAGATGCACAGAATTTAAGCAAAAATAAAGCGGTTTTAGGACGAATACAACACTCAATATGACTTAAAAAGAACTTTAAAAATCATGATTTTGAGACAAGATGGATGCCATATTTTATTTTGATGTCGGTCACGTGATCTTTTTATAGCATGGTCACGTGATCGCTTCATATAAGAGGTGTAATTATTATTCTAATTTTTATTTAAAAAACTACTGAATATATTTTGCTGAAATTTTTTTTATATATTTTATGGAATGATTTGAATTTTATCTAAAATTTTCGAAGCAATTTGTAAATTTTAAATCCGCTTAAAAAATGTTTGAAAAATTAGGTCCCATAGGGTTCAATGTATTTCATTTTTTCAACCCCGGTTCACTCCAAAACTAATTGGGTGATACTATTCATTTATATTCCCATAGGTCTTACAGACCGTCTGAACAACATACTAAAATTTCAAACTTTCTGGTAGGTCGCGCCAGCGAGTTTGCCACGTTCAGAATTTGTCACGGTCAGAATTTTCAAGGGTAGCGAACAGGCTGGTCGCCGAAGGTGGCTAGTACCAAATAAATAAAAAAATCCCATCTTTTAAATGAGTTAGACTTGAAATGCAGAGCTCGAGTGAGCAATTCGATAACATCTACCGGAAAAATTAAATTATTTTAAAATTTAAATGCGGGGAGAAAGCCCATATTAATGATTCTCAACCGATCGATTGCAATTGTCCTTCATGGCTTGTCAAATTGATATCTTTATATGGTTTGGGGAGAAAATTAGGAGATTTGCTATGTTCTTGACGGAAACTAAAATTAAATTTCGCCTTTAATCTCTCAAGTCCACAGTGTGTGTTACGTCTCTCTCCCCTCCCTCTTTCCCACTGTCTCTTAAGTTTTAGCATGTATGGTTTCGGTTCAACCCTGGCTTTGCATATGCAAATATGTTTTTTATATCCTGATTGAGGACTCACATTTTACTTCCGAAACAGGTTCGTTTCAGCAGGAATTTTCGTAGTGGTTTCAGCGATTATTTTAAATACCTCAAAATATTATTTTTCGGTTATGTGGTGAGAAACCAGTAAATACATCGAAAATTTCTAATCGAATTTCCGACGCCTCACTTTACGTTGTTTTTACATATAGCAAATTAATTATATTTTCTATATTTAATAGAAAAATAAGACGTCCATCTGCAATTAACAGAACAATATATAAATTTCCAAATATACACAGTCCTATTTACGACATTTCTTTATATTATTAAGAACAAAATAAGGAATCATTTTTAAACTGTGAAAAAAATATTTTTTTTAATTTCAAATTGGAATGTCTTTTAGTGTCTAGACGAAAAACAAAAATTTTCCAGATTTGAAATCTACTTGTGAAGTTTTATTACTGTTCAGCTTTGCATATGAAAAGTAATTATTTCTTATTGTTAAAAAAATCCTCCCATCAATCTCTGACATGAAACAACTCTGATGTGGTCAGCATATGACTTTTCCTACAGAATTCAATTCATTTTCCTTTATTTCAATAAATTGAATTTAACTACACAAAATAACACGCATAATTATTCAAAATGATACTGAATTTGCACTTTTAATTCTATTTTTGTTTTCATTTGGTAATTGGACGTATTTTCAAAAACGGCTTAGAGAAAAAAAAAAAAAAAAACCTCAATGTTTAGTCTTGGAGTAATAGAGTTGGTCTTATTCTTTTCATCGTTAAAAATTACGTATAAAACAAACATTTATCCGATACATTTGAGCATACATTGTCTTTTATTTTAGATTTTGACGATTTTTGTGCGCTATTTCGCCATAGAAAAGGGAGGTCTTTTAATCCCAATTCGTACCAAAATCTCATCAACACCAAGTTAAACTACAAGTGACTTATCCATAAAATTTTATGAAATTTGGTAAATTAGTCTTTAAGTTAGAGTGGAAACACACACACACACACACGAAACGCTAAAATAGATTTTTCGTGTTCTAGAGGTCCTAAAACGTGTAGATCCGTCGAAAACTCGAGTTGCGATTTTCGACACGATTCCAGTGCTTTCCCTATACATTACCATGTATTGTAGGGAAAGTCAAAAACGTTAGTGGTTTGAGTTTGCTGGAGCTGAAATGGTTTTGCGTGAATAATATCCTTCTTTGTGAGTGGACTGTGCTATTTAGAAATTTTCAAAACCTTTCAAAGGGGTGAGACAGCCCAGTGGTTAGCGATTCCTGCCTCTGCTCAAACTATCCCCGTGTCCACGCGTCGTGCGAGCACGGTAAATATGAGGTTCCATAAGTCCTTCCGAGAAGTTGGTGGTAGGGGAGGGAGGGTACGGTCCCTGTGGATATCGTGCACCAATGTGTTCCAGTCTAAAATGGGTCGTCCAAACAGATACCTTACACCTTCGGGTAGGTCGGGCGGTCTGCGTCGAAGAAGCAGAAAACGGATCAAAATATTAAAATATGGAAATTAGAGCCCCTATATTTCAAAAACCCAGAAACTGCCAAAGTCCTATTGCATATCTCTGTAGAGCTAAACATTACTATTTATAGTTTATAAAATTTTTAGTTTTCAGGATATAAGCATTAGAAAAGGAACATTTTTTATCTTCTTGAACTTAAAAATGATTCCTCGAAATTTTTTTCTAGAAACTGGATTTTCTACTGAACATTTCTATCCCTTACTGTTTATCCACCTGTTATAGTTTAGAAAATATTTTCGAGTGAAATTAAGCATAGGTAACATCTCGTTCGGACAAAAAATCTGTTTAGTGTTAAAAAAAAAATTCAAAATATTGAAATCTTGAAAATATTTTCCCATATTCATAAATTAAACTCTATACTCAACAAAACAAGTAAAAATTATTTCAATGTTTATCTTATATGTTCGAAGATATAGGCGTCTATAAAAGGTTTTTGTAACGCTCTCTTTTGTAAAGCCAGAGATACCTCAACCATAGATGATATTCATATCAAATTTAAAACAAATTAGTAATATGCCATGGTGAGTAAAATACTTTCCTTACAAACTTTAATAACTTTTGTTTTTTCTGTAAGGTAATTCTAGGATAGAGGGCCATGGAGGAGAGATGGCCAGTGTAAATATTTCCCAAAATCGTTTATAAGTAGTACGAACTTCGTTCACAGGAAGCAGTTTATCCATTGCGACGTTCCGTTGCGTTTTTCGATTACAAAAGGTAAGTGAAATTTTAATTTTTATTTAATTTATGGCTGAATATTTTTCTTGAGTTAGGTATTTGAATGTTTTGCAATACGCACGTTACATTTTTACTTTCCTTATATACATAATGTATAAGGAAAGTATTGTGACGGGGCCGAAAATTCGAATTCCGAGTTTTCGACGGGAGAGCACGTTTCAAGCATTCCTGATCACGAAAAAAACATTTTTGAAATGATGTCTATGTGTGTGTGTGTGAGTGTGTGTGAAAGTATGTGTGTGTGTGTGTGTGTGTGAAAGTGTGTGTGTGTGTGTGTGTGAAAGTATGTGTGTGTGGAGACGATAACTGACAAACGAATGAACCGATTCGAATGAAATTTGGTACAACAATCACAATCCGTAAACACTGGAAGTCTATTGCTTTTACACGCAATCGAATGTTCAGAACCCCACTAAATTTTCGAGTGAAATTTTGAAAAAATCGTCAAGAAATCAAAACCGCTAATAAAGTTACGCATAAAGACATTTCTTATGTAATTTTTCATTAGAAAACGATTTGCATAAATTTTAGAACGCTAACACGAACCGTTCCCGAGATATTGCACATTTTTCAAAAAATTATCAAAAAGTTATAAAAAAAATATTTCCAATTGAGAAACATGTTCACTTTTCAAATGTAATACCATGCGATAAATTTGGTGACATCATTCTCGTGGATCTAGCTCGTTCCATTCATAAATTTTGTGAAATTTGGTGAAAATTAAAAACTATGGCCATCTATTCTAGAATTACCCTACATTATTTATATTTATTAAACTGAGTTTTATATAAAAAAGTGCAATATTACTTTCCTTATATACATAATGTATAAGGAAAGTATTGTGACGGGGTCGAAAATTCGAATTCGAGTTTTCAACGGGAGAGCACGTTTGAAGCATCCCTAATCACAAATCAAACATTTCTGAAGTGATGTCTGTGTATGTGTGTGTGTGTATGTGTGTGTCAGTGAGTCTGTGGAGACGATAACTGGCGAACGAATGGACCGATTCCAATGAAATTTGGTACAAAAATCACAATCCGTAAACACTGGAAGTCTATTGTTTTTATACGCAATCGAATGTTCATAACCCCCCTAAATTTTCGAGTGAAATTTGGAAAAAATCGTTAAAAAATCAAAACCACTAATAAAGTTACGCAAATAGACATTTCTTATGTAATTTTTCATTAGAAAACGATTGATATAAATTTTAGAACGCTAACATGAACCGTTCTCGAGATATTGCACATTTTCAAAAAAAAATATCTAAAGTTATATAATATAAAAAAAAATATTTCCTATTGAGAAACATGTTCACTTTTCATATGTAATACCATGCCATAAATTGGGTGACTTCATTCTCGTGGATCTAGCTCGTTCCATTCATGGAAAAAAGGTACTTTAAGTAATACTTTTGTATTTGAACGCCAATAGTCATTTATCTGCTGTAAGAATAACTTATTTCTTCGTCCATAACGCTTGGCGAGATTTTGGCGACGAATGTGGCGGAATGTCGCCAACTTGGCGACTTTTTAAAATGTTGCCAAATTAACTAAAATTTCGCCAAATGGATAAAAATGACGCTAAATCAATGAAAATGACGACTGATTGTCTAAAATTCAATATCTTGGAGAGAATATTAGTATCTACTATAAGAAAAACTTATTTTTGTTACTGTAAAAGTAGTAAATTCATTACATTATATAAGGAAAGTCATGTGTTGCCTACATCAGATTTTGTTGAATACTTATTATTAAAATTTAGTCCAGAGCGCTTTACTTATTTTTAGCTTTGCAGCAGAAGTTCAGTTTATCCCACCTACTTTTAGTGAACGAACCTGGAGAAAGGTAGGAGATAAATGTTTGATTAAAATTAAAAGATAGAATGTACTGTTATGTTACACTAACATTTCTTAAAGGGTTTTCTACATTTAGAGTTTCCTTAAAATAAAAGTCTTTTCCCAAAAATGCTTTTCCATAAACTAATATCCTATTTAAATGTCTTGGGTCAGAATTTCTCCACTATATTTACAAAAATAATCGTTTCGAGGGTCCAGAAATCCTCAAAATGTGCAAATCTGTTGAAATCTCGAATTTGAATTTTCGAATTTGATTACAACTTTTCCTATGCTACATAATACGGTTGTAAAGAAAGTTAAAAACAAGACAAGTGTAAGTGTACATCTATCCTTCAATTCCTTACGTCCATTCAACCTTCAGCAATCATCTCTCCTGTTCCGGTATTGATTCTGAATAGGGTACGTATACTTCGCCAATCGATGTCCCCGCGGAAGGTACAGTTTGCGAAAATAACTTTTCCCACTTACACATCTGTGACAGTTCTTTTCTGGTCTTAAAGAAAGTTTTCTGTTATTTCATCTAAGCATTTCACGGTAAAAAAAAAAGAAATAAATTACGAATATGTAGTCTAAGAGATTAAAAATGTGTTAAAGTTAATATAGTAAAAATTATCGAGCTCAAATTGATCTCAAATTATCATTAATATTTCATGCATTTAGTTCTATTTGTTTTGCAATCAGTATCAGAATGAAATAAAAAAAAATCTACTGTAAGATTTACAATACATGGTAATGTATAGAAATCCTGTGTATTGGAATCGTGTGAGAAATCGCAACTCAAATTTTCGTCGGAACTACACGTTTTGGGATCTGTAGAATATGAAGAACTATTTTTAGTGTGACAGCAGTGTGTATGTATATGTGTGTGTGTGTATGTCCACTCTAACTCTAAAACTAATTGATAGAATTTGAAACAATTTTATAGATGAGTCACTTGTGGGTGTCCTTGAGGCTGATTAGATTTTGGTATGATTCGTGATAAAAGAACCTGTCTTTTTTTTACGAAATGACCCTCAAAAATGGTATGTATCCGTTCTAGCTAAAAACCTATTTCACCACATTTAACAAAATTTGGTAAATAAGTCACTCGTGCGGTTACCTCAGTTCAGTATAGATTTTGGTAGAATTCAGGTAAAAAGAACTTGCTTTTCCTTTGCGAAATGGCCTTCAAAAATCGTCAAAATCTAAAATAAAAATGCATGCTCATATGTATCCATTAAATTCTTGTTTTATACTTAATTGTTAACAATAAAAGGAATAAAGCCAACCCCCATTACAATAGGTCAAGGACTAACCGTTCTTGAGATATTTTAGTTTTTTCGCATATTTGCTACGCCGTCTTTAAAAATATGTCCCGTGACAAAATGAAGATGAAAATTGAATTAAAACTGCAAATTCAGAGCCATTTCAAATAATCATGTGTGTTATTTTGTGCAATTAACATCAATTTAGCGAATTAATAAAGAAATAAAGAGAAAGCGAATTTGATTCGGTAGGGAAAGTCATGTGCTGCCCACATCACATTATTTACTTTTAGACTCGTGAAATCAATTCTCCTCTCAAATGCTTCTCAAAAGCCATTTTAGAGGTTCTCCGTTTTGCAAAAGCGATGTAAGTGTCTTTGCGTTTAAAGGACTGGGTCGTAAAATGAGCCCAATTTCGCAATTTCAGAAAACAGACTATAAAATTAAATGGTGTCAAGTATATGCGTAGATATTTTATATTTGTGACATAATTTATATTCCTGAGGATGGTGATGACATGTGCAGTGGAAGCTGGTACTTGGCATATTATAAGTTTAAGCTGTGAATGGAAACCTAGGTTGTTACATCAAGAATTAAAATATGCTCTAAGAGTTTCTGTGTTTAGTATAAGTAATATTGTTGTTGAGACCCAGATCGTCCGATCTACCAGAAAGGTGTAAGGTAACTGTTTGGACGGCAGGGAAGTGCCACCCAATTTAGACTGGAATCCAGTGGGGGAGGCATCCACAGGGACCGCACCCTCCTTTCCCTACCAAGTATAAGTAATGTGTGATAGTGTTGAAAATTATAATTTGTTTCTGCATGAATATACACATTTTGGCTATCGACTACTTTTAATACAATGTTTGTGCGGTTTTTTTTTTCGCGGCTGAACTTACCTGTCCGTGCAAAAGTTTGCAACTACTAAAATCAGTTACATTACTGATCTCTGAAAGCGAGAAAAAAATCTGATATAGGCAGTATGTGACTTTCCCTACGCACTTGAATTCATTTTCCCTTTAATATCAAATTCATTATTTATTTCTTGTTATTCATTTTTTATTTCAATATTAATTTTCCCTTTCATTTTATTTTCAAAGGCGGCATAGCAAAAATGCTTAAAAAACAAAAATATCTCGAGAACGACTAATCCCAGAGTCATGAGGTTAGTCTTATTCTTTGTATCTTCAAAAATTACGTATACAACAAGCACATAATGGACACATTTGAGTACACGCTGACTTTTCGTTTAGATTTTTTATGAGTTTTACGGGCCATTTTGGTGAAAACGGCAGGTTCTGTTTTCTTGAATCATATTCAAATCTAATCAGCACCAGAGTAATCTACAAGTAACTTAGCTACTAAATTTGTGTTTTCATTTGGTAAATACAGGTAGTTTTAAAGATGGCATAGTAAAAAATCTGATGTGGGCAACACATGACTTTCCTTATATAATGCAATGAATTTACTACTTTTACAGTTAAAAAAAAGTTATTCTTATAGTAGATACTTATATTCTTTCCAAGATATTGAATTTTCTTAAATTAGTCGTCATTTTCATGGATTGAGCGTCATTTTAATCAATTTGGCAATATTTTTGTTAATTTGGCAACAATTAAAAAATGTCGCCAAGTTGGCGACATTCCGCCAAATTCGCCAACATCTCGCCAAGCGGTATGGACGGAGAAATAAATTATTCTTACAGCAGATAAATGACTATTGGCGTTCAAATACAAAAGTATTACTCAAAGTATCTTTTTTCATGAATGGAACGAACTAGATCCACGAAAATGATGTCAACAAATTTATCGCATGGTATTACATATGAAAAGTGAACATGTTTCTGAATAGGACATATTTTTTTTTATTTTATATAACTTTTTGATAATTTTTTTGAAAAATGTGCAATATCTCGAGAACGGTTCATGTTAGCGTTCTAAAATTTATGTCAATCATTTTCTAATGAAAAACTACATAAGAAATGTCTATTTGCGTAACTTTATTAGCGGTTTTCATTTTTTGACGATTTTTTCAAAATTTCACTCGAAAATTTAGGGGGGTTCTGAACATTCGATTGCGTATAAAAACAATAGACTTCCAGTGTTTACGGATTGTGATTTTTGTATTAAATTTCGTTTGAATGTGTCCATTCTTTCGTCAGCTATCGTCTCCACAGACTCACAGACACACAGACACACACACACACACACACACTTTCACACACACACACACAGACATCACTTCAAAAATGTTTGATTCGTGATCAGGGATGCTTGAAATGTGCTCTCCCGTCGAAAACTCGAATTCGAATTTTCGACCCCGTCACAATACTTTCCTTATACATTATGTATATAAGGAAAGTAAAATGGGAAAAACTAAAATATCCCAAGAACGGCTAGTTCTAAAGTAATGAGATTTATTTTATTCTCTTTATAATCGTAAATTGCGTATAAAATAAGCATTTAATTGATACTTTGATCATGCGTAATTTTTAATTTTAGATTTTAACAGTTTTTGCGGGTTATTTTGAAAAATAAAATAGCAGGTTTTGTTTTCGAGAATCGTGCCAAAATCTGATCAATACCAGGGTAATCTTCAAGTGACATGTCTGTTAAATTTTGTGAAATTTGGTAAGCAATTTAGCTATAGTGGACACATTCGATTTTTGCGAGCCATTTCGACAAAAAAAAGGATAGGTTCTTCTATTCCGAATCGTACCAAAATCTAATCAACACCAGGGTTACCCACAAGTGACTTACCTACCAAATTTTATGAAATTTGGTCAATTAGTTTTTAAATTAGAGTGAGTTCATACATTATACAGACAGACAGACACACAGACATCACGCTAAAATTAGATTTTTCGTACTCTAAGGGCCCTAAAATGTGCAGATCCGTCGAAAACTCGACTTGCGATTTTCGGCATGATTCCAATACTTTCTCTATACATTACTATGCATTGCAGGGAAAGTAAAAATAGTGGGGTATAAATATAACTGGTGCAAATATTAGCAACATAAAAGACAATATTGGGAAAACATTGCTTTATTTACCATAATAAGTAAAATATCCCAGTCTTTATTCCGAAAATAGAAATATTGGTTAAGAGATTTCACAAAAATGGAAAAGAAAATAGAACTTTATGCAGAAAGAGCTTTAGAAAGAAAAAACAAGCAACGAAACTTCCTTGTTTGTCTGAAGCATGGATTTATCTGCAAGTGCAATTTACTCGAACAGAATCCCTTACCAGATCTTTTCTAGAGAGGCCATTTGCCAACTCATTTCGTTCGCCCGCTGAATTCGAAATGTGTTCATCGATTTCTGACACGGGTATGTTTTCCCTCTACTGATTCTTAACAAGTATTTTCGCCGATATGTGTACCGAAAACGGTATTGCGGTTGACGAACAGTGATTGATACTGAGTTTTGTTTTTGTGCAAGCGAAAACTAGAAAACACTAAAAACACTGAAATGGATTATTTCTTAAAATAGGATAGTTTACAAGAAAAGGGTATAGTCGTTGAAAATTTTTGAAATTGAATTAAGGGCCTTGTACAGCTTTTCACTGTAACTTTAAGAAAAAAAACCGCATGTCTTTACATTAATTACAATTCATCTTACAAATTTTGCATTAATAATCAACAAGAGGGACCATTAAAGGAGAGAAAAACAGCTTGAAAGTTTAAATTTTAAAATAGAATGTATAATTTTAACTTTATTTGGAATTCTTTTGGTTTCTTAAGTTATAAAGAGCCTTGCTGCCCCAACTGGGAATCGAACCCTGGATTTCCGAACTGGCCAGCCGACGCTCTACCGTTGAGCTACTATGATGAAATTGCAAGCTCTTATTGTTGAAGTGAACTCTGCATTCTCCACCCTCTAATGTCAAATTGGCGGGCAATTGACAATCTGACTGACCATCTCCTGCTATTTTTCTTTAGGTTGGTTTCCTGCTACTACTATTTTTAACCAGATTAGTATCGCACGTGGTCGTTATCCTCTCAATTTGAAATTGACCTTCAATCTTCCAGAGTCCACTGAATCCGTACTAGTCGAACTAGGGTCACTTTCAAACCTCTGATATCCATGGCTGTTTATTGTATATTTAACGCTTCTTAATCTCAAACTATGTTTTATTTATTATTTATGAAAGATGCCACTGGTTCTTTCAAAACTCTAATTGTAATTATATGTTAAAACTTTTATTGTATAATCTTTTTTATGTTTCCCACCACTGGACGTTTTTATTTATTTTTATTTTTTTTATTTTTCATCTTTATTGAATCCCTTATTGCAATGAACATTTTGCAACATATCTATTAAAATATTGTGACATTATAGTAAACGTATTAAACTTTTCAACATGAACAAAGATTACTCCAAATCACTTGGGGGACTTTCTAATATAAAGAGAATTAAAGACTTGATGAAACCTGCCTCTTCCAAGCCTTCCACTAATTACTCATTAACCGTTAAATTTAAAGATTTACCACCCTCTTTACATTTTTTCGATCAACATTCTTCAAATTCTTATTGCAGTAAATCTACTAGCCACTGTAAACCTGCCTCTATCAAAGACTGTGATGAAAATTTCGACTCCACACATTCTTACGATCAATTGATATCAAAAATTGATGAAGAACTTATTCAACCAAAAGTTTATAAACGTAAACTAGTAAAATCAGTTGATCTTCCTCTTTCTATAGAATTTTGTCTTACCTCCTTATCGTGAATCGTAATTTACAAATTTTTAATAAATACCTCATTTACCTTCTTGCTGGTCATGGCCCCTTTCTGGATTACCTATACTTTTTCAAAATTAAATCCACCTCTAACTGTATTTGCAATAAATTCGATGACGTTGACCATTACATTTTCGACTGTCCGTTGTCTAAAAATTTTCATCTTTGCAAACCCTCCCCCTCTAATAAACCAATTTGGTTCTCCAAAGTTCATTCAAATCCCTTTTCAGTAGATAAAAATATCCCTTTTAAGTAGATTTCTTAAATTTCTGTTTTTGTTTTTCATGTGCCTAAATTTCTTTCCTGTTCCATATATTTTCTTTTTTTTATATATTTTCTAAATTTCAGTTTTAAAATTTTATTATTTTCTTTAATTTTAACCTATTTTTCATTATGTTAATATACCTCACTCTAAATTTTATTTTTCAATGATCTTTTTATCTGTATTCGCGATAACCCTTTTCCCATTATTGAAAAATGGATGCATTTGTCAAGTTCAAATACAATGTAAAGTCTGTTTAACTGCAATAATTTTCATCAATTGTTATCTTTTTAGACCTAAATAAATGTTCGTTTGGCGGGATAGTAGACCTTGGCTGCCTCCTGAGTGCAGGAGGTATCCTTTCCCGGCCTTGTAGCTAGCTACTCTAAACCTAGTATGTGAGTTGCACGGTCTGGGGTCTTCAGATCTCTGACATCCTTGCACTAACCTACAGGGTTGATTTTTTCGGGCTTCATTATAAAGAACCTTGCAGCTCCGACCGGGAATCGAACCCTGGATTTCCGAACTGGCCAGCCGACGCTGTACCGTTGAGCTACAAGGACGAAATTGCAAGCTCTTATTGTTGAAGTGGCCTCTGCAAAGTTCTGTCTATTTTTGAAACAACAAGTAAACTTATAATAGAGTGAATGTCTGTTCTAATGACAATTGTTTTCGTATTGTGCAAAATGATACTCTCTGAATAATAGAGTTTCTATGATCGACTTTGGTCAAATGCATCAGCTTGAAAACGGGAACTTTATCCAAGACAAAATTTATGAATATGTAGTTTGAATCGCGAAAAAAATAGAAAAAGTTAATTACCATTATTATATATGCAAGTTGTCACTACAAAGAAAAGTTATGAAAATGCTAGGAAACTAACTATAACTAGAATTAATGCTATTAATTCACTTTTGCTGCATCGGTAGTCCTTTTTACGTTGATAAAAAAAAATTTTAATTCCAGGAATTGAAAACTTTTCCCGTTTTTCAGAAGCATATGAACATCTGAAAACTGAGCGGGTACAGTTGTCGGTATAATGGCATATTCTATGTTGTTTTCAGAAATAAATTATCGACAACTGGGCGTTTTGTAAAGAAAAAAAAATCACAAATTAATCTAATCGTTTCTATCAATCAAATGCGTCTTTCGAAATACTTTTAAATTCAAAATGATTGCTGTATTGAAAGTATCTCATATATTAGGGAGGATTGATTGAAAAGTAAATAATTGCTGAAAAAATAGACTTTGAAATGCAGAAGGAAGTGCCTTGAGTTAGATACGTTTTTAACTCAACGCGATGATGTTAATTCTTTACCGGCAGGAACCGTGTACATGATGTCGGTATGATAATTTACAAAGAGATACGCAGAAAGCTTAATTATCTTTCAAAATTATAAAGGGAATCTTTTTTTATTTATAGTATAATATATTCAAAGTAAAACTAATGTAGGGAGGAATAATATCCTATGGTTAGATAGAATATGACTCTTATTTTCTTTGATACTAAGTGTTAGGCCTGTAACATGACAGTTATATAAAGTTATGGTTATGTAAAGGATTTTCACCCGTCCACCCGCTTGCAGTGCTTACGCTCCTAAATTTAGAGAAGCCTTACGCCTCTCTCAATAATTACTATTATATATACAATACAACTCTGTAGCAAAATATAATCAATATACGACTTTCCTTACAAAACGTAACTAATTTACATATTTCATAGCAAAACGTATTGTGTTTTGCTAAGATGATGTAAATTAGGATTCCATTTATCTTCCCTACGATCTCATTGATCTTGCCTAACAAAATACAAATTCCATGCGACACCCAACAAAACGAACTCACCACACCGACAGCAAACTTCGTTATATATTTGAAACAAAAATATTGAATTAATAATTCTCATAATGTGATAGGTAAAAAAAATGAATTTAATTTTAAGAGATACTAAATTACAGTCAACTTGCCGACATCTTCCAAAATTCTCCAAGTTGGCGGTATTGCGCCAATTTCTGTGCAAAGCGTGATAGACAAACATACAGGAAAAAAAAGAGTTTCTTTTATATTTTATCACTAAAAGATATAGAATATGGGACCATACTAGATTTTTTCCTACATTAATATTTTGTTTTCTCTAGGTCAATAAGTGAGTTTCAAAATTAAAAAAAGCTATATTTTATGAGCTTTTGTTTACATGTTATTCGTTTAAACTTCGTTAAACATGCTATTCGTTTAAACTTCTCTTAATTCGTTTAAGCAATTAAAAAATTGACAATAAAGTCTAACACACCGTAGAATTGGATAAATTTAACTGTTTTTTGGTAATACTGGGGGGGGGGGGCTCTACTTCCTGCTTGCTACGCTTCGCCAACCCCCTACGGGAGGCTTCGCCTACTTCTGATCTCGTAGAGCTCGCTTTATACCTATCTTTCCTAAAAATTCTACTGTCAAAAATCTCTTTTTCTATCCCTACCTATTTTCCGCAGGAGGTAAAAACAGGGATTTTTCTTAGCCCAGGGAATACAAAAAATGAGTTCCTTGATCCTGGGGTCGCTTCGCAAGCTGTTTCATGCCAAACTAAAGTTTAAGTCGATAAACGGTTTATTTCATCATGTTACCCTATTATTTCTCTATAAATTTACCAAATTTCATATTTTTGTATGCTATAGTTTTTGCGGTATCAGACAAAGAAATTGCCAAACGTAACGATATGAAAAACAAATCACTTCAGAAGTGCATAAAAAGTAAAATATCTCAAAAACAACAGCGAAATTAAAAAAGGGGCTTCGTCCTGCAAAAAATTCACACGTTTAGGTATCTGCCTGCAAAAATTCGAGGTCTTGCTATTGCTGGTCTATCCAGGACGCGAACTCGTAGCTCAAATATTTTGAATTTGATATTAAATATTTCTTAAACTACAATATATAAAAAAAAAACGGTTTATTTCAGCATATTTTCCGATGCTTTTTCTACACGTGTACCAAATTTTATATTTTTATATGTAATAGTTTTTGCGGTACGAAGCAAATAATATAGAGAAGCGAGAAAGTTGTCAAACAGGGGCGGCGTCATCTACTTTCTTTAATATGGAGAGATATGCAATTTGATTACTATTTTCTTCTAATACTTTAATTTATTTTCATTACTAGTACTTAGTTTAAACCTTAATACTCCTGCATATACAATACTAGCGCTATTGTTCACGAAAACATGCTATCAAAATATTTAATTTCTAAGAACTCATGTACTTAGTAAGCAAATTACAAAGCTCTGTAGCGCAAACTTTCGCTAATCCTTCATCCAATGGTTGCGATCGCCTTGAGGTTCCGATTTGCCTTTTAAACAGAATTCGATTCCATTCGGCTGTAGTGGGATATATTTACTGTACTAGACAAAATAATTTTCTACGCAGGTTAGTTGAAATTTGCAGTAGAATATATAGGATCTTATAACTGATATATTGTAAAGTAACTGCCTTCTCGGCTCTTTCTGATTACTTTATTCTACGGATCTTCAGACTTTTCGGTCCAAGGACTGCAATGACACAGTACTGCAATGAGTTGAATCAAACTAATATTTATTGTGCACTTCACAGAATTAACAGCGGCTGGCTGTTTAAAGCAACTGATGACATAGACAATAATTAGTATTGTACATGCCCAGAATAATTTACAATATATAAAACCATTAACTGGCCTGGTGATCACTCTTAAATGGATACGATTCAAAAGCTTTTATGCTTACCACTGGCATTCTTTTATCTCGCCTCGTATTGCGGCAAAACCCCGAATACTAGACCTTTCCTAGTCGTCGTTGTATTCACTGGGATAGAACGACAAGAATGAACTCACGCAAGATAAAAACCAACAACTGAATTCCTTCGATCCGAACTTATTCCTACTTTACCGTAGGAACGCAGAAAATGCTGATTAGGCCGGTGAGTCGTCTAACAACTTTTCCAATTAGGATCGTTACGGAACATAATCGACAATACAATCGTTAGGAACATAAATAATAATGAAAAACAGAGGGAAATAATATTCGAAAGGTTATTTAGACCGCACAATATTAAGAAATAGTGAACGGAATCCAAAATCCACTTTTATATCCATATAGATATTTTGAAGGGCTATATATTAGTTGCTTATTATTCATAACTAGTACGTTTAGTTTTCGAAATATAAGCATTCCAAATTTAAAAAATAATTTTTTTTTCAATCTTCTTCGAATTGACAAGACTCTTGTTATAAAACTGTAAGAGCTTTGTAAAAACACATTATTTATCCAGAAATTGAGTTTTCTACAAAACATCTCTGTTGCTACGCTTTATCTTTTAAAGTTTAGAAGATATTTTAAGTGAAAGTAAGCAAAGTAAAGCGAAAACACTCTCGCACAAAATGTATTTAATTTTTAAATAAAAAAAAGTTCAAAATACAAAAATATTGAAATGATTTTTGTGTGTTCACAAATGACACTTCATTCTTGACAAACTAAGTATAAATTGTTTACATTTTTATCTGTTAGGTTCGGAGACATAAGCGTCCAAAATGATTACATTTTTTGTAACTCTCGAATTCAGCCACCGATACCCCAAGCATAGATGTTATTCTTGTCATATTTTAAGTTTATATCTCATATTTTTCAGTTTATATATTATTTTCAGTTATTTCAGTTTATTATTTATAAGTTTATATTTCATATGTTTCATCTTTTATTTGAAAGGTCTTATTTTTCTAAAAGTATTTATACATTAAATCTAAAGACACGAGTCTTTTAAACACTAACAACAAAAAAAAAGCTGTAGAAATGACTTCGCTAGAATACTTTCCTTCTATTTCTCTTTGACATCACCCTTCTACCGAAAAGTCACTAAATTCTTTTTTAAAACCAATCTTTTCTTTCTCTCATTCAATCCGTTCTCTACTGGAGAACGGGAGAACCGGAATGACCCAGTTATCGATCCTGATAAAAAAATACGTTCGATAGGAGCAGGTGACGAGGCTATAAATAGCATATCAGGGGTCCTCTTTAATTTTGGTGCAACAGTTAACTGTCACACCCGTCCAATTACTTATTAATAAGACCACAAAATGCGTTAATGTAATGCAATATAGATAATTCTTTTGCAAGAACTAAATAACCTATACATTACTACTTTCTCGTACAAAGTATAAAAGAAACATTGTTTTGATGGAAATTTTCGATTTAGAAATTTTACTGCTAACATATGCTTTAGGACCTCCTGAACACGTTTCGACTGTTTTTAGAGTGATACCATCTATCTGTCTGTGACCGATTTCTTGTGTAAGCGGTAGCTGTCACAAATATCAATGGATTTTTGGGAAAATTTATATTCGGCTTTGTTAACAAAAAATCTAGAACCAGATAATTTTTTTTTAATTCGAGCGAAAACTTCGAGCATAGGACAAAATTTTACATAATCATGCATAAAAAGAGTTATTTGTGGCTTAACCCATAAAGTGCCATTGCTCTCTTTTGGGGAACAGCTATGAGGTATATTGTATGGCACTTAAAATGCCCCGGAATTGTATGGATTAATGGTCACGAAACATGATAGTTTCAATCATTAGACGTGTTACAATTTTCGTATTCAGGGCGTCATTAACCTCCTCGGATGGGGGGGGGGGGGGTAATTTCCCCCACTCTCTGGGGGTATATTGTCAAATTTTTCATCAATCGAAAGATTTCAAGACCTTTAAAAGGTAATATACGCTGTAATTGTGCCAACAATACAGATTTTTAAAATACTTTCTAGTAAAATTTGAAAAAACAAATCACAATAGTCTTTATATCGTAGGTTATATAAAATTCTTTAAATATGTTATCTTTCCAGACAGTATATTTTCTTTATAAACGCTTGTTTTATTTTTCCAATGCTCCCATGGATAATAATAGTTTCTGACCTCTAGTTTGTTTAGTTCTTAGGATTTTTTTTCCACTGTGTTTTTAAAAGCATAGATGCTGAAAAGAGAAGTGTTTATGCTTTAAAAAAAACGGCAAAATAATTAGAAGTATTTTTCTATATGTCGAAAAGTAAAGCCATCATTTTCTAAATATATTAAAAATACTTCTAATTATTTCATCGATATTTTAAAAATGCATAAACATTACTCTTAGTATCTATGTTCAGAACAATGCATCTGGAAAAATTAAAAGAAAACAAGAAAGGTCAATCATGCATAAAACATTGATTATGAAACACTTTTCAACTTCAGTGCAATTTCATTTAAACATTTCTACAGTGCGATATATTCCTTGGTAATATTTTTAAAATTATCACAATACTACATTAATTTATTATATTTCAAAACTTAAAAGTTCATCGAAAAAAATGAATTTCATTCAAATGACGGCATTGAAATATAAATTACCTAGTTTAAACATATCTAAAATGCAATACATTCCACGGTAACATTTTTATCATAATACTACAATAATTTATTATATTTGAAAACTTCATCGAAAACAAATGAAATCTATTTGTGTTGCTGTTACTTATGACCTCCTGTTTTCGACGGAGTCGATACAGGACCAGTGACGCAGGAAGCAGGACAGATGAAGAACCACACAAAACAAGGGAACAATCTTTATTACAATCAGGCATCACTGACGAAGATCGGAGGCGATGCAGCTTCACATTTAGTCGAGGACCCAGAAGGCGGAAGACTGACTTTATCCTCGATAAACATCCATGCCTTACTCGAGATTGAAATCTATTTAAATGACGTCATCGAAATATAGCACGGCTCTCTCTACAAAAGCAGCATTTCATTCATAAACTTTTTTCCATTAATTTCTTTCATCACGATACCATAATAATTTATTTTATTTAAAAATTTAAGATCATGGAGGTACAAGTAATTAAACTCTATGCTTAAAACTTCATCGAAAAAATCGTCTGCTCTGTGTAAAATCAATGAATATTTTATTCATATCAGCTATATTGCAGACTCCATGAGCTAAATAATTTTGCGTTAAAGAAATGTAGCAATTCTTATACAAATCCTTCTAAATCTTTTGGTATTTATATTCTCCATAAGTGAAAATTCGACTTCGCTGTAGAAATAATCAAAGTTGGATGATCATTTAAACTCAATTATATTGTAATTGCGTTGTTTCAGTATGTAGATGCAGAGAATTTAAGCAAAAATAAAGCTGTTTTAGGACGAATACAACACTAAATATGAATTTAAAAGAACCTTATAAATCACGATTTTGATACAAGATAGATGGCATATTTTATTTAGAAGTGGGTCACGTGATCTCTTCATGTAATGGTCACGTGATCTCTTCAAATAAAAGGTATAATTATTATTTTAATTTTTATTTAAAAAACTACTGAATATATTTTGCTGACATTTTTTTATATATTTTATGGGATAATTCGAATATTTCCTAAAACTTTCGAAGCAATTTGGGAATTTTAAATCCGCTTAAAAATGTTTGAAAAACTAGGTCCCATAGGTTTCAATATATTTCATTTTTTCAACCCGGATTCAATCCAAAACTAATTGGTTTATATTAATCATTTATATTCCCATAGGTCCCACAGACAGTCTGAACAACGTACTAAAATTTCATTTTGATAAAGTCATTTTTACGGCAGTTATCGTGCTAACGGACAGACAGACAGACATACAGAATGAATGAACAAAGTCATAAGTACTTTTCAACTATGTTGTAAAGTGTTAAAAATTAAACACACTAAAGGTTAGGACCACTTTTCCATAGGTTAGCATAGAGGAAATGAATTAAACGAAGGTTGGGAAAATATCTTATTGAACCTTACATACTCTTTCTTCGAAACAAAACCGGCCGACAAAGGGGAGAGGGTAAAGCCGTCACCCCCGATAGAAGCTTTCGGAGGTGACGGTAAAGCCCTGTTGACACCATTGCACTATAATTAAAGTTCAGCACTAACTGTAAAGTATTATATTTATTATCACCTCAAAATGACAAACTGCCGGCATCGGAAGTTGAATCATAGCCTACCCTGTTGCTCCCACGTGTAAAGAATTACTTTTAACTACTTTACAACAAGAAAGATCAATCATGCTTAAAGCATTGATTATGAAACACTTTCCAACTTCAATGCAATTTTATTTAAACATGTCTAAAATGCAATACATTCCTCGATAATATTTTAAAACTTATCAAATACTACATTGATTTAATATATTTGAAAATTTAAACCTTCATTGAAAAAATTGAACTTCATTCAAATGACGGCATTGAAATATAAATTGCCTGGTTTAAATATCTCTAAAATGCAATACATTCCTCGGTAATAATTTTAGAATTATCATAATACTACGATAATTTATTATATTTGAAAACTTCATCGAAAACAACTGAAATTCATTCAAATGACGTCATAAAAATATAACACGCCTGGCTCTCTCTATAAAAGCAATATTTCATTCATAAATAATTCCCCCATTCATGTCATTCATCACAATACTATAATAATTTATTTTATTTAAAAATTAAGACCATTGAGCTACAAGTAAGTAATCTCTATGCGTAAAACTTCAGCGAAAAATATCGTCCTTCTCTTTCTAAAATCAATGAATATTTCATTCATATCAGCTAAGCAGACTCCATGGACTAATTTATTTTGTGTTAAAGAATTACAGCGATTCTAATACAACTCATTCTATATATTTTGTTGTTTATATTTTACATAGGTGAAAAATAGGCTTAATAGTAGAAATAATCATATTTGGATCAGCATTTAAACTGAAATATATTGTCATTGCGTTGTTTTAGTATGTAGATGCACAGAATTTACCAAAAATAAAGTAGTTTTATGACGGATACAACACTCAATATGAATTAAAAAGAACTTTAAAAATCCCGATTTTGACACAAGATGGATGCCATATATCATTTTGAAGTGGGTCATGTGATCGTTTCATATCATGGACACGTGATCGCTTCATATAAGAGGTGTTATTATTATTTTAATTTTTATTTAAAAAACTACTGAATATATTTCGCTGAATTTTTTTTTATATATTTTATGGAACAATTTGAATATTGCCTAAAATTTTCGAAGCAATTTGTGAATTTTAAATCCGCTTAAAAAATGCTTGAAAAATTAGGTCCCATAGGGCTCAATGTATTCCATTTTTTCAACCCGGGTTCAATCCAAAACTAATTGGGTGATATTATTCATTTATATTCCCATAGGTCCTATAGACCGTCTGAACAACATACTAAAATTTCATTTTGATTAAGTCATTTTTACGGCAGTTATCGTGCTAACGGACAGACAGACAGACAGACAGACAGACAGAGAGAATGAACAAAGTCATAAACACTTTTCAACTTTGTTGTAAAGTGTTAACAAAGTCATAAACACTTTTCAACTTTGTTGTAAAGTGTTAAAAATAGAAGGCGAAGAAAAAAAAAACAAAAAAAAACACTGATTTAGGCAGCACATGACTTTCCTTATATAATGCAACGAATTTTCGTCTTTAACGGTAAAAATTAATGAAAAAATCCACGGCACAGTGTTTGTAACGTTAAATTGTACATTTGGCGCTTTTCCGGAAGACAACATGTAAAATTATTTCGTACCCAATTAACTTACATTTTACGCAACTCTAAATTAACAATTAACAATATTGATGTCATCCTCAATAAGCAATACAGTCCATATTTAAATATTTTAATAATAAATTTATCCATTAGACGTCATTTTCATTAATTTGGCATTATTTTTGCAATTTTGACGATATTTTCGTCAATGTGGGTCTAAATAACGCCAACTTGGCGATATTTAGAAGAGCATTTCTTATATAATACAAGAAAGATCAATCATGCTTAAAGCATTGATTATGAAACACTTTCCAACTTCAATGCAATTTTATTTAAACATCTCTAAAATGCAATACATTCCTCGGTAATATTTTAAAACTTATCACGATACTACATTGATTTATTATATTTGAAAACTTAAACCTTCATTGAAAAAAATGAACTTCATTCAAAAGACGGCATTGAAATATAAATTGCGTGGTTTAAATATCTCTAAAGTGCAATACATTGCACGGTAATATTTTTAAATCTATCATAATACTACGATAATTTATTATATTTGAAAACTTCATCGAAAACAACTGAAATTAATTCAAATGACGTCATAGAAAAAATAACACGCCTGGATCTCTCTATAAAAGCAGGATTTCATTCATAACTTTCTCCATTTCATTCATCACAATACTATAATAATTTATTTTATTTAAAAATTAAGACCATGGAGCTACAATTCATAAACTTTATGCTTAAAACTTCATCGAAAAATATCGTCCTTCTGTTTATAAAATCAATTAATATTTCATTCATATCAGCCATGCAGACTCCATGGACTGAATTATTTTGTGTTAAAGAAATACAGTAATTCTAATACAACTCATTCTACATATTTTGCTGTTTACATTTTACATAGGTGAAAAATAGGCTTAATTGTAGAAATAATCAAATTTGAATGAGAATTTAAACTCAAATATATTGTCATTGTGTTGTTTTAGTATGTAGATGCACAGAATTTAAGCAAAAATAAAGTAGTTTTAGGATGGATACAACACTCAATATGAATTAAAAAGAACTTTAAAAAATCACGAATTTGAAACAAGATGGATGCCATATATCATTTTGAAGTGGGTCATGTGATCGTTTCATATCATGGTCACGTGATCGTTTCATATAAGATGTGTAATTATTATTTTAATTTTTATTTAAAAAACTACTGAATATATTTCGTTGAATTTTTTTTTATATATTTTATGGAACCATTTGACTATTGCCTAAAATTTTCGAAGCAATTTGTGAATTTTAAATCCGCTGAAAAAATGCTTGAAAAATTAGGTCCCATAGGGCTCAATGTATTTCATTTTTTCAACCCGGGTTCAATCCAAAACTAATTGGGTGATATTATTCATTTATATTCCCATAGGTCCTACAGACCGTCTGAACAACATACTAAAATTTCATTTTGATTAAGTCATTTTTACGGCAGTTATCGTGCTAACGGACAGACAGACAGACAGACAGACAGACAGACAGACAGACAGAATGAACAAAGTCATAAACACTTTTCAACTTTGTTGTAAAGTGTTAAAAAGGTAAGCCCATCATAGGACGAAATTAAAAATTTGCAAAACATTGCATCCCATTTGGCGTTCATTTTTATCAATTTGGCGACATTTTCATCAATATAAAATTTTTATCATTTTGGCAACAGTCTCGCCAATGTGGCGACACTTTTATCAATTTGACAACAGTTTCTCTATCTGTCAACATTTAAAAGAAAAGTCGAAAGTTGACGATATGCCGCCACAATTCGTCGCCAGAATTTCGTCAAGCGTTACAAACGGAATAATAGCTTATTCTTATGTTCTTTCCAAAATAATAAATTTTCATCAATTGGTTGTCATTTTCATTGAGTTAGCGTCTTTCTTATCAATTTGGTGACATTTTTTATCAAAAGGTTATTCTTAAAGTAGGTAAACGACTAATTGCGTCCAAATACAAAACTATTACCCAAAGTATCTTCTCTTATAGCAGATTCTTATATTCTTTCCAAGATATTGAATTTCAATCAATTAGTCTTCATTTTTATTGATTTAGAGTCATTTTTATCAATTTGGTGACATTATTATTAATTTGGCGATATTTTCGTCAATTTGGCAACATTTAAAGAAACTCGCCAAGTTGGCGATATTCCGTCAAATTCGTCGCCAACGTTTCACCAAGCATTCTGGATGTCGAAGTACATTATTCTTATAGTAGATAAATGACCAATCGCGTCAAATTAGAATGCTATTTCCCAAAATGTTTTCTATCGTGAATGGAAAGAGCTAGATCTATGAGGATGATGATAATAAATTTATGACATAAAAAAAGTATGAAAAGTGAACAGATTTCACAATAGTTAATACTTTTTATGAATCTGTGATTTTTTTTATAAATTTATTTAAAAAATGTGCAATATCTCGAGAACGGTTCACGCTAGTGTGCTAAAATTTGTGTCAATTATTTTCTAATGAAAAATTACATAAATGCTTATATATAACTTTATTGAATGTTTTTATTTTTTGACTGTTTTTTCAAAATTTCATTTCAAAATTTAGGTGATTTCTGAATATTCGATTGCATGTACAAACAATAGACTTCCAATATTCACCAATTGGGATTTTTGTTCCAAATTTTGTTCGAATCGCTTCATTCGTTCGTAAGATTTCGTGTCCACAGACTCACTTCGTACACACACATACAGCCATCTCCTCAAAAACGTCTGATTCGTGTTCAGGAATGCTTGAAACGTATTCTCAAGTCCAAAATTCGAATTTGAATTTTCGACCTCGTCACAATACTTTCCTTATATACATAGTACATATAATGAATAAGTACAAGGAAGTAATATATCCTCCAGAAAAATATGTGCAATAAACTTTATATCATGTAATAGTTCGAAAAAATTTTCTCTTAAGCAAATTAATTGTAGTAAATAGGTAGTGGCGTAGACAAGAGGAGGAGGGGGATCTGGAGATCATACCCCCCCGGAACCTAAAGGACTCATTAAATTTAAAACATGATATACGGAAAAAAAAAATGGGAAACAAAATATTTTGGTACTCTTCCCCCTCCCTGAATTTTTTTCTGCCGATGTTACTGTTAAGGTATAAAATATGTGTTTAACTAAGGAATATTTCTAAAATGTTTATTAATATCATGTTAAAAGAAGCAGGCTAAAACACATGTCGAAGACACATTAAATTTGCTAACGATGTATTTTCGAAATAAAAGTCACAAGTATTTTCTTTTAAATATACAGCAGTGCTCAAAAACTTGTATCACGTTTAAGGTGCTTAACTTGTAGACTTAAAGTGATTTAATTATAGTGTTAATTAATTAAAACGATTTAATCAGTTTGAATTGTAGAATTAAAGACATTTAAAGTGTTTAACTTGCAGGCATATATGACTAGACTTTTACTTGACGGATTGATTACATTTTTTAGCTATTTCATGATTAGAAAAACCTCCCTTACGTAAAGTAATTGCACCACTTCTCTTTTGCGGTGTTAATTGAATAAACTTCGCCAATAAGTGCTGATTTACTAACAAGATTCATAGCATCAAATAACACACACTATTAGCATGCCACCTCATTTATACCGAAAACTGGTGCATTAGGCAATCACCGCTTAACATTACGTCACCTTTTTAGCTCTGATGCAATGCACTGAGGATGCAACATTCTAGTTTATTACGCTACACTAAATATTCATTTCGGAAATTCTGAATTTTTCGCGTTGAAGTAAATTTTCTTTTAGTATCACTGTATTCCACACAATATTGCACATTAATCATTAAAATTTTAATCAACTTTATATATAGGAGTAATATTTTCTGCGTCACGTTCGCTGAAATCAATTTTTTCTGATTATTATCCGAAAAGTTTTGATTTCTTACTATAATAACGTTCTATTAATAAATAAGTAAATAACTTTCTGTGTACTTTCTTTCGTCAATTTTCGTGATACCACCCAAAACGTGTCTTAACGAAGAAAAAAACTATAAATGAAAAAAAAAATAATCTTCTGTTCTAATTTTTTCTTATCAACGTTTTCTTTCATTTTTACTTTTATTATACTGTTGCGAACGTGCAATATTCTGTTCGGCGCTTCCACTTCTGTCTGTCTCGAAGGGCAGCGAAGAAAATACAGTACATGATGTCAGCATGACGTGAGGATGATGTGAGTCCAAGGTTTGCAGGATTTTCCAGTTAGAAGAAGGGTTTACAGATTTGGCGATTTATCGCCAATTTAGCGATATTTGACGACTTCCGGAATGTTCCAGAAACGTCTCGATAGAACGATTATTCTTTGAGATACAGAGATTTCCAGAAGTTTCTATGGAAAGACTATAAAAAGGACTCGCCCCTCTTTTGATGGGAGATGACAAATGAACGTGACACGAGCTACATTTTATTGTGATTTTTGTCAATGTTTTGATAATAGTAGCGGTTGATTTGTGAAATTACTTTCGTCAACATTTTGAGAATAATATCTCTTATTCTGTGAAATTAAAGGAGCATTTAAGTACTGTTTGGTTGTATACTGTTCATGTATACTTTGTGCTTTTGAATAAACGTAGGTTATCCAGAAACTTGGACTCGTTCTTGTATCTTGACAATACACCCACAGTTTTAGAGGATACGTTTCGTAACAATGCATGTATTTGACGGTTAACGGACGATAAGGCAAGCTGGACTCACATTTTTACAACTAGAACGGCAGAAGCGGTCATTTTGACCGCATAACTACTTGGACTGCTGTAGTCGTTCTAGGAAGATCGTTGATTTGTTCTCTTATTATAAAACCTAGAATAATTTTCTTCTGTGTTTTCAATAACTTTAAAATATAAGAAAAGTCATAAAATTTTATGGGCTGGGATTAGCTGTTTGGGAGAAATCATTTCTCAAAGTAGTTATGCGGTCAAACTGACCGTTTCCGTCTTTCTAGTGTTAAAGCAAAATTTATTAAATAGATTTATAGAATCAGGGTCATTAGATGTTTAGAATCGCTCAACGACCTCTCGGTTCAGTTGGCTAGATAAATCGTACGACATACACAATATACCGCAGTGGTTTTCGAGTGAGTTTCACTGTTCGTGGGAAATGCACGTTTCAGGGGGTCTAGCAAGTTATGTTAGGGGTTGATATAGTTATGTTTCGTTCAGAGTCGTATTAATGATATTGTTCTAAAGCGGTACACAGTGTTTTTTTTCATGACTTTTTGACTGGGGGGGGGGGGGGGCAAATGAAATTTTGAGGTGAGGAACAAGTTTTTTATTTGCCCTATATAAATATATCTAAATGCTGTGTTACATAAATAGAAACTATGTTAACACAAAATGCCTTCGAGGGGGGGGGGCTTCGCCCCCCAAAAGTACGCCTGAAAGAAACACTGGGTACATGATATGCATGTGTTCGGGGATATTAGGAGATAGGTGTACAGAGGAAGGATATCCTTTTTAAAGTCCCTTCCCCCCCCCCCCCGTCATATGACGAGTATAGCAAGTAGTATAGTTATATTATTTTATAATGCAATTTTATTTTAAAACAAATAGCTGTTTTAGAAATGTTTTATACCACTAAGGGCTTCGCCCCTGCTTGCTACCCACGCTAACACCCTAACTCACTTCGCGAGTTGGTTACTTTGTCCTCAACTCGCTGGCGATGGTTGAGCTTACTGTGTAAGCTCTTTCAACTCGATCGGTCCACACGACAGCTTTTGTGCTTCCAATCGACTAGACCCATTGAATCTTTGCTCATACTGAAGAAACTTTTTCACATTAAGAGTGCATAAAAATAGAATAACTCAAACTAAATTGTCATTTAAAAAAGAAGCTCGATTTTGAAAAAGAATCAACTATGTATGCTTTGTAGACCTGTGGAAGTTGTGAGACCAAATAAAGCAATACACGTTTAAAATAGTACTCCATGGCGAGAAGCAAGCTGAACAAAGGTTCAGACGTGCAGACACCAGGTTTGAAAATGTACTTCAACGATGTTTATGATCTATAAATTCACCAATTTGTGATGGTGTCAACAAGTTGGAGAGTCACAATGTTTAGGTAGGCGTAACTCACATTCTCGGGTATCACCCGAAGAATCTACGTCATACAAGGGAATTCCATCAGGACTGATTCAAGTTATTATGGATGCAAGGCAAGGCAAGACAATGCCAATCAAGATAGGAGGACGCAAAGAAGATATGCTTACCACGCATTACTTGTTCAAGTAATGTAAAAAAAAACTTGCTATTAAAAAGCCGCTAGGATTAACTAACGAGAAGGAGGACGAGAAGCAAAAGAGAGATGATGATCAATATGGTAAGACAGAAAAAGATTCAGTGTGTGAAAACGTAAAAGTAGTAAAAGTAAATGTAGCAGTACAAACTCCAGAGTCGAACAAATTCGCTCCCTAGTATTAAGTGCTCCAAGTCAACAGACGGACAAAGTGTTTATTGTCTAGTGCATTTAAAATACACAGCCCTACATTAGCCCTACCTTAAAATACATTTTAACAATTGGATCGAGCGCAGAACTTTTAAACGTTTCGGTAAATAATTGCTTGGTCTCGGATCTCATCTTAAGTCTATTTTATAAAAGATGTTATACTATAATCTTTGACTTCTACCTAAATAAATCTTATAATTTAAGAATTTAAATTTTGAAGTCAATGACCAATCATTTATTTTTCAGATAAGTAAGTTGACTCTTACTGAGAAGATAATATTTGAAAGGTTATTCACGGGTAAACATTGCAATCAGAGTTTTTTTTTTTAAGTATACCTCCGTGAGGGCGAAACCCAACCCAGAGACATTTTATGTTAACCTTGTTTCTATTTATGTGGCACAGCATTTAGATATATTTATATGGGGCAAATAGAAAACTTGCCCCCTTAAAACTTCATCCTCTCCAGCCAAAGAGTCCTCAAAGAAACACTGATCGCAATGTACTCAATTATCACTATACACAGGAGTCCAGTATGGTAACTTCTAGGTTAAATACTCTTCCTTTGACTTTTAATATAAATTAAACTAAAGTTTAGTTCGAAAAATGCTTTAGTTCGGAGTATTTTCCAAATAATCCTCTACAAAATGTCCCGAATTTCATATTTTTGAGTCATGTATTTTATGCTGTACGAAACTGAAAACTTCAGCGAACGTGAAATTTGTTAAACAACAGCGGCGGCGTGAGCTAACTATTTTTTTTAATACAGAGAGATTCTTGAGATATTTCTTGTTTTTTGAATTAATTTATAAAAAAAAACCTATTCCAAAATTTCGTTTTAAGTATATTAAATAGGACTGAGTAGAACATTAGATTCAATTAATCTGCAAAAATACTGCTTACGATCGTTTAAAAATATTGTATAAGACCATCTGAAAATGTTAACTATAAATTTTCCAAGTTTGATTTGCAAATACTCAAACCATTCGTAGACAATGACGAAATTTGGTACAAACGAAATTTGGTACTTCAAATCCACAGACAATACTTCTTGGCGATATTTAAAAATATATTTTATTGAGTAGACGATATTCTATATGAATTTGGGTACCTCCTTCCACAGGGGCGAACACTTTCTCAAATCTTGAAAGATATTAAAATTGCAATTTTCTAATTTCGTGGGTTTTAAAGATAAATTTTCTGTGGTTGGAATATAGAAGATTTTCAATAGAACTTTTTAAACAGCTTTCGTAATCTTTTTAAAACAATGTATAAAATTTCATTTTTATTTTCTGCTTTAAAATCAATTTATTTATAGATGGACAGATGACTCATCAAGAAAGTCTGCAACAAGAGAAAATTCCTCTTATCGTCTGCTTGTCGCTTTCGAATTCGCCCATTCCTGAATGAAACTGTGTATTCATTCGAACTAAAGAATTCAGTCTGCGTTTAGATAAACGAACCCAATTAATCCCTGCTTTAACTCCAGGACATTTTCTAGTGTTCAATAAGTAATTTACGATTCAAAACTTTTTGATTTGAAAACATTGTAAAAGCATGAAATGTTAAGAAAAGGACGAAGAATAGAAAATATATTCTAACGATGAAGAAATCGATAAGGTATTTTCAGAAGAAAAATTTCATACCCTCCATTACATTATTTTGTTTTATGGACTGGCAAAATCAGAGAGAACACAGAACAGACGGTTTCTTAATCCAATTACTGCATCGCATGCATTCATTTCGGCTGTGTTTCAGTTGTTACAACTGAACGGGAAAGAAACAGCTGTAACTGTTGTTTCACTTGCAACTTGACGTATAATGCAGTCTAAGGAAAACTTCTAGGAGGAACACGATCAACAGAATGCTAGCCACTATAAATTATTTCCTAAAGGCAAAACTTGGATTGCGCGCAAGAACTTATAGTTTATGTGTGGTTAGTTTACTATCGTTTCATCACTTGTATTAACACATATATATTATATATTTGTATAACAAATGCATTTTTTCAGTTATTTGCATAAAGTAATACGATTAATTTTAGCAACAGTCAGTTCTGTGTGAAATGTAGCTCTGATAAATACAATATTGTAATAGTTTTGTTGACTTAGGTGTGAATCTTGATTGTATTCTTATTTTAATGAGCTCATATATCAAATAACTTCTGACGTTTTCCGAAATATTGGATATAGAAATTCTCGTAGTTTTCATTAGAAAACCAAGTTTTTATTATTTAACTTCTTGGTGAAAGCTAAATTAGAATATGCGCGGTTAATTTGGTATCCTGGTTATGTCTTTCACAGTTAGCTTATTGAAAATATCTAATCTAAAATATTTAAATATTTATGTTTCGCGGTCAATGACTAGTGTTCAAATGATCTATGAAGTGCAATGGTGAGAAACACTTTTGGTGTTCTGGGACTAACCTTTTACTTACGGGTGGGACAGCGTCCATCCGAAACGAAGAAGCTCTCAAAAAGACAGGTATTTGACATACTCTATCCCAAATAGTTCGATCCCCCTTTGCAAGCATTGGCGTTCTTAGACGCCAATGTCCCTAATATTTCAAGATGTATGTCGTAACTCAAAAACGAATTAAGAGATAGAGAAATTAAATTTTGCATAATTACTTTAATCAGAAATATAAAATTCCTGCGTGACATGGCAAAATTTCACATATATACACAACCACCCCTTACTAAAGTGTCTTCAGTTGACTCAGCGATCATATTAGTGATAACGATCGTATTAGTGACAGCGATTGTATTAGTAACAGCGATCGTATTACTGACAGCGGAAAACATCAGTACAATGCTTTTATTTAATTAAGAAACCAGATGATTTTGTGGCCACTAACTTTCGTTACATATAAATTATGGAAACAATTAAATAGTAAACAAATAGTAAACATACTTAAAGCAAGACTTTCTTGACCTTAGGGTGTACTAATTTGGCCGATAATCATATTACCAAAAATTATGATTGATTAATTCCACCTAAACTCAAACTTATGACGGAAATTACTAGGGGATTTTCCAAGTTCAGAACTTATGGACATGATTATTTATACATTTAATTATATTAATATTAACAGTTGAATTTCAAAGACATAATATCTCCAACATTGATGTAATGGCTTGCCTTGCCCTTAGTAACCACCTCCAATATTCTTATATATACAGGGTGTATATGAAGTGATTGTTAGAACTGTAAGGAGTTATGGAACTCACCAAAATAAACAACTTTCACTATACAATGCGGGGTCGGAAAGTAATCGGCGAGCTGCGAGAGGGCGCTTTCTCTGGAAGTGGATGAAACGCTGCGTCAAAATAGAGTGAAGTGAAGACGAATACAGTGAAGACGAATAATGGAAATTTATTGACAAAATGCTTAGAACAAATGCCCAAATGAACGACAAGCAACTGCGAAACAGGCATCACAGTGGCGACAGTGTGAACTGCGTACACTTTGGAAGATTCCTAGCATTTCACGAACGTCTGCAGCTGCGACGCTAATTCGGGCGACAAGGTCCTCTGGTGACTTGATGGGCGTCTCATAAACGGCGTTTTTTAGCTGTCGCCAGAGGAAAAAATCCAGGCAGGACAGATCGGGAAATCTGGGAGGCGATGCGACGGAATCACCACTGCCAATCCATCTTTTCGGAAAGGCAATGTCCTGGTAGTTCCGCACAATCTGGGTGTAATGTGCTGGCGCTCTGTCGTGCTGTAACTACATAATCACTCGATGATTTGCTGGTACAACACGTAGTAAATATGGCAGTACCTGCTGGAGGAAGGTGAAGTACTTCTGTCTGTCTAGGCGGTCTGATAACGGATACGGGCCAATTAATTGGTCGTGGATAAACCTTGCCCACACATCTAGAACATGTAGCATGCGGATTTACTGTGCTCTCCATTTTGACGCGACGTTTCATCCACTCCAGAGAAAGCGCTCTCCTGCGGCTCACTGGGTGCTTTCCGACTCCACATTGTATTGTGAAAGTTGTTTGTTTTGGTGAGTTCTATAACCCCTTACAGTTCTGACCATCAGTTTATATACACCCTGTATATAGGATGTCAGGGAGAGGCGATGGGGAAAGCACATATGGTATTCACAGTCTAGGGGTAGAAGACCCAGGCCGCCCGACTCACCAGAGGGTATGAGTAGCAAGGTGAGCGGCCGGACAGTCTAGGGGGTTGTTGTTGTTGTTGTTGATACCCAGACCGTCCGACCTACCAGAAAGGTGTAAGGTAACCGTTTGAACGGCCGGGAAGTGGATAGTCTAGGGGGTGTCGTTCCTCTGAGAATTGGAGTCTACATGGAATCCTCTCGCTGAGAGCGCAGTGTCCGTCCGAGTGTCTTGCTGTGAGAGTATAGCAACGTCGAAAAGGTGCGATCGCCAAGAGATGACTACGCCGAAGGGTCTAATAGCGACGAGAGCAGGCTATGAAGAGTAAGGTCCAATAGCCAAGAACTGGCTACGCCAAGGGGTCCAAGCGCTGGGAGCCGGGAAGTTCGATTGCTACGCTGTACAGTCCTACTGCTGGGAGAGTTGGCTAAGTCCAAAAATCTTATCAATGCGAAAGTAGGCTAAGCCCGAAAGTCTGATTGCTGAGAGACTTGGCGTGCTTCAACGGGTAGCTCGGTATGGGAGCAGGGCGGTTATAGAATTTATCGCCGCGGGTTTGAATTCTATCTGAGGCCCACTCGCTGCGAGAGCAGAAACCGTCGTAAGTCAGAGTGACAAAGTGGAGTATTTTCTCTTGAGAGTAACAATGGAATATATGACTTAATTTTTTAATTCTGGTCCTTTTGCTTTTTGCGCAGGGTGGAATAAATGGGCCGCGGGATTTTCTCGTCCATTCATTTGTTGCAGCATTATATACGAGAGACGGATGGGACTCATTCCCGAACTATTCATTGGCTCTTGGAAAAACGCTCATTTTAAATGCCTACATATTACATATTATTCCCAATGTCCTGCTTGATTCCGACTGCCAGGAAGTCTCGTTTGAATTCCGGAATGACTTAACACTTGACAGGGTCCATAATTTTCGCGAGAGTTGTCGTTTCAATTCTAACATTTATTTCTATATCTCGTTGTTGAATTTCATGACCTCTTTCTCATTCCTTGGCGTCGAACTGTCCCTTCGTATATGTGAGAAGGCATTGTGCTAGCAATTAAAATCTACACTGTACACATTGACTTACGTTGAGTTATTACTTCCCTCCTTCCCTCATTTATGGCTCGAGCCCGGTGAGAATGAACAGTGTTTGCACATTGTGTAAACATTGTGTTATGCTTCGTGACATCCTGTTGATTTTTTGTCAGATTGGACCAAGGGGAAGCTGTCAAAATGCAAACATTCTGTTAAAAGAAAACAGATCAAAGAAATAATATTGATATTTTTAAACAGAAATTTCCGCCTAAAACAAATTGAAAACCTTACTTAGATATTATCTTTACTTAGATGTTCTCGTGATAATAGAAAGTTTACTTGTCTCATATGGAGTGTGATAGAAGGCAAAATTGTGGTGCAATCCTCTGTGAGCATAAATTTGACCATGGCAAACACGTCCAACCAGAGTTCATTCTTCAAAAACGTAATGCTGGCTGTGTGGTAAGATTGGATTTGTCGGTCTTCGTAATATTACAAAATTACGACACATATTAAGAGGACTAGCATGAGGACCAGCAAGTAAAAAGCTTGAAATGGGTTCGTGGATTCTGTCATCTGCAATGAGAACGCGATTCTAACTTTTGGAACGCTTCTTATAGACTTTTTCTACGGTAGCTTCATGCAGCCTGAGATCAAAATTGAAAAGACATGTGTTGTTAAACGAAATATGTAGCTGGCTGCGTGGTATGATTGAATTTGTTCCTATTCATACAGGTTCGCAAAATTGTCTCGCATAGAAAATTTTGTTGCTGCTCCTATTACAGGTATTGGCTACTCCATGTTGATGAGCGTAGGAAAGTGTTAAACCGGTTCATGAATGTTACTATTTACAATGAAAGCTTGAAACTAAATTCAGGAACGCTCCCTATAGACGAGTTCTGTAAATAATTTTTCTCATCAAAATATACACCGTGGGCAGCCTCGGAGAGCACATTATGATTTCATTAGAAATGTAAAATAAACCTCTGACCAGACCAATAACTAAAGCATGTATGCATCGAATGTCTAACACATACAAATGTGAAAGACATAAGTTCTTATTTTTCCAAAATCGCAAAATCAGAATAAATAGGAACATTGAAAATCCTGAATAGCAAACGGAATCAAAAGAGTATAAAGTTTATGATAAATGGGAAATGTAAAATACATATATTTTGAGTTTCAGGACGTGACAAGAAAATCGTCTTATTTTTATCATATAAGTAAAATTTCAAACTGAAGATGTTTAGCGCCATCTGTTGTCTGCAACAAGTAAAAGTGACAGGAAAATATTCAGTCCAGCGAATGTGATTTTTAAAATGTTATATAGCATTCATTATTTTAGTTATTCCAATTAAGTAAGTAAATGGGGATTTATAAATAAAACATTTATGTAGGAAAATAGGTACGATTAAATCTAACTTGATATATTGATATTTCAAGTTGATCATTTAATCAGATATTTTATTTTATCAAATAAAAAGAGTTCTAGGTAGCACAATATTGTGTATACCGTATGTATACACATTGTGCATACAGTATATTGTGTAAAAAGTATTGTGTATACTGTATATACAGTAGTAGTACACGGAAAATGTTTAAGTCGTAATGAAGAATATCAATTATGTCGTAATGAAAAATATTAATTTCTATACGGGTTTTCAAAAATGCAATCAACATATTTGTTTCTAATATAGTTTGAATTTTTTACTGGGTACATTTATATCTTTTCCTGAAAGTCAATTTTTCGAGGTTGGTATGTTTATTGATACAATGTAATATAAAATGTGGAACACAGTATTTAAAGAACCATTAAACCCAAGACATTGAAATTTGGAAAAACACACATGGAAAATAGGTGTAAGTCAGTAGTGAATTCTGGACATCTATATTCATCAACTTGGATGATTAATTGATGGTGTGGCATGAATGTGTTCTTAACAGAACGTGGTCAAGTGCCAAAATGTCATGTAAATGTTATTTAATAAGTACATATACGTAGTGGTCACAATAATCCACCAAATTTATCTCACAAGCCCACTTATCGTAGGTAAAAATAAACAAACTGATCATTAGATACACAATTTATCTTTAAAATTATATTTATTTCTACGACTTTTATTGGCTTTGCTTTCAGACTCTAATTGGCCTAGCCTTTGTGTGATCTTGGGGTGCATCCTGGTTGGACCCTATGGAGCCTGTCCTAGTCTTGAACGAAAGCATCGTTTACACCCAATGTCGTCATCGTGATTTTTTCCCCATCTGATGATGTCATGGACTTAAGGGTCGTAAACTTCTCTGAGCACTCCTGTGAGTTCTTTGTTCACAGACTTAAAATTACATAAAAAATCTCACAAATGGCAAGGACGAAATTATAAAATAGAAAGTGATCGCTTTCTGTGATAATACTTTTTATATGCATAACACATATCAAACCATTACTGCCTTATATCGACTATATTATCAGTGTTCAAGGAATTATCATTAATACTTTAAAAATAGAAACAACCAAAAAATTGGCCATAATTAAAAGTATTTTATTAAAATCTCCTTTTACGGCTTACTAAAATTACACAGCCATAGCGCTATCGGGCATAACCATGCCCTTCATCAGTGGCGAAGTGAACAAGTGTCGAACATATGCTTAAATATAGGCCATAACTGCCAGACAACATTTATGTATTAACCATTTTACATTTTTAAATAAGAGACACTTAAAATATAATTTAATTATAAAATACAAAAAATACAATAAAAGGAAAAAAGGTTCATAAATTGAATGGTAACCAATAGAAATATCATCAAAAACAAAATAAAGAATCTACTAAATATTCAGAAAATCATATAAAGGTTTAGCACGTCGTGAGTCGAGAACGAGACTCTAAGCATAACTAAGGGTCTGAATGGGATCAAAATTGCAAATAGATTCACTGTAAAGATAAATAAAAAGGGATTCATAAAGTAAAATATTACGAGAGTTATTGTAGCTAATTAAAAGGAAAGTGTTATCAATCATAGGATGAAAATTATCGTTAGTAACAAACTGAGCTAGAGCCGGGGACAGTTGTTGGGTTGCTTTAGTATTTAGGTAATTTGGAGATTTGAAAATTTACTTTTATTTCTTTTTCCCTGGCTCAATATTCTTAATTTGGTAATATTTAAATAATATTTATTGGCTTTTCATTTATTCTTTAATTAGAATATTTTTAATCTTCTAAATTAATTTTCTTTATGATATTCTTAGTTAAAAATGTTCCATTCCTTAAATTAATATTACTTTTGATTTGCAAATTTTAGAAATTATTTATTTATTTGATTCCCCTTAAAATTCCCTTTAATTTGACGTCCCATTTTCCCATTTTGGTTAGAAATTCCGTTTGTTCTACAGTTTCAAGTTATTTCCATGTCTCACTGTAATTCAAAAATTTCAGTTGCGGCCATTTTCGGAATTTTGTTTCGCGGGCCCTTTACTGCGATTAAGCCGCCACCTAAGCGTTTTTCGCGCCTCTTTAGAATTCGGGATTTTTTTTAATTGGTTCGCGTTTTTACGGATCGTCTGCTCTCGGAATTATGAGTATTATTTTGGCAATTCTAATTTCGGTAAGCGAATTTTAATTGCTGCCGTTTATCTAAACTCGCCCTTTTGCCGCAAGTATAAATACGCGCGTAGAACTTTTCAGTTTGAGTTTTTTTGTTGAAATCCTTCGTTGTGCGTTAGCGCGAGAAGCGCGTTGTTTTTTTTTCGAATGGAACTTATGTTCCACGCGAGTTTTTTTAATGGAACGTTAAGTTCCTCGCGTTATTCTTTTTTTTCATTAGTTGTTTTAATTTAAATTATGCATTTTTCAAGCTTTTTCGCGTAATTCGCGACGTAACTCTCCAGAAAAGTGTATGGTGAAATTCCTTTTGCGAGTTATGTGAATGAAGCGTCTGACGATGACGTCCGAGTTTTGAGAAAATCCTAGCGTTCCAGATGTGGTTGTTAGGCCTCTGCTGATGTTTTTCAAAAGTGCTGAATCCTTTCCTGACTAAAGTTTGTTGAGATCCTGATCCCAAGAAAACCAGTTTTTTCCAAAATCTGTGCTGCTCCAATGATTGGAACTTTCCCCCTTGTCTGGCGGCCCATCCGGGTGAATACTGATGTTTTATTTAAACCCTTAATTTCTTTAATTCTGAATATGATTTCTCAATATTTTTGAAATGCATTTAACTAAAATTTATTCTGTAAAATTAAAATTCTAAACTTCATTCTGAGAGCAAATTTCTAAACCTTCATAATTTTTAAGAGCCTGGGTTAAATTCTAAAATTCTTTAAATTTAATATTTTGTTAATGATTTTTGATGAAATTTAAATAGATTGTTTTGAGTAAAGTTTTTATGTTAATTCCTTAATTTTAACTAAGTTGATAAAATTCTAAAATTCTAATGTTAATTCTTTCTGAGTTGCCTGCCTGTGAGCAGTGTTTTTGTATTTGTTAATTTGAAGTACAATTTAATAAACTAATTTTCTTAAAACTAAATATTATGTCTTCATTTATCTATCTGTTAAACACAACAGTAGTTTTGGTGCCGTGTACCAGTCTAGAAATTGCTCTCATGTTTTATAATATTTATTAGTAGTATTAAACTTTCAATTGTATTGCAATTATGGATGATATTACAGAAAGTAACTGTATGTATGTTTCTGTATTTGGGTCAGATGAAACTGGAGATGGCTCTAAAGATAAGCCTTTTGAAACTTTATTATATGCTATGTTCTTTGTTGGTAAAGAGCCATTTCCTTCATTTCTTACAAATTCAAATGATGGTAAAGATTGGGATTTAATTCCCAGAAGTCAGGTTGCTGGTACCAAGAAAACTTGGTTATCCTTATTGGAAAGAAATTTACCTTCTAAAATAAACATTGAGGCAACCTCTGATAATGTAAATTCTGTTGGTAACAAAAATATTGATTCAAATGTTAATAGTAAACAATATGACTCAAATGAACAGGGATTAAAAATAAATTCTTCTAAATGTAATGTAATGAGTAATTTTAAAACAGTCTCTTCAATAGGAGACTTTTTAGATTCAATCCCAGTATTTTCAGGAGAGGAATCTGGCCTCCCATTGGAGGATTACATAGATAGAATTAAAATGTTAGCTGACCATGCAAATTGGTCAGAGTCAGACAAGGTCTTAGTTTTAAAGTTAAAACTGTCAGGCATAGCTGCAAGATTTATTAGAGATAATCCTAAGTTAAAAGAAGAGAAATCTTTCTCTCAAATTCTTAAAGCTTTACGCGACAGATTTTCCTCAATAGAATGTTTACACAGTAACTTGAGAGCATTTCTGCAGAGTTATCAGAGACCAAATGAATCTGTGCGTCAGTTTGCTGCTAGAGTTGAGGCTTCCTCATACAAAACTGTTTCACCTGGCTTACTAAATGACAGAGTGGCAAACCAGCAAAGACTTGATGTCTTGTGCTCGGTTTTCATTGAAGGCTTGAAGCCTCATTTCAAACGGCTAATCCTACCTCAAAACCACAAGAGTTTTGACTCTGCAAAAAGGCATGCTGTGGCGGAGGAAGAGGTGTGGAGCAAGCAACATGGGGATGATCCCCAATATGTCATGAGTATTGGAGAGTCTGAAAATAAGCAGCTCCATGATGAGCTTAAGAGAAATAAAATGGAGGTAGAGAACCTCACTAAAAGGCTTGCTGAGTTGCAAACTCAGATTAACACCAAACCACAGCTGCCTCAAACTAGAGTGACAAAGGATAGCCGAAGGTGTTTTTCATGTGGTCTATTAGGTCACATAAGTGTGGATTGTAGGAAATTTCCTCAATCACACAGGTTCAACAGAAATTCTGGGTCTCTGCCTACTCGAATGTATCAACAACCTTTTTCTTTTCCACAACCTACACAAAACTATCCATATGGTTTTCCACAACAAATGCAAGGATTTCAACAACCTACTCAATTTTTTTACCATCAGCCAAATCAAAACTTTCAGCCTGACATTAATGAAACTAAACCTAAAATGAGTTACAACACTTTTTATACACCTAGGAGTGATAAAAATGACAGTGAAAAACAGAATTTAAACTAAGTAAGGGTGAAGGGAGTTTTCACTCCAACTTACCTTCTGAAGCCCTTGGGGTGTTACCTGTGGTGCAAAATTCAAATTTGATTTCATTACAGAATTTGTCTCTATCAGTGATTTCTGGTATGATAAATAATGTTGATATTCCTATACTTATTGATTCTGGTGCTTCTATTAATGTGTTGTTTACAAATGTATTATCTCATTTAAATATACCTGACAGTCAATTAACAAAGTGTAATATAAATTTAAAGGGCATCTCTAGTGATATTATAAAAGTTTCCAGGAAATTAAATATTAATTTACATTTAAATAACAAAATATTTAATGTTGATTTTTATATTATGGACTGTGATTCTTGTAATTATTCAGCAATACTTGGTGTGAAATTTTTAAAGGGTTATAAGATGTCAATAGATTTTAGTAATAATGTTTTATACAATAATATTGTAACTGTGCCTTTTGCAATTAAGGATGAATCTGTACCATTTTTATTATCTGATACAACTCAATTCTTTAATAATTATGAAATTAACAGAGAAAATACTTTGAATTCTGAAAAATATAGGGATAATTTGTGCCATGCACTTAGGAAATACACAATTCCTCCTCTATCGGAGGCTTTCATACAACTAAAATTAAAAGAGATTGTTAAATTTAATTCACCTACTGTGATGATTGAGCCTTTAAACAACAGTAAAATTCTGGTCGCTAGATCAGTAAATAATGTATCTAGATCTAATATATATAATGTAAAAGTATTGAATTTGTCAACTGATGAGTTGCACATAAATAAGCATTCAAATTTAGCAAAAATTGTTCCTATCACAGTAGTATCTTCCTTTTCAGTTAACAATATTACTGAGTCAAGTGCAGAGAGTGGTGATAATTTTGATGTTTGGGGAGGAAATTTTGATCTTTCACACTTAGACTATAATGAAAAAAGACAAATAGAGAGTTTAATTAATGATTATAAACATATTTTTGCTAATTCTATTCCAGATTTAAAGGGGTGTGATACAGTTTTTCATAACATTAACTTAAAAGATGATATTCCTGTTAAACAAAAACCTTATAGAGTTCCTTATCATGTAAGAGATGAATTAGATAGACAAATTAATGAGCTTCTTGAAAATGACATTATACAAGAAAGTGATTCACCATTCTCCGCACCTGTACTGTTTGTTAAAAAGGCAGATGGAACATTAAGATTAGTAACAGATTTTAGAAAATTAAATGATAAAACTATTGATGATATTTTTCCACTGCCAAATATCACTGAATTGATTGATAGTTTAAATGGTGCGAAATATTTTTCTACATTAGACTTAACATCAGGATTTTATCAAATGAAATTGCACCCAGACGATACACACAAATATGGCTTTTCTACACCTTTTGGCCACTATGAATGGAAAAGAGTCCCTTTCGGTTTGAAAAATGCCCCCAGCTCCTTTCAACGACTTATGTCCATCGTCCTAGCTAAGCTTTCCCCTTTACAAATTTCTATTTACATAGATGATATTGTTATTGCATCTAGAACCTTTGAGGAACACTTAATGAAATTAAAGGTAGTATTTGATAGATTAGCTCAACATAAATTATGTTTAAAGCCAAGTAAATGCAATTTTTTTAAATCTTCAATAAATTATTTGGGTTTTCAAGTTTCTGAAGGTATTGTCCAGCCTGACCCCTCAAATTTAAAAACTGTTAAAAATTTTCAAATACCCACCTCTAAAAAACAAATTCGCCAATTTTTAGGATTAACTGGCTTCTACAGAAAATTTATTGAAAATTACTCCTTAAAAGCTCTTCCCTTAACTAATTTAACTAAGCAAAATATTAAATTCTCTTGGACCCCTGAAGCAGAAAATTCTTATCAAACCTTAAAATCCGAATTACTTAAAGAACCCATTTTACATCTCCCTGATTTTTCAAAACCGTTTTCGGTATGTACCGATGCATCAAATTTTGCTCTAGGAGCAGTTCTCTGTCAAGAAGGAAAGGATGGATTTTTGCACCCTATTGCTTATGCTAGTAAAAAACTAAAAGATGCAGAAATAAACTATAGCACAGTCGAGAAAGAGACTTTAGGAGTTGTCTGGGCAACATCCTATTTTAAGCAATACCTTTTGGGAAAACATTTTACTGTTTATTGTGATCAGGCCTCCCTTTCAAATGTTTTAAAATTAAAAGACCCCACTTCTAGGATAGCACGATGGATAATGTCCATGACCCAGTTTAATTACAAAATTATTCATAAACCTGGTCGCCTAAATTTAACAGCTGATTATCTATCTAGATGTGTAAATAATGTAAACGTAAACACTATAGACTTGGATGTTGATACAAACCTTCTTTTAAGAGTACGTAATTCTCAAAATTCTGACCCTAATTGTATAAGAATTGGCTCATGCTTAGATAAAAATATTGACCCATTCCTTAAAATTTAATGTTTTTCTTAAAAGATGATGTATTATATTGTACTAATAGGAAACCTAAATTAAAATATCAAAGAAAAGAGCGTATTGTTGTTCCACAAAATTTGATCTCTGATATTCTAAATTATTGTCATGATTCGATCACTGCAGGACATGGTGGTTTTAGAAGGACTTTGAGGAAAATTCAGCAACACTTTTATTGGCCTAGGATGTATGTTCAAATTTTAAATTATGTTAAGAGTTGTCCTGATTGTTTACAGAAAAGAGGATTTAAACAAAAACAAAAAGCTCCTTTACAGAGGTTTCCAAATTCTACTTACCCTATGGAAAGAATAGCTATGGATTGTATTGGCCCCATGCCTCTAACTTACTCTGGCAATAAGTACATACTGGTAATTACAGACTATTTTACTCGTTGGCCAGAAGCTTATGCTATCCCCAATATTAAATCTGAAACTATTTTAAATTGTTTAGAAAACTTCTTTTCTCTTCATGGTGTGCCAAAACACATTATCACTGACAAAGGATCTAATTTCATTTCGAATGCTGCCATGAAGTTGTATGAAAAATTAGGTATTGAAAAACATACCACTACTAGCTATCACCCACAATCGGATGGAGTCTGCGAGCGTTTAAACAGTAAAATAATTAACACACTTAGTCATTTAGTGTCTGAAACACAAGAGGATTGGGATCGACATTTATCTTTTGCCTTGCTGGCCCACCGAACTTCAATCCATTCCTCGACTGGTGAGTCTTCAGCTAATCTTCTCTATGGTAGAGAATTAATTTTGCCACATCATCTTCTTTTTAATTTAAATGAACAAAATTTTACCACTGTTAGTGATTATAGTCAGGATTTGGCAATTCGTATGAAAAAATCTTTTGAAATAGTAAAGAAGAACTTACTTAAAGCAGCTAAAACACAAGAGACATACAGAAATAAGTCTGCTGTTATAAAAGATATAAAAGTTGGAGATTTAGTATATTTATACATTCCTGTTTTTCCAAGGGGACATTGTAAGAAACTCTCCAAACTTAATAAAGGTCCTTTTAAAGTTATACAAAAAACATCTAATGTAAACTTTAAAATTCAACATGTAAATGACACACGAAATATTCAGTTGGTGCACATTGACAGATTAACAAAAATTCCAGAAAGAGATTCTGTGTTCTTTTCTTGTGCACAATCTGATAATTCAGCAAGTAATACATCTCATGAGAATGATATAATTCCAACACAAAGATATAATTTACGACAAAGGAAAAACTAGAATGACATTTTTTTTTATTTTATTGTTGCGCAACATAATTTTTTTTAAGTGTATAATTTTTATATGTGTGTATTTGTTATTGATACATTGCAGAATGCTGCAAACTGGATTTAATTGATGTTGATTTAAGATAAAATTTGTTGCTATTGATATTGCAGATTACTGCAGGATTTAGAGAATGATTGAGAAAAGATTAATTTGGATTATATGAATTGATTATATTTATATTGATAGAGATATATAGTTACTTATTTATTGTTATTGAGAGTGCAGATTTATGCAAATATTTGATTAGGTGGTCCATGACGTAAGTTCTGATCACATATGTTGATATTTTTTGGTATATATTTGTTGTCGTTAAAAGTATTAGAGTTCTGCAAAGATAAAAGTGGCAATGTATATTAGATAACTGCAGATGCAGATGATGTTATGTGTAGTTCTGAATGGACATGAATAGATACTTGTGTCTTTGAAATTTTAGTATATTATTGTTACTTATTGATAATAATTGTTATTGTGTCAATTGTCATTTGACACTTCTATTGAAATTTTATTTATTTTATACAACTTATGTACATTGTTTTATTTTTTTAGATCACTCTATTTACACATTTTTTTTTCTCTTTCCAGCTGGTATTTATATTTTGTAGTGGAAGTGAGAGTTGTTTCTCATTGGTTATTCAAGGTACCTTTTCAAAATTCAATGTTTCGATTCTTTGAAAACTATTTGGCTGGTCCAATGTTTTCTTAAAAATTTATTTTTATTTATAGCTAATGAGAATCAATGTCAAATCCTCTACCTTTACTTTTGTCTACACAAATTTAGTGATCTGATGTACAAAAATTTATTCACTGTTATATAATTATTGTTTTAGTTTATAGTTTGTTAACAAATTGCTTATTCCGAAATAGAGGTTGAATTCGGATAAAAATTGCTATACTTAAATTGGTAACTTCTGATAGATATTTTATTTTATTATCAAAAATTTTTCATTTTTCAAATGAAAAATTTTTGGGGGATAGGTGGAAGGAATGTGTTGGGTTGCTTTAGTATTTAGGTAATTTGGAGATTTGAAAATTTACTTTTATTTCTTTTTCCCTGGCTCAATATTCTTAATTTGGTAATATTTAAATAATATTTATTGGCTTTTCATTTATTCTTTAATTAGAATATTTTTAATCTTCTAAATTAATTTTCTTTATGATATTCTTAGTTAAAAATGTTCCATTCCTTAAATTAATATTACTTTTGATTTGCAAATTTTAGAAATTATTTATTTATTTGATTCCCCTTAAAATTCCCTTTAATTTGACGTCCCATTTTTCCATTTTGGTTAGAAATTCCGTTTGTTCTACAGTTTCAAGTTATTTCCATGTCTCACTGTAATTCAAAAATTTCAGTTGCGGCCATTTTCGGAATTTTGTTTCGCGGGCCCTTTACTGCGATTAAGCCGCCACCTAAGCGTTTTTCGCGCCTCTTTAGAATTCGGGATTTTTTTTAATTGGTTCGCGTTTTTACGGATCGTCTGCTCTCGGAATTATGAGTATTATTTTGGCAATTCTAATTTCGGTAAGCGAATTTTAATTGCTGCCGTTTATCTAAACTCGCCCTTTTGCCGCAAGTATAAATACGCGCGTAGAACTTTTCAGTTTGAGTTTTTTTGTTGAAATCCTTCGTTGTGCGTTAGCGCGAGAAGCGCGTTGTTTTTTTTTCGAATGGAACTTATGTTCCACGCGAGTTTTTTTAATGGAACGTTAAGTTCCTCGCGTTATTCTTTTTTTTCATTAGTTGTTTTAATTTAAATTATGCATTTTTCAAGCTTTTTCGCGTAATTCGCGACGTAACTCTCCAGAAAAGTGTATGGTGAAATTCCTTTTGCGAGTTATGTGAATGAAGCGTCTGACGATGACGTCCGAGTTTTGAGAAAATCCTAGCGTTCCAGATGTGGTTGTTAGGCCTCTGCTGATGTTTTTCAAAAGTGCTGAATCCTTTCCTGACTAAAGTTTGTTGAGATCCTGATCCCAAGAAAACCAGTTTTTTCCAAAATCTGTGCTGCTCCAATGATTGGAACTTTCCCCCTTGTCTGGCGGCCCATCCGGGTGAATACTGATGTTTTATTTAAACCCTTAATTTCTTTAATTCTGAATATGATTTCTCAATATTTTTGAAATGCATTTAACTAAAATTTATTCTGTAAAATTAAAATTCTAAACTTCATTCTGAGAGCAAATTTCTAAACCTTCATAATTTTTAAGAGTCTGGGTTAAATTCTAAAATTCTTTAAATTTAATATTTTGTTAATGATTTTTGATGAAATTTAAATAGATTGTTTTGAGTAAAGTTTTTATGTTAATTCCTTAATTTTAACTAAGTTGATAAAATTCTAAAATTCTAATGTTAATTCTTTCTGAGTTGCCTGCCTGTGAGCAGTGTTTTTGTATTTGTTAATTTGAAGTACAATTTAATAAACTAATTTTCTTAAAACTAAATATTATGTCTTCATTTATCATCTGTTAAACACAACACAGTTTACCATTTTTAACATCGCAAGCATATTCAGCTAAACGAATACCGACAGTATGTTTAGTACTATCAATGTAGAACTTAAAGTTATTTTCTGGAGATAAAAGGGGAAAAGGGGGACAAATGTCCCCCTTCCACTGCACAATTCTACCTTTTCACTACACAACTTTATCTTTCAACTACTCAATTCTACCTTTCGACTACACAATTTTATCTTGCTCTAGGTTTTGCGTAATATATCTGCACAAAATTTGAACGCAACATGTGCATTCCATGTGCATATGTCAAACATACTCACACAAAGTAAAAAATACTTAAAAATGAGAAAATTAAAGAAGGATAATATTTGACTAGGAAAGTTTTATTTAAACATTTAAGGCAAAATATTATCACTTTTGACAATTTAATATGCACTTGGGTAAACCCATTATGACATAAATCTAAATACACTCTAATTAGGAAAATGAAATATTTCTTATAAATTGCGATTTACGTTCATAGCTCTCTCAATAATGACTTAAGCAGATTTAGTACTATTTAAATAATTGGATATCACTATAATTTTAAAAAGTGATTAAAAGGTTTGTTTTGATTTAATTACTGCGATAAGTTTTATTTACTGTCTGAGCCCATCTTAAGAGATTAGTATTAATTTTAACTTTATTGTTTTCATAACTGTAAACACTACTGTTCGAGAATCACAAATCTGTTTGCTGTTCAGGACAAATGTGTGTTTTTCGAAGTCTTAACCAGTAAAGGAGATAATATTTTTTCATTCATTTTCAAGATAATAAAATTTTCTCGGGAGTTTATGGTTATCAATTAACTCTTATCAATAAGGTAATTTTCTGATTCTTGCAGATATTTAATAAATAGAATTAATAATTTATATTGAGTGCTTTAGTAAATGTGAAATTATGGTATTAAAATAGGATTTATGAGCAATAATATATTCCTTCAAATATATGTTTTAACTTCTTTCCCTAGAGTAAAGCGCCTGATTTTGTTGCGTTTACATTTTTTAATTGAAGAAACTAAGGTTTCAGAATTATGCAATGATTAAGTTGACAGCTTGAACATAATATAGATTTTAGACATATTGATTTGAACATAATTAGAAAACATTTTGGAACTAATGGTCGAGTGAGAATTATTAATTGACTGTTCCTGTAAATTAATTGTAAAATTATTCTTTTCAATGTCTATAAAAAATTATCATTAATTATTTTTACAGTGCATGGTAATGTACAGGGAAAGTATTGGAATGGTGTCGAAAACCGGATGTAGAGTTTTCGACAGATCTACATGTTTCGAGCACTCTACAATACGAATATATTATTTTCAGCTTGACGTCTGTCTGTTTGTCTGTCTGTCTGTCTGTCTGTATGTATGTATGTATGTATGTATGTATGAATGTATGTGTGTGTGTGTATGTGTCGATGTGTCTGTACCATGCATATATCCACTCTATCTGAATAACTAACTATTCAGCGAGATTTTACAAAATTTGGTGAATGATTCATTTGTAGGTTACCTTAGTGCTGATTTGATTTTGGTTTGATAAAAAAAAAAGAAACCTGCCTTTTTTTTTCAAAATTGTCCCCAAAGTTGTAAAAATCTAAAATATAAGACTCTAAATAAAATCTAAATCTAATATAAATGCGAAAATGTGTTGATTACATGCTTATTTTATACGCAATTTTTGACTACAAAATAACACTAAATCGATTACTCTAGAACGAACCATTTTCGAGACAGTTTAGTTTTTCTTTCATTGTCACGAACTGGCGGCATTTCTAAATGCGATGAACCGACATATGAAATAAAAAATATTATAAAACTGCAAATAGAATATAATATCAAATAAACATCTTTGTCAGTTTGCGCAATTAAACTCAATTGAGTGGATTATGAACGAGAAAATTAATTTATCTCTGTAGAGAAGATCAAGTTCTGCCTCCGTCAGACTTTTATTTCTTAAAAATGAATTATCCCTATTTTCACATTGATTCATTAGAATACGCCTTGTACTCGAATATTATTCTATGTATTTAGCGAAAGTGCAAAAGTGGGGTGTAGACTTATACTTTTTGTATATCTTTTTGTTTTCCTCGAATGAGAAAGTTTAGCATAAATCATTCAGTTAAGACTCCTGTGCTAATTAAAACTAATTGTTATTGTTGAGTTGTATAGCAAGCTATATAGAAGAGTACTGGACATAATTTATTCATACGGCCGTTTCTTTTAATGTAGTTTTTGTTCGTCATTATGTGAAGGTTTCAAAGCGACTGAAAGACTGCGACTTTGTTTGAGGATAAATATTACAAGTATCACCATGTAATATTCCTCTTCAAACAAATGGAAAAAATAACAATTTGTTTGATAAAGAATAATAAATACAAAATAGTATTATATAGGGATAATGGAGTTAAAAACTTGTTTTAAAATCATGTATACATATTTTAAAAAATTAGTTTGCAGTCGATTATTAATTATTATTTTGCACATCATTTTGCAGAATTGGTTATTATTTCAGAAAGTTTGCCAAATTATTCAAATTGTAAATATAAAATTGCGTGTAATTGGTAACAAAATATATTATACAAAGATAAGGGAGTTAAAATAAATTGCTTTTAAATCATGCATATTTGTAAGAAAATGGCTTTACAGTCGATTATTAATTATTATTTTACACATCGTTTTACAGAATTGGTTATTATTTCAGAAAGTTTGCCAAATTATTCAAATTGTAAATATAAAATTGCGTGTAATTGGTAACAAAATATATTATACAAAGATAAGGGAGTTAAAATAAATTGCTTTTAAATCATGCATATTTGTAAGAAAATGGCTTTACAGTCGATTATTAATTATTATTTTACACATCGTTTTACAGAATTGGTTATTATTTCAGAAAGTTTGCCAAACTATTCAAACTGTAAATATAAAATTGTGTGCAATTGGTAACAAAATATATATATATATAAAGATAAAGGAGTTAAAACAAATTGCTTTTAAATCATGCATATTTGTAAGAAATTGCTTTACAGCCGATTATTAATCATTGTTTTACACATTGTTTTGCAGAATTGGTTATTATTTAAACAAATTTTATTAAACAAACTGCTTGTTTTAATATGCAGGGGCGAAGGAACATTTGTAAAGCTTAAGGAATCTTTGCATTGGACATCATATAAAACAGCTACTAAATAATATAAATGTAAAAAAGGATAAGATTGCTTTCATAAAAGAAAATTGACATTTTCTTCCTATTTCATTTTTCTTCATATCCTTCGAGTTCTTACTCCCACTGTTTAAATAGAATTTTTTTCTTCCATCGTGGGCTCGTTGCTATAGCAACAGCGATGGGAGCAGTCCAGGTGTAGCATTTTCTATAGAGATCAACAAGAATATGTCGTTGAAACCATTTTCGGCTGCAGTTACTGTTTTTAATATGTGTCTTCCGATGGTGAAAACTTATTATTAACCGTGAGTTAAATATAACCGATAACAGCGAGTTAAATGCAATCGATATAACCGCGAGTTAAACACAATCGATAACCGCAGTGTGCGCTTTGATTTTTCTACAAAGTATCAGCTTCTAATCAAGCTTTCATTGAATAGCACAACATTTTTTTGCTAACATACGAATAGTACAATGTCTTTTTGCTAACGTAATGAGATAGCACAATTTCGTTTTGCTAACATTATGAATAGCACAATGTCTTTTTACTAGCATATCAATTTCACAATGTATTTTTGCTAACATATGAATAGCACAACTTTGTGCTATCTATGCTTCATAAGAAATCCAGAAAAGTCTTGTTCATGGTTGATGGGCATAATTTCCATATATGAAGTGTAGACGTGCTGGACCTCGCTGCAACTAACGAATTTTTCATCATTATTATACCTAGGAAGCTGTATGAAGGTTTTCGAACACAAGCTGCACGATTAACAGCCCATAACTAACAACCTGATGGATCTACTGCAGTTCAAGACCATTCATAATATCCATTAACAACAGGCAATACGTCCTTCGCCTATTCTTCTACAGATTTTCTCCAATTTTAAATTTTCAAACTCACACACTATGCAAAATAATTGTATTGTAGAGAAAAAGTACATAACTTGCAGTTTCTGCATATTTTAATTGTAATTACTGGCTTTCACACCATGGCCAAGAGGGAGAATTAGTCCGACAATCTCTATATATCTTGAAAATAAATATTTTCACTGGGCTAGCCAATTTCGATGGTAAAAATATATTTTCAGGGAGCAGTCGTTAATTTTTTGATGTTGCGTTTAATATGGGGTTTTTACTAATACAGGGGGGGGGGGGCACAGGATAGCTTCCCCTCTGATGCTGGGGCCTCTCACGTTCCTGCATTAGTAAGGCCCTGGATCTGCTTCTGTGAGTCTGCAAGCAGGAAGGAAAACTGAATTGCATGTCAAGAGTGCCATATATGATTCCACGAAATTTATGTTGGCGCCCAGAGATGTAAATACTTCCCAAGTATGTGAGAATAATGACTAAGGAAAAGCACTATTCCCAACTTATACCTATGTGGGGCCCATTTTACCCATAGGTTGGGCAATATGGATATTTTGTAGTGTTCTTTTTTTATTTTTATTTTGTATTGAATTAGTTCAATATGCGTTAGAAATCCTGAATGTTAGTATTAATAAAAGTGGATTTTAAAATGTGAAATATTTTGTGCAACATTGTATTAAATATGTCAATCGGTAGAAAAGACAATCATAACAATACCCATCTCTCTTCCCCCCACTCACCTTATACCTACACAAATTTCACAGGGATACATTGATTTTTAGGTTTTCGCGTCAGTAACTAACAAACATATACACATTCAACCGGATATTTTTTAAAAGTGTTTAGGAAGTTTTTAAAAGACTTTTCCCATCAAAATCTCAAATTTGATATTTTCCGGAAAACAATATATCATCGTATAAGTAGGAAAAAATTAATTGGAGCGGTGGCTCCACTCGACTTTCTCATACCAGAATTAATTTCTTTTTTCAAATTTTACAAGAAAAAATTTGAAAAGTCGGTATTGTGGGTCCAGATTACAACTATATCGTGCTACCCTTCATTTTAAAGGGCTTGAAAAAATATTTTGATTGCTACGATTCTTGACAATGTACCCCACGAGGGAGGGACCTGCCCCCCAAGTGGGGCTAATGACATCACGGACAAAAAATATCTATCGCCGCTATTTTTCACAACAATCACTGAAACTATTGAGTCTCGTGATTATTGAGCCAAAAATAAACCCTTTTATGCACGATTATGTAAAATGTTGTCCTATACTGCCATGTTAAAAAATATAAAATTTAAAATAAAATCTAAAGTTTTCGCTCGATTTAAAAAAAAAATCTATCTAGTTCTAGATTTCTTGATAACAAAGCCGGATGTAAAGTTTCTTGAAAATCCCTTAATATTTGTGGCTGTTATTGTGTACACAAGAAATCGACCACAGACTTACGGACATCACTCCGAAAATAGTCAAAACGTGTTCAGATGCTCTTAAAATATATATTGGCATCGAAATCTCGAAATCGAAAATTTTCAGGGAAACTTATACTTTCTCAATACTACATATGAGAAAGTAACAAATGTAATAAAATGAACCTTTTATTTTTTACATTAACTTATGAAATAGATCCAATGCAAAAAGTGCCGAAACAGGATGCTATTTTAAAGAAAATGATTTGATGGTTAGATCGCGAATGCCATCAATGACTGATGGTTATCGTTATATATTATTATTTTACTCTCTGTTTAATACATGGTAATGTATAAGTCAAGTAATGGAACGGAGTCGAAGATCGGAACTCGAATTTTTGATAAATCTACAATTGCACGCCACTGTGACCAGTTCTCGAAATATTAAAGTTTTCTGGCATTTTAACAATGCCAAAATTTAAAAATGCGTTCAGCCACCAAATCAGAACGAATATTGAAATAAAACTGTACATTAAGTAATGTTTCATTGTTAAGCATTCGTATTGTTTTGTACAAATAAACTCAGTTTAATGCATTATGAAAGAAACAAAGAAAGAAAGAAATGAGTTCGAATCTGTAGCGAAAGTCATGTGCTGCCCACATCAGATATTTTTAGTAGTTTTTAGACTGTATTGGGAACTAGCAAACAGCCGAGCGCTCTGAATGAACTAGCGCGTATGAAGCATGCGAACTGTAAAAGATTTCAAATTGAAACTTAATTAAAAAATAAATTAATAAACAAAAGTACAAAAAAATAATTTTAATATTTGAGAATCCTATTAAAGAATATATAAGTTTTTGGAATTTAAATATTAAATTAAACAAATCAGAATAAAGGAAACAAATGAGATCAAAGTAGCACATTTAAATGGCAAAAACGTATTTAACATAGTTATAGGAGCACGTTTAAATCATAATGAATATAAGTGCATATTCGTTGATTAGATGTTTAAAAGTTGCTATGCATTTGTTATTTGTACGAAACATAGTGAGCATGCGCGGTTTAAAAATGGGCGTTTCACCCCGTTACAGTTCGTTTTAATTATTACAAGAAAGATCAATCATGCATAAGCATTGATTATGAAACACTTTCCAACTGAAATGTAATTTCATTTAAAAATTTCTAAAATGTGATTCATTCAGTGGTAATATCTTTTACATTATCACAGTACTACAGTAATTTATTATACTTAAATATTTAAAACTGTATCGAAATATAAATCATCTGATTCTTTATGCAAAATCAATGAATATTTCATTCATATAACTTGTATTCCAGACTCCAGAGCTAAATAATTTTGTGTGAAAAAAATTCAGCAATTCTTATGTAATTCATCTTACAATCGCTTGAGATATTTGCATTCTGCATATGTTAAAATTAGGCTTCCTTGAAGAAATAATAAAAGTTTAGGGATCATTTAAAATCACAACTATTGTAATTGCATAGGCACGGAATTTAGATACACAGATAATACACAGATAATATATATGTGTATGTGTATGTACTCAAAGTATTGGAATCGTGCCGAAGATCGGAACTCGAATTTTCAAAGGATCTACACGTTTTGGGACTTCTAGAACACGAAAAAACTACTTTTAGGAAGACGTCTGTGTGTGTAAGGGTGTATCTGTGTATGTTTCTGTGTGTCTGTGTGGATATTACATCCACTCTAATTGAAAAACTAATGGACCGAATTTCATACAATTTGGTAGGTATGTTTTTTGTGGGAAATCCTGATGTTCATTAGATTATAGTACGATTCGTAATAAAAGAATCTGCCATCTTTGCGAAATGGCCGCAGAAATTGCCTTTATCCACTCTAGCTAAAAACTAATGAACCAAATTTAACAAAATTTGGAGTATAATATTTCAATAACCTACAAGTGATTTATATACCAAATTTAACAAAATTTTGTATATAAATCATTTGTAGGTTATTCTACTACGATTCGGGAAAAAGGAACGGGCTATTTTTGCGAAATGGCCAGCAAAAATCGTTATATATAAAAATAAAAGACTACGTGTGCTCAATTATATCAATTAAATTCCTATTTTATATGTGATTTTTGACAACAAAAAGAATAAGACTAACCCCATTACTCTAGGACTAGCCGTTCTTGAGATATTCTAGTTTTTTCGCGTTTTCGCTACGCCACCTTTGACAATAAGTCCAGCTATCAAATGAGAACCAAATTTAAGTTTAACGTGTAAATTCAATGTCATTTAAAATACTTATGTTGTGCAGATAAACTCAAATTATCATTGAATAAATAAAGAGAACGAATATGAGTCTGCAGGGAAAGACATGTGCTGTCCACATCAGAATTTTTAACAATATTACATCAATGATTTATAGAAGTGAACGGGGATTATTTTCAGGCCATTTCGAAAAAAATGTATGATCTATATTTAAAGATCCATCAAATTTTTGTCGAATAAAATGTTCAACAAATTTAAGCTGTGTACCAAATTTTAACTCTCTAGGACGTAGGAAAGTGCATTTAAAATGCCATCAATTAAATTTATCATGAAGAGTTATATAAAATTTAAAAAAAAATGAAAAATTGTTATCTACCAAATTATTTTAAAATATGAAGCCACTCCCATATGCAAAACGTTTTAACAAATGGAGAGCTATTTATTATATAATATCTCTCTCTTTTCTTTCTGGAAGATATCCCAAAGTCAGAATTTAATTGAATTTGTTTTTTTCCCTATATTAAATAATTTTTTTAATTAAAAAACTACTTAACATATTTTACTGAATTTTTTTTTATATATTCTATGGGATAATGTGAATATTTCCTAAAAATTTCGAAGCAATTCGTGAATTTTAAATTTACTTAAAAAATGTTTGAAAAATTAGGTCCCATAGGGTTCAATGTATTTCATTTTTTCAACCCGGGTTCAATAAAAAACTAATTGGGTGATATTATTTATTTATATTCCCATAGGTCCTACAGACCGTCTGAACAACATACTAAAATTTCATTTTGATAAACTCATTTTTACGGCAGTTATCGTGCTAACGGACAGACAGACAGACAGACAGACAGACAGACAGACAGACAGAATGAACAAAGTCATAAACACTTTTCAACTTTGTTGTAAAGTGTTAAAAATGGTAATCCTGTAAATCTGCGTGGAACTTCACATATGTATCTATATTTTACATCTTCCTACCTATTGTAGTGTTTCAGTAGAAGAGATAGCAAAATTCAGGCAAATATTGATTTCGCTTCGTTAGGAATAGAGAAAAGTATGTTAGAAAGTTTTTAGTTTAATAATGTTTTGAGAATTAATTAACATATTGAAATAAAATCTATTTAGAATTTTGTTTCAAAGTAACTTACAAAATAATCACAAAATAAAAATTGATATGAAATGTTCTATATAACTTTCTTGATTTTAGCTACTGAAATTTAAATCTCATGGTCTTTAAAACACATGACCATACTACGTACAGGTCATGTAATATGAAATAGAAAATAATAAGTATTTTGATTATCACCTAATACGTCATCACTCTAGAAAAACCTGGGAACTTATTAACAATTTGTTAAGCAAGCGAGTGGATATTTGTATAAATGCATAGTACATATTACTTTCTCTGTAAATTAATATGCGTTGAAACAAAAATGGAAATAATTATGTAGACAAAATGGAATAGTTGTAGATTTTATTAACCTCTATCTACCTATAATGCAAAACTAAAAATACTCGTATTTGCATTTTTCTTAAAATTGATGCTTTCCTTATAATACGTGGTAAGGTATAGAGGAAGTATTAAAATAGTGCTGAAATTTAGAAATCGATTTTTCAATGGATCTCTCTCTTCCCTCTCCCTCATCTCTCCCCCTCTCATTTCTCCCTTTCTCTCTCTCCCCACTCTCTTTCTCTCTCTGTGGTTGTGTTTGTGAATGTCCTCTCTAGCTCAAAAGTGTTCGACGAAATCCCGAATAATTTAGTAAGCAAGTCAAACGTCTGCTTACCCTGCTTCTGATTAGATTTTAGCGTGATTTGTAACAAATCGTAAAAATCTTAACTAAAAGATTAAATATGCTTAATCAGATGTTTATTTTATATTCAACTGTTGACAAGAAAAAAAATAGAACAGGACTAGCCCCATTACTCTCTCTCTCTCTCTCTCTATCTTTGTATATATATATATATATATATATATATATATATATATATATATATAATATTTACTATCATGCGAAAATATGTCGACGCCAAATGAAAGCAATAATTGAATTAAAATAGCAAATTTAGTGTTATTTCAAATAAGTTATTTTTTATTTTGAGCTATTAGACTCTATTTTAAATCACTATGAAATAAAGAGGAAATGAGTCTATGGGGAAAGTCATATGCTGATCACGTCAGAATTTTTGAATAGCACGAAAATAAGTTAAATTTAAACTTGTTATATAAGACAATATAATTAAATAAGAAACTGCAAAATATCTATGTGTGTGTATTTAAACTTAAGAAAATTTTATGTGCTTATTTGATTTCAATTGTATACAGAGATATGTAGGTTATTTAATAAATGCCCCACATAAGCTCTTTTCTTCCAAGAATATAGATTCCGCAAATTAATTATTGATATAAACATTCTACATAATCTCGTTTTAGATATCGGAGGAAATGAAATATTTATCAAGTTATTTGATGGTGAAAATGTTTGGGTGAAATATAATAAATACATAATATTTAAAAAAAATATTCAGAAGTAATTCCTCTGATCAAAGTGAAGATCGTTTATATTCCTAACGCTTAAGTCTAAAACTAGTACAAGGTATTTTGAAAAATATATTGGTTACATTGTTGTTGCTACAGAAGCATGATTAATGTTCTTCTATATATCTTAAGAACAAAAGACGTTATCGATTTGCTTTGTGAACGAAATTAATCTATAAAATGTTAAGAAAGAATTCATATGCAAGATGTATGTAAAAAAACATATGCTTAAGGTTTGTTATGAATTATGTTGAATTATCCATAACGAATCTGAAATATATTTCTATTGTTATCACTTTGCATATATACGTCATATAATGTATAGGGGAAGTACTGTGACGGGATCTAAAATTCGAATTCGACTTTTGAACGGAAGAGCATCACGTTTCTAGTATCCCTGAACTCGAATCGAAAGTTTTTGAAATCATATCTGTGTGTGTGTGCAAGTATGCGTGTGTCTATCCGTTAGTTTGTATAGACGATATATCAAAAACAAATGGAGTGTTTTGAACGAAATTGGGTAAAAAATTCTCAATAAGTAAATACTGGAACCTTATTGATTTTAAACGCAATCGAATGTTTGGAATATTCTCAAAGCTTTGAATAAAATATTAAAGAAATCATAAAAAAATCAGAATATTCAATGAAGTTATGTAAATAATCATTTCTTATGTAATTTTTCTTTAGAAAATGATTGACATGAACTTTAAAACGCTAGCATGAATCTACCTCGAGATATTGCAATGTTTCAAATGTATTTATAAAAAAAATCACATAAAATTAAAAAAAAAAGTATTAACTACTGTGAAATATCTTCACTTTTTATGTGTAATAATATGCGATAAATGTGTCAACACCAATATCGTGGATCCAGTTCGTTCCATTCAAAAGAGAAGATACTTTATGTAATAGTTTTGAATTTTGACACCTAACATTTCGCCTATAGTCATTTATATATAAGAAATACTATTCTCTCTGTTTGTTTACAACGCTGGATGATAAATTTGATAAATTTGGAAACACATTTAACGACATATTGTCATATTGAAGAAAATATCGTTAAGATTGCAAAAATGCTGCTAATTTAATGAAAATAAAGCTAAATGGATGAACTAATTATTAAATATTTAGTTCAAAAAACTAAAATACCTTTGTGATTGTATTATTTTTAAATGCAAATGTTTCCGTTCTTTAAAAAAATTGCGAATTTTAGCACTCTTCCTTAAAAATTGTAACTAAACAATCGTAAATTTTAATGCTCTTTTTAAAAAATTGCGACTTTCAGCAGCCTTTCTCAAGAATCGAAAATGTTAACGTGGTTCCTGAAAAATACAAAGTATAGCGTCTTTTATCAAAAACTCGTATATTAATACTTTTAATCATGATAGCCAATTTTAGAGCTTTTTTACGGTAAAATCTTTCACACAATAAAAGAAATCGAGGATATCAAATCTCTCTACTACTAAAATAAATTTAATTTTCAATAAGTAAAAACACATACAAGGATAAAGAAATAAGTCATTATGTTACGCATAAATTATTATACAACGCAGTATAGTTCATTTCGTCTTTCTGTGATATATTTTAAAGCCCTGAATCTTGCTCTGCTCTCCATTTGCCTATAACGCTTGGCAATAGATTTGGGAAGTTTGGCAATATTTTGCCCCAGATTGATGAAAATATAGTTAACATGCAGAAATGACGCCAAGTTAACAAAAACGACACCATATTGATGAATTAATTATTCAAATATATATGGACTCTTATTACTTTCCTTATATACATAATGTATAAGGAACGTATTATGACGGGGTTGAAAATTCGAATTTGAGGTTTCGACGGGAGAGCAAGTTTCAAGCATCCCTGATCACGAATCGAACATTTTTGAGGTGATGTCTGTGTGTGTGTGTGTGTCAGTGAGTCTGTGGAGACGATATCTCACGAACGAATGGAGCGATTCGAATGAAATTTGGTGCAAAAATCACAATCCGTGAATGCTGGAAACCTATTGTTTTAAAACATAATCGAATGTTCAATAACTCCCCTAAATTTTCGAGTGAAATTTCGAAAAAGTCAACCAAAAATCAAAACCTTTAATAAAGTTACGAAAATACACACACTTAGAAAACGATTGACATAAACTTTAGATCACTAGCATGAACCGTTCTTGAGATATTACTCATTTTTCAAATAAATTTATCCAAAAATCCCATAAATGAAAAAATATTAACTGTTCAGAAACATGTTCCCTTTTCATATGTAATATCATGCGATAAATTTGGTGACATCATTCTCGTGGATCTAGCTCGTTCCATTCATGAGAAGAGATACTTTGAGTAATACTTTTGTATTTGAACGCCAATAGTCATTTACCTGCTATAAGAATAACTTATTTCTCCCTCTATAACGTTTGGCGAGATTTTAGCGGCGAATTTAGAGGAATGTCGCCAACTTGGCGACTTTTTAAAATGTTTCTAAATTAACGAAAATCTCGCCAAATGGATAAAAATGACGCTCAATCAATGAAAATGACGATTAATGGCAAAAATTCAATATCTTGGAAAGAATATAAATATCTACTATAAGAAAAACCTATTTTTTTTCACTGTAAAAGTAGTAAATTCATTGCATTATATAAGGAAAGTCATGTGTTGCCCACATCAGATTTTTTTTTAAAAATTATTATAGTAAGATAGCTTTTTATGAAAAACAATCATAATTTCTGTAGCAATGGTAATTTTTGTAATAAAGTCATGTATTGCCCACATCAGATTTTTGCTAATGCGGTCAATATTGATAATTGTCAATTTGGAATTGAGTGAAATACAATTTAATTGGGTGCTTCGAAATAGTTTTCCATGTTGTCATCCAGAAAGGAGTTAAATGTATAATTTAACATTAAAAACATTGTGCTGTTGATCTTATACATCATTTTCTTACTATGAAAGAAGTGAATTCATTGCATTGTACAGGGAATATCATGCAGTGCTGCCCACATCACAATTCTTCTATTACTTTCAAACCGGTCTATAGTCAAGCTGGATTCGAGTGCCATACCTTTATTCCACGACCGCTTGATTATAGCTAAGAGTGGCTTTCAAAGTTTCTTAGTTCGTTTAAAACTATTAAAGCTTCGATTGAGTTGAAATATTCTTTGTAGACTGGATAAAGACTATTATTCTATTCAATTGTAATATTTGAAATGTTAATGCATTTCTTCAGGTTACTACTCTAAAGTTTCAGGTGAGTCGGACTACCAGGTTCTTAAAAATGTTTTTCTTTTCGCCAGTCAATAAAATTATTTTCTTTGATTCAGGATCCTGCCTAGAATTTAATTGGTGAGGTGACCATGTCTGTGGAATATAAGCGATTGCAGTGCACTTTGCGGGGGATTTAAAAAGTTGGGATAACAGACTCGGCAACAAAACGAGATAGACGACAAAATACAAATACACAATTGCAAATCATTGTCTAATTAATGGTAATCAATACCAGGAACGATTGAAATTCGTGTACGATAAGCAATAAATAATAATCTCATACTCAATAGGTTGCTAGATGCGCCTCCAAGCCACAATACTGTTAAAAGTTGCAGCACAATTAAAGAGCATATGCAAATAATGCAAGTGACATAGTACACATCTGTGAGACAAAAGGCAGCATGTGCAGACTAAATATGGGAATTGATGTACAATCACGACTCCTGATGGCGTACTACTCGCCCAATCAATGAAGTTTAACAGGTATTTATCGCCATCTATATATATCTGGTATCGATTTTATTAATTAGACTATGTTCTACTACTTTATACTTGGCTTTATTTTTCGTCTATCTCGCTTTAATGCCGAGTGCATCATCTTAACTCTAAAAATTCTCTGTTAGAGGCACTGCAAGACTTTTCTAGTAACCATCTATGCCTGTGTTTTTCAAACATCTTTAATCGTGGAATCATTAAAATTTTGCTCAAAATTTTCTTTTAATTTTTAAGAAAATCTGACTGCGCTATCATATTGCGGAACCCCAAAGGTTTCGTGAAACATACTCTGTAAAACGCTGACCTATGTTATTTTATCAACGTTGCTTTTTACTTTCCCTGCAATACATGGTAATGTATAGAGAAAGTATTGGAATCACACCGAAAATCTCAACTCTAGTTTTCGACGGATCTGCACATTTTAGGATCCCTAGAATACGAAAAAACTATTTTTAGTGTGACGTCTGTGTGTGGGTCTAGCTATGCAATGTACGTATCCACTCTAACTCAAAAATTAATGGTCCAAATTTCATAACATTTGATAGATAAGGCACTTGTGGGTGACCCTGGTGCTGATTAGTTTTGAGTATGGTTCTAAATAAAACAATCCGCTTTTTTGCGAAAAGACCCGCAAAAATTGTCTGTATCCACACTAGCTGAACAACTAAATAGCTCAAATTTTACAAAATTTGGTAGATAAGTCACTCGTGAGTTACCCTGGTGTTGATTAGATTTTGGTACGATTTGGAAAAAATAACCTGCCTTTTTTTGCGAAAGGGTCCATAAAAATCGTCAAAATCTAAAATAAAAATTTACGTACACTCAAATATATCAATTAAATGCTTGCTTTATAGATAATTTTTAATGATGAAATAAATAAGACCAACCCCAATATATTAGGATTAGCCGTTCTCGAGATATTGTAGTTTTTAGCATTTGCTAAACCACTTTTGAAATAAGCCCAATTACCCAATGAAAACAAAAATTGAATTAGAAGTGAAAATTCAGTGTTATTTAAATGTGAGACCAGGAATCGATCTCACACCAGTTATTGTGAGACAGTTTTATGTACATTATTTATTGTATTTGAAACGCCAGACAATACATACCTTCAGTGTCAATGACGACAAAGTTTACAACAGGCTGATCCAAAGGTCAGCTAAAATAATAAATTTAGGGGTGTCAAGACAAGAAGGGGTAGAAGGACTCTTAAGAAAATGTAAAGAACGACATTGGATAAAAAAGCTGACCAATGGAGAAAATGCTTATTGCGTCGCTGTGAAGGCTGCCAATAAGAGCAAAGGAGGAGTTGTTGTTGTTGAGACCCAGACCGTCCGACCTACCAGAAAGGTGTAAGGTAACTGTATGGACGGCCGGGAAGTGCCACCCAATTTAGACCGGAACCCAGTGGGGGAGGCATCCACAGGGACCGTACCCTCCTTCCCCTACCACCAACCTCTCGGAAGGACTTACGGACCCACATGTTTAACGTGATCGTACTCCGCATGAACACGGCGGCATTTTGTGGTAGCGTGCAAATCTAGCGCGCAAACCACGGGGATACCGCACCCGAGATGGCCAACAGCACGCGGTGTTCCGAGGTGGTCACCCACAAAGTACTAACCGCGCCCGATGCTGCTTGACTTCGGTGATCTAACGAGAACCGGTGTTTTCAGCACGGTACGGCCGTTGGCCCGAGCAAAGGAGGAGTGTCAGACCTGAGGCAAAACCGCCACAACCTATGACACAAGAACGACTAGAGATAACAGATATAGTAAGAGAATGACATAAGTACTATACGTTTAGAGAACGGTTTCGACAGCGAGATTGCAGCATGAATTTTACGCGAGAGGTGATATCAAAATTCACGATGACTTCTGCACGAATTGCAGAATGTAAACCACAAAGTCAGGAATACAGTTATTCCAGTAGTTTTTAACTAGTAGTATTAACACCTAGCCAGCAGTACAATATGATCGGCGAATTACGTGTGGGCGATTAATACTAGTTAATTCCAGTAAAATGAGCGACATTAAGTACGTCGTGACCAAGCCAAGACAGTCTTGAAGGTATGTGTTCTTCAAATAATATTGCAGGTCCTAAATACATTTTAGGCATTTTAACTAATGGTCTCACATTGTCTCTCTCCGGCGCGAATAATTGTTATAATTAAGTGATTTAGTATTTTATGTTGTTAATAAATGATTTATTGTTAAAGTTAAAATGGTGCAATCAATTTAGTAGTATGTTAATTAATATTCCTTTATAGAACTCACGCTAAAGGAAATAATTGGTGGGTTTTAATAGCGGCACACAACGCAGTGTATAAATTAATAATGAGTTCCACTAAAACGAATTTACGGCTATGTATATTAAGTATAATTTACCAATTTAACAGTAGTATATAACATACTATTCTTTCAATCTTTGTTTTGTGCACCACACCAATAATAAATGACAGTTTCTCAGAAGTAGCACTCAGAAACAAATCTCTTGTTCGAGCCGCAAAAGAACGCAATCAATACCTGTCATAATGCAAAGCTTCATCTTTCTAACGCTTAATAAAGAATCTATCAAAAGTATTTCGAGAAGCGATATTTTCACCACAATCGGTTGCTATAGAAACGGGATTTTCTTGCTTATGCAGAAAAGCATAGAAATAACGAAGGAGAGTTTTAAGCATACATGCAATTAAGGTGAGGTTTTGAGACAGAAGTTTAAGCAATTTCGTCTTACCTGAAGTAATTTTAAAAGTCCCCCCCCCCTGTCCAATACGGTCGGATTATTTTTTAACGCTTTTTAGAAAATGATTTTATCATTCGTTTTTTAAAAATATTTTATTAAAAATATTCTGTACTTCTCTACTTTTGTATTAATGTGAATTTTTTTTAAATTAGAAATGTTGAGTTAATGATATTTATTCACTATTACAACATATTCCTTAGAATCTCTAAATCGAGTCCGGATGACTAACCGGATAACTAACGTTTTGTTAAAATCATCAGTAAATATAAACATGAACAATATACAGTTCAAAACTCTTTTGTTATTTTACAAGTTTACAAGAGCAACTGTAAGATACAATAAATGGTAATTAAATGCTCAATCACAAATCGTAAGGTATTCACTTTTTCATTTTAATTCTTTTATCACTTTAATCATCTAATCATCAACAGCTCCTAGTTGAACGATGGCCAGCTTATATATCTTTTGTATAAATTTCTGCAAAAAACCCACGTGACTCCTGATATTCTTAATTAGTCTAGAAAAAAGAAGAAATTTACAGAACTCTCCAGAAGGCGCCAAGTTGGCGATATTTTGCCTTATTTGTGGCCAATAATACAAAAACTTAATCGCCAATGTCAAACAACTCGGATCTTCGAACTTGGCCTGTAAAAGTCTCTTTTCCTCGGAGGCAGACAATATGCCGTATACCTTACGTATTTGTAACAATACTTATTTCGTAACAAATAAAAATGCAAAGGGATTATTGTTTCGAAAAGATTTCATGGAAGCAAATTAATATGACGTTGAACAATAAATGCCGAATACGCTTAGTGCAATAATATGTTTAAATAAAAATTATATTCCTTTCTATTGAAACGATTAATGTTATTTCTGATTTCAGTTCAGAGTTTTACAAAATTAGTTTAAAACGTTAGGTTCATTTTGTAGCTACAGGGTCATGATTTGTAGTTGAGGGATAATATGACTGAAACATGCAGTATAAACATATTCTGAATAACCAAGACCATCCTTCTATACTCAGGATTTGCTCTCCGTATTAAAACAAGGTATCAGTGGATCTAAAAATTACTGCTCCAACAATTTAGCTGCTGAATTGACTTTAATAACAGCTATAATACCTTAAGAATAATTTATTCTATATATTTATTTATTTACACATTTCATTTTTATTTAATATTTTCACTTTTTGCAGGCCATTTATAAAATCAATTAATTCTATCTTTTCGTTCTTATAATTCGAAATACATTCTTGAAAACTCATGAAACACTTAATCTTTAAATTTAAACGATCTCTGATAGACAGCTTCTGACTTGTATGAAATAGTTGATCATATACGCCCGGTGTGTGCTCTATTCACACCTGCTATGCGAGGAGATCACGGCTAATGATAAAATACCCCGTTAGACTCAAAACTAAAAATAGAAATAACCGACAGATTATTACAATAACTAAAATATTAATAATTAACTGAATTAAAACGTTAAATTCAGCGCAAATAAAGTAAATAAGCATGCATATGTTTAATACGTACATAAACGTTACTAATGCAATACAGTAATGCCCCGTTTATATGCTGTTGTTTTCAATTGGTATATTTCACCCCATTAACATTAATTTTAAATATACATTTTTTCACCGATTCCTTGGGAAGTGTATAAACAGTGTCTTATTGTATTTCCAAATAATATTTTAAGAATTTATGACTGTATTTGCGTTTCAATTTATTTTAGAATTCTTTATTACCGCATACTCGTGGTAAAATGTAGTTCTCTCTGATCTGAAACTCTCGTGTTTCCATGGTAACTGTAAAGCACATTTAAAATTCTTTCTTGCCATTCTTACGATTGGTTAAAACATTTAAAGCCATAATTTCACAAAATATATTATTCTTAAGACACGTATATTATATGAGACTATATCTTCTATTCGACTATGTGTCTGTAATGCTTGATGACAAATTTTACAAAATACCACCAACTTGGTGACTTTTAAAAAATACTGCCAAATTAACAAAAATATCGCCAAATACTAGAAAAGTGTAACTTTGTATTCTATCGTACAGAGAAAATATATTTTTCCCTAAAAGTTTGAAATTTGAGATTTCACGAAAAGGTAATATTTTGGATATTTTTTTACTTTCTGAAAGACTAAAAAATGTCAGTTAAATTCCAAAATATCCCAGCTATGCTTTATTCCCACAAGAACCAACTTAAAACTATTTGTTGCTTCTTTGCAGCTATATAAAAGTGCTGACAAGAAACATTATCAATTTAGAAGTTCAAATAATAACAAAGCTTGATTAATATTTAAAATTATTTATGTAAAATAAATATTTAAAGTCAGAGGTAATTTAAAAGTTTGAAATTTAGGTGTGCCACAATTTTAAATTATTTCATTATATGTCAAAATACAATTTTACAAAATTGCTAATATCTTCACTCATTAACATTATATTTGAAGTTGTGGGAGATTTTTGACAGATGTAATGACGGACAAACGTGGAATCGAACTGACAAATCAAAAAGGCTTCATCTAACACATCATTGTCTAACTATAAAAGAAATTACATTTTAGTAAATTTTTATAATGATCACAATACATGTATTTGGAGTTAAGGGCTTTGTAGAGACATCATTTCCTTTGCTGTGTCTGTATATGATGAATCGTTGAAAAAAAATGTGTCACTAAAATTGCAAGTATCTATATCTAAACAGAGTTCGAACTGCATATTTCCAGAACTCTACTCGAACTGGAATTATACCTCAAACTGAGCTCGAACTAGTAAAATATTTTTATAAGCACTTTCTGAAGGTTTCGCTCCTTCCTTTCACCAATAAGGCAGTTCGAATACTACTTCACACCGTTGGGTTGGTTTTGCGAGATTTTTGGCACAGTATTCTTTAATCTGAAGAAATTTTCTATTGACTTGTTTGTTTAGTCATGTGATTTTAGTGTTAATAAATTTTATTTTTATATAATTTTATTTTTACATAATTTTATTTCCATACTACAATTTTTTTTTGTTTGGAGACTCACAGTCTGGCCTGTTATTATGAATACTACTTAAATTTTATTACTCGGAACTCAAACTGTACTTATATAATATCCTTGATTCTGTTGATCTTAAACTTGCAATGTACAAAACAATACCATTATTTCTTATTTAGAATATTTCACTATACCACTACAATTTTCGTGTTGTTTCATTATAATGGGCTGTACCATGTGTACCAATTATAATTTGATCTATTACGATGTGTGACTCATTTGTGACTCATACTAAGATTATGGTTCTTGATAAGCTAAAAATACTTATTTATTTCATTCCAGAAATTGAAACGCTTTTTATAAATAGATAATTGTAGGTCTGGATGACTGCCAGATGTTTCTGTTTAAATGAATTTTCTTATTAACAGAACTGATTCGCTTTAAGGAACTACAAGACAGATTTTAGACAAATATTCGGAGAAACTGATGACACGGACGCTGGTAGTTTATAGATACTTATCACTGGAACAAATTATCCAGCACACCCTGAATCTAAAAAATTCGCCTGCTACGTAAATAATATTTGTTAAGCTTTTTGTCTTTGCGTTTCTAGAAATGACAAGCCTGCCTCACACTCACACCACGTGATACTTTGAATTTATAAACATTAGATACATTTAAGCCAGCACAATTCATGTGGTCGAAATACGTTTCCTCATAAATAGTTTTGCGGCTATTTATTCGATATATGTATTCAAGGACAATTTCTCCTAATTTCACTTCTGAATTGAAGTGGTAAAATATATGCACTGGTGTCCAAAATTAAAGTTACAAACAAATTTTTTGTAATAATTCAAAATAGCTACAACTAATATTTAAAAAAGTAACATTATATATATATAAAGTGGGGAGGGGTGAATGTAATGTAAGCATCCAGTGTTTGTTAAACCGTTAAAAGGTGCGTTTAGTAAGAAAACGTAAAAGTGACGGTTTCCTGATTAGGAAAGTTTTGTCTATAGAAGTGTGTTTCTTGCAAGAAAAATCACGATACGAACTGATTTCAGTTATAATGGACTCTCATAATCGTTTAGACGATGAATTGAGATAGAGAGTCATCGGCAGGTTTGAAGCTGGCCAGTCTCAAGAGGTTACGAGTTACTCCCAATGGTTACGAGTGCCTCGAATGGTGGTACCCAGGTTATGGCACCAATTCCAAACAACAGATGCTATTACCAGGTGGTGCGATCAAGGCCTTCCAGGAGCCATGACACTTTCGGAGGATCAATACAAGGCATTAACAGCACGACGCCATTGACAGATGACGGCTATAGAGCTCCCTCAGGACCTCGCTGCTGCGTCTGGAACAACAAGTAGAGTGTATGCAGACGCTCAGCAGAGAAGGCCATTTACACCCGGAGATCAGTGGTGTGTGTCCCCCTCAACAGATCACAGAAGAGAATCCACTCTTTCGTGGAGCCAAGCACACTATTCTTGGACACAGCAAGATTGGGGTCGTGTCCTCTTCAGTGATGAATCGATGTTTAGAAGTGATTTCCGACGTGTCTTCATCTGGAGAGAGCCTGGGAACCGCTATCGTCCTTCCAATGTAAAGGAAATCGATCATTTTGGCATCTTTAACCCGGGCACTGTGATCACACAGCGCCATAGGAATGAGGTCCTTGAACCTTATGTGAAACTTTTCCGGGGAGCAGTCGGAAATGACTTTATTTTATGGACAATAATGCGGGGCCACACAGAGTTCAACTTGTCGACGATTTTCTGGAGGAAGAGGTTATTCGTCGTATGGTGTGGCCAGCAAAGTCGCCGGACTTAAATCCCATAGAGCATGTTTGAGACGAACTTTCTAGGAAGATCAATTGCACGGCGTCAATCCCCTCCCAGGATCTTCTAGTCGTTAAAATCCCCGTTTTCAGAAGAATGGCATTTGTTGCCACATGCTATGATCAACAACCTCATTTACAGTATGAGGGCAGGTTGTGCGGCGTATAAAGCTGTGAGGGGTGGCCACACTCCTTAGTAACCAGACCATTTTGAAGATATGATGTATCAAGGTATGTCGTTTTTGGTCTCACTCGCATATCGCAAAAAATATACCTCTTGTTTCTTTTGTTATGTTTCTGTTGTCGGATGTTACTATTGGCTGTCTCGTAGTATGGAGCATCCGTGTATAAAATTCTATTACAATAAACCAATTATTTTTCGAGATCTCACATGTTTTTTGTTTGTAACCTTAATTTTGGACACCAGTGTAGTATAAAATATTTGTGAGACTGTTAACGACATACGTACATGAACAAAAATAATTTGTATACATGTTTATGATGGTAATGTTATATTTTCAGGTAAACAAATTTTAAAGAATTAAGAATTTTTCTGAAGAACAAATTGCATACGAAAGCTCTGATTTAGATACATTTATATTTTCCTTACAATATACAGGGTGATTAAAAAAGATGGGCCAAACTATAGGAGGTGGTAGTATACATTAAACCAAGCATTTTTTGTCACAGTTTACCGCGTCATCGGAAATGAAACGTAGAGGCGCCAGTGGTATTTGAATTGTGAAACCGATGAGGTGAGGCGAAAACGTATGAATGAGTTATAAAATGACATTTAATAAATAATAGTTACAGTAATGGCTCAAAAGATCGACCGCCAACCTGAATGAACGTCTCACAGAAGCGATGGAGGGATTGAAGAACTCTCTGGAACAGACCAGGAATGTCGCGCACTTCGGCAGCAGCAGCCGAAATTCTGTCGACGAGCTCCTCTTCAGATTCAACGAGAATGTCACAGATTCACTATTTGTAAATTCCTCCATCGTCCCAAAAGTTAGAGCTGCAAATAACTGCTTCAAATTGATAAGGTGGTATATTCAATGTTACGAAAATTTGCATAAGGGTTCCTCTTCCTCCCCAGATGAAATCCACATACGTGGATTTCTTCTTCAACCAGAAAATAACAACCAGAATAACGGTTTTAAGTTTGCGGAGCGGCGCTTCCCAATGAGTAAGCGCTCTGTAACACCTTTATGTTTCATTTACGACCCGGTGAACTATGACGAAAAATGCTTGGTTTGGTGTATACTGCCGCTTCGTAAAGTTTAGACCAGTTTTTTAACCATCCTGTATTTTTCCTATCATAATCCCTTCAGAATGTAAAGGCAAATTATACGTGAGCACATAGGCTGCTGTGCCTTGAGTAAAAATTTAATTTACTGCCAATTCATTTGCTTTTAGAAGATGAAACCTTACACAACTAATAATAGAAAACTATATTCTCCTTTTTATGAGCTTATTAAAAAATATGTTAACTCACTCATTTTAAATCAGATTCAAAGGATTTTTGGAAGCATTAGAATTGTAATGAAATACGTTTATAAATTCAGTTCTAAACATTTAAGTGAAAAATTGACAAATTTAAAATATTTATTACATTTTGCCACTATACATATTTTCCTTCGTCATTATTCCTAGCTTTGTGATTCGTAGTTTTGTGTCGATCGATAGAAGGCGCTCCTATAGCAAAGAGCTATAAATGCTGTTTTGATTGAAATAGAGTTTGTCGCTCCACTATAAGAGCAAGCACCTTCTATCGATCAATGCGGAACTATAACCTACAAGCTTGGAATAGGAACGCTGGAACGAAAGAAAAGCGAGAACTTTCCGTTCGAGTTTACAATTTTCTTTCTTTGGTTATTAACATAACTTGGTTGTTTCATTTCCAATTCGAAATAAATTGAAAATGTATGGGACGTTTAATGCAATTTAAAAATTTATTATTTTAAATTTTCATGCGCACCCCAAACTTTGCAAATTTTATTTATGACAAACCACTATTTTCTATACCGATAATTCGCATTTTTAATTTTTGTAGTTACACAATAACATACATACATGGCCAGATGCTATTTAATAGTGTAGATTACCTTGCATATATAATTTTTATACAATGTCATTTTTACATCCAATCTATATAATAAAAGGCAATGTCTGTGTGTCTGTCTGTCTGTGTGTCTGTCTTATACACTATACGTTTCGCGACCGCGCGTCGGAGAGCTACGAAATTTGGCAATCGGAGACCCGGGGGGGGAGGGAAGGGGACACGTGCAAACCGATTTTTAAAATTTTAATTATTTTTTTATTTATTTAATGTTTTATGCGATTTCGACCGTTTTTTGCCCTTTTTGCCCTTTTTTCTCCACGATCCAGACATCGTAGAAAAAAACAAATTACACCATCGGAAAGAGCAGAGAATTTCGAGTAAAAATATATCAATTTCAAATCTGAATTTCGATTTCTAATATTTTTTAAAGATTTTAAAACAAAAGTCACTTTTTGCTCAAGAAAACGATTTTTGGTTTTTAAATTCTCGCATCGTGAAAAGTACTCATAATTTCGACTAATAATTTACATTTTCAGAAAGGTCAAACATCTGGCATTCTTACAAGTCCAATCTGGTCCAGAAATAATGAAAATTGCCTTCAGGATGGCAATTTTAAAGACGTCATGATTTTATATTTCTCGGCGTTCCGCTCGGCGTACCGCTTCGTTTCTCCCCCGCTGAAGCAGGGAAGGTGGTGGGTGGGGACGTCAAGGTGGAGGTGACGTCACGGTTCTAAATAGAGCGCCTTTGCTCTATATAAATTATTATATTTATATTTTAAATGATGGGACGATCTGGATTTTTTAAATGTATATTTTAACTTTTGGATATTTTAATTTTATGGATATTTTAAATGATGGAACAATGAAACAATGGAATAAGGATGATGGAATTAAGCATATGGTCATTTTAAATTGCAAATTAGCACGCGGGAAGTTAGCGGTAGACCCGGGTTCGATTCCCGCCTCTGCCAAAACTGCCGCCGTGTTTACGTGGAATACGATCACGTTAAATATGTGGGTCCGTAAGTCCTTCCGAGAGGTTGGTGGTAGGGGAAGGAGGATACGGCCTCTGTGGATGCCTCCCCCACTGGGTTCCCGTCTAAATTGGGTGAATATGTAGAAAGTTATGGAGATTGTCGCGGAGGGCGCGGCAGCCCAGTGGTTAGCGCGCGGGAATTGCACTCAGTAGGCCCGGGTTCGATTCCCGCCACTGCCAAAACTTACGCCACGTTCACGCAGAGTACGATCACGTTAAACATGTGGGTTCGTGAGTCCTTCCGAGAGGTTGGTGGTAGGGGAAGGAGGGTACGGTCTAAATTGGGTGAATAAAAAGAAAGTTATGGAGATTGTCGCGGAGGGCGAAGTAGCCCAGTGGTTAGCGCGCGGGAATTGCACGCGGTAGGCCCGGGTTCGATTTCCGCCACTGACATGGAGTACGATCACGTTAAACATATGGGTCCGTATGTTTTTCCGAGAGGTTGGTGGTAGGGGAAGGAGGGTACGTTCCCTGTGGATGCCTCCCCCACTGGGTTCCGGTCTAAATTGGGTGGCACATCCTGGCCGTCCAACCAGTTACCAGGCCCGGGTTCGATTCCCAAAATTGCCGCCGTGTTTACGCGGAGTACGAGCACGTTAAACATGTGGGTCCGTGAGTCCTTCCGAGAAGTTGGTGGTAGGGGAAGGAGGGTACGGTCTAAATTGGATGAATAAAAAGAAAGTTATGGAGATTGTCGCGTAGGGCAAAGTAGCCCAATGGTTAGCGCGCGGAAATTGCACTCGGTAGGCCCGGGTTCGATTCCCAAAATTGCCGCCGTGTTTACGCGGAGTACGATCACGTTAAACATGTGGGTCTGTAAGTCCTTCCGAGAGGTTGGTGGTAGGGGAAGAAGGGTACGGTCCCTGTGGATGCTTCTCCCACTTGGTTCCGGTCTAAATTGGGTGAATAAAAAATAAGTTATGAAGAATATCGCGGAGGGTGAAGTACCCCAGTGGTTAGTGCGCGGGATTTGCACTTGGTAGGCCCGGGTTCGATTCCCAAAATTGCCGAATAAAAATAAAGTTATGGGGATTGTCGCGGATGGCACGGTAGCCCAGTGGTTAGCGCGCGGGAATTTCACTCGGTAGGCCCGGGTTCGATTCCCGCCATTGCCAAAACTGCAGCCGTGTTCACGCGGAGTACGATCACGTTAAACGTGTGGGACTGCAAGTCCTTCCGAGAGGTTTGTGGTAGGGGAAGGAGGGTACGGTCTCTTTGGATGCCTCCCCCATTGGGTTCCGGTCTAAATTGTGTGGCACTTCCTGGCCTTCCAAGCAGTTACCTTACATCTTTCTGGTAGGTCGCGCCAACGAGTTTGCCACGGTCAGAATTTTCAAGGGTAGCGAACAGGCTGGTCGCCAAAGGCGGCTAGTATTATAATAAATGTCACTAGTTAATCGTTCATGGGAATTCATAACCCCCATAGGATGTAATAAACATATACTTTAAAATATTCTAATTCCATACTATAAATTTAATAGTTAAAGTTTCTGAGTCAAATAAATATTTTTCCACTAATAGGTTTAAATATTCTAATCTAATATATGTTATTTTAAATGTTTTACATATATGCATGAAATTAATAAAAAACCTGACAGCAGTTAGTAAATAATGGGAATTCTCAGAAATAGAATAAATATATATTTCTAAAGTTTGAGATGTACATTTACGTTAACATATATTGAAATACATTATTTAAATTACGCAGTTAAAATTATCTTCCCTTCACCCCTACAACACGTAGCTAAGCATAAAAGTAGTATACGTGCCAGAAATTCTGAAGCGAAAAGATTTAATATTTTTATGTATTTACAAATTTAAAGTAGTTTCTGGTATATAAATAAATCATTCTTTTTTTTATGTTTTCTGTCCTTCTGTGGTATCGATGCCTTTCGAACAAACTAAATATTTCAAATGAAATTCGATACGGTTGTTTTAATTCGCAACTCAATATTAGGTTAAAATTATTTATTGGGTTTAGTTAATTGGTTAACTAGCTTTTGTAGGAGGCAGGTTACATTGTCTTACAGTTTTCAATTTTCTTATTTAAATTGCGCAGCTAAACATAACATAGCTTTTCCCCCTTCCCTAAAACATACAGTGTATAGGTAAATTCCTTATTCGTGAAAGAAATTCTAAAGCGACAAAAATTCGTTATTTTGATGAATAAAAAGCATAAAATATGTTTACGAATATGAAACAATCATTTTTTAAATATATTTTGTGCAACTTTCTGTTGTTTAAAATGAAATTTTTGTTTTAATTGGCAGGTTGTTTTAATTGGCAACTCAAAAAGTTTATCTAGGTGGTTTCAGTTAATTGGTAATTATTTTTGAAGGAGATAGATTGTATTGACTTAAATGTTTCAACTTGCTTTCGAAATTAGAAAAATATGTTTTTATTCCGTTATTCGAAATAAATAACAATTTTATGTTTCTAATGGTGGACTTTAAAGGACGTCAATATGTGCTATTCTTGAGATATAATGCGTCTTTTATTTAAAGCAAAGAATCATAATGTACTAAAGGCGTTCAGTATAAATCAAAGAAAAAACAGTTTTGTAAGTACGTTTAACAAAGAATAAATAAACACTCGTTTAGCAGTTATAACTAGAGTTCTCTACATATCGCACTGTAAGGATTAGCGATTTCTATTCTCGACTTCTTATTTTTCAAACAGTGTCTTCCCCGAGGAAAGAAGAGTCAACATTTAAATAGCAGCCGCGTAGATTACGTACGGTAGAGGGAGCTGGCACCCAAGTTCTAAAAAGGCGAGGTGCGAAGCACGAGAGAGTTGGTACGTGGTACGTGGCGTATGTGACTGAAGCTGATGATAAAAAGGGTACATTCTGATTTATTATTTGTAAATTACGTTAATGGGTGTTTATTTTATAATTTTCTACAGTTTTAAGAATAAACTTGTTGTTTTGATTAAAGATTCCTACGTGTTCAGTTCACCACCTTTACAACACGCCTGTCAAGTTATAAATTTAATAGCTCTCTAAATAACTGAGTGATTTACATTAAATTTGGTTTGCTTATTTATACCGGCAATAATAATAAGCTTATGCAATACATGAATGCTTGTGAGAATATAACTTACTGTGGCATATAAATTAAGAAAATGGAACTTACAGTTTACCTTACAATTAACATTAATTGTTTATCTTTAATTTTAGTGATTAAAAGTGTGTTGTGTTTAAACAATAACCCTCCAATTATTTTTACCTTATATGTGAGACCAGAAATTGTTCTCACATGAGACATTTTTATTTGATTATTTATGGTGTCCTTTAAAGAAAAGAAAGCTTGAGTCTGGCTGGCGCCGAACTTTACGACAACTTGAACTTTTAGGTCAAATGTTATAAATTTAGGTGTGCCAGGCCACAGGGGCTGAGAGGGGCTGCGAAATGATGCCATTGGGTTGAGAAGAACCAATGAGCGCCAAGGGGAAGAAGGGCGGAGCTACCCCCCCCCCCCCCCCCCCCCCCCGCCGAAGGAACCACAGCTTGGACCAGCGGAAAGAAATGAGAGTTCGGAGACACACACCCCAGAGTTGTGGATGAAATACACGAGTTTCAAATATAGACAAAATGAGAGTGCAGTGAGAGACGAAAGACAACGAGTAGCAGATATGGACGAAAAGAGTGCAGTTGTAGACGAAATCAGATGTAGCATATAAATCCAACAGATTTGTAAAGGTTCCGTAGATGTTCCAAATTAATGGAGGTAGATCAAATGGCGAGTGCATTAGTAGTACGAGGAGGAGCCACACACCACAGAGTTATGGCAGTATAAGACTGATGCAAGCCTCAGAACGATGATAAGCCCAAGATTAAACTGGAAGGTATGTGCTCTAATTGTTACCGGTCCTAGACACCATCGTAAAACTAATAATTCTAGTCGCATATCTCCCCTTGCTAAAATAATTAAATGAAAATTGATAATAATTGAAAATTGATATTTATGAAAATTGGTGTTATTGATAAATTGATGTTGTTAATAAATTATATTGTTTAAGTTTAAATAGTCTAAGCTTTTTAATATTAATTAATAATTCTTTTCAGGACTTACACAAAAGGTAAAAATAATTGGAGGGTTATTGCTTAAACACAACGCACTTTTAATTTATATTAATTATTTATTTATTTTTCTTTTATAACAAAGCAGTATATAAAGTTTCGCAAAAATCAATTGGTATTTGTGACAGCTATAGTGCACACAAGAAATCAACCACAGATAGACAGACAGACGGGCATTACTCTAAAAATAATCAAAGCTAGTTCAGGAAGTCCTGAAACATATACTGGCATTAAAATTACGAAATCGAAAATTTTCGTGCAAATAATACTTTTTCTATATTCAATATTCTATAGTATCTAAAAGTATATTCAATATTCTATAGTAGCTACAAATATATTCAATAGTATGAGAAATTAAATCAAGAAATGTAATAGTACAGAGTAATTAGCACTACACATCAAAATAGCTCTGTGGCCAACAAGACCCGGTCTTACCAGCTAGCATTGTTCCAGCAATCATTGTTTACTTCCACAGATATAATATTATGAGGATTTTATATTTTGAATAATTTGCCTTTTGAAAATGTAAATTTCAAAATATTCTGTTTTGTTTTCGTTTTTGCATAATATGTCTAGGAGTAAAATTTTCAGTCGTTATGTAAGATCATTATAGAGTCAAAATGTTCACAAACATACAGACATTGAAAACGTTTTTTCCTTTAAAATAACGAATTAAAACCATTTCAGGAAACAGTTTCTTCATATTATAGTAGAAGAAAGAAATATTAAAAATTCACATTATCTTTAATTTTAATTAGCAAGCAGCATTTAAAATATAATGCTTCAAATAATTATACTTTTTTCTAAACTTTTTACTTCTTTTGCATTTACAAACGGGAAAATTAATTAAATAAATACTTTCTTTGTCTCTCATTCGTTAATGTAATCAAATCAGTAAATGAAAAATAAGAATTTAGTTCCTTCGACTTTTAAAGTTTTCATTTTAACTTTAAAAATATGTATAATATATATATTCAATCGTTTACTTTTATTTAAGATGACTTCTATTATTGAATTCTATTATTTTCCTTATTCTTTAAAAAAATATAATTCTATTAATTTTTGAGATAAAATCAACTCACTAAAATCTTCATTTAAAATCTTGGAAAATCTGCAACAGCATTTAGATTTTAAAAATAGATGCTATTTCTTTAAATCACGTTACTAGAGGCATTTTAGACTTGCTGGATTTATCCATCACTTCAAGAGATCACGATGGCTTTATCGAAATAATTCCATGAGGTGACAATTGCGATTTGTGTTGGCAGATTGTATTGCAAATGTTAGGTGAAATTAACAAGTCGTCTTGAAATTAAATTGTTATCTTGATTTTCGATTGTGATGAGACGAGACAGAGATCTACTATATATAAAAACATTTTTCAATTTAAAATACTTCAATGTTTATCGTCAAAAATTTTAGTATGTATTTACTGTAAGAGTGACCTGTTACTATAAATATATCAAATACTATTAAATACATGAATATAGTTAGAAGCAAGCCTAAGCTATCCCATAAATATTTTCATATTCAAAAGATATTTTCATTGCAAATATCAAAACCGCCCAATTAATGGCTTGCTCTTAGGATTACAAAATATAGTAAGGAATATTTTCGTACGAATTAAATTAATTAGAACAAAAACTTTAAATTAGCGGTAACATACCTTTGAAGTATATCATCTCAAGTTCACTTTGCAGATAGTAGAATTTTTGATTACATTTATTCCAGTAAGTTAAATTTGATTTTGACTTCGTGATAATTATGTGAATATGTATTAAATTATTCTAAAGGAGTTGAAAATACAGAAACATGATTTTAAAAATATGCTGTGTTTCTAGGAAAGTCTTAAAGTACCGCAATAACTTTGTAACTTTGTTGCCCATGAGTGCACATGTTAGGCCTATTCAGAGTAAAGTGACCATGTCCAATCCAATAAAACTAACTGCTGCCCCCTAGCAGACTTAGATAGCCCAACGCACGAAAGTTAGGGTAACCAATTCAACAACAAATCGAGATAGAAGAATAGTGCCAATCACAAAGTTCTAAAGCATTCTATATTAAGTAGAAATCGACAATAATTTGTACAGAAGACCTTTATTAAACACCATATGGTTGTAGGCGAGTGGCTTTCCTATTCAGAAATGATGCAACAAATACAACACTTACATGCACAGGAATCAAGTGCTACATCCTGTTGAAAATGCACTTCGTCATTGCCAATGTATATTTGAAATCGAGAAAAATTAATACACAATATTTATTTACGATTAGTTGCTAAGCATTTAACAGGCAGTAAAGTAAGACATATTTATTGCCTTCCATATACGCGTTTTGTGAGTTCCTGGTGTCAATCTTCACTTATTTGACCAGTGGTTCCCAACTTTTCCTACAGTACTTATCCCCAGAGTTAACTTGCAATGGCTCCTTCCCACCCCCTAGCATACGCACAGGTGTTCATTACTCTATAATGAGTATTTATGTACATTTATTACAAATTAAATGATACTGGTAAAACTGGATTGAAAGTATCAATCAAAAATATAGCTGCACGACTAGAAATACAAATATACCTACCTACAGCATTTTGCAGAAATGATGTGGGTAATAACTGTTCATAATTACAACCAAGAGTTTATTCCTAATGAATAAATTTATAATAATGTAAATAAAAAAGATGTTTTTCGTATTTTCACAAACTGTACATATCAGCTTGAAACTTGAGCTTGTTTTAAATTGCACAAACGATCGATGTTTGGTTCTAATTGAGTCAAACCCACACGTTCTTCACATTAAGACAATTTCTGTACTTCGTTTTAACTGCAGTAATTGCCGGAAATCCAGCTTCACACAGGTAGTTCGTTGGAAATTGAAGCAATACTTTCAGAGCTATGTGTATTCTCTAAATAGAATTACATGAGTTGTCTAAATAGTGTATTCATGTGTGTATTGCCTAAACAGAATTATTGTGTAGGTTATTTGTACTCAGTATGCTTTTCAAAATTATTACAACGTTCCATCCGTGAAGATAAAAAATTCTTAAAATATTGCTCGTATTTCTTTAATTTTGAGAAATATAAAACGATAATGTCATTCTTAACACCACCAACTGTGTTCTCTAAGACATGTAACACAATAGTTGTTAAAATATTTTTTTGAAAATTTTAAACCGTATTACAAGTCACATTACATAATCAGAATGCATGAACATTAAATTCATTTTTCGTTGCCCTGCAACAGCGAAAGAGCCAGACAAATGCGTGCGGCTGAAGTAATAAGCTTCCCTATAAATAGCCTTGTAGCCATTTATTTATTCGTATTCCGTAGGTAATGGCCATTTCTCTTAATCTCGCTTTGAAACTGAAGTTGGAAAATACATGCACGCGGGATCTCGTTAACGAGATATATGAAAGAAGACCACAAGTGAGTTAGCTATATATTGTTCCTGTGACACGTTGTAACGTTTCTATTACTACAACTAGGGTATTTTAGATTAGACTAGATAATGTTTCTATTGATACAACTAAAAATCTTTAGATTAGACTGGATGATGTTTCAATTACTACAATTAGATGTCTTTAGATTAGGTTAGATGGTGGCGTGTCAATTGCTACATCTAGATGCCTTTAGATTAGACTAGATGATGCGGTTTCTATTGTTAAATTAGATGTCTTTAGATTAGGCTAGATGATGGCGTTTCTATTGCTGCGACTAGATGTCTATAGGTTAGACTAGATGTCTATAGGTTAGACTAGATGAAGGCGTCTCTATTGCTACAACTAAATGTCTTTAGATTAGAGTAGATGATGGCGTTTCTAGTGTTACAACTAGGTGTCTTTAGATTAGGTTAAATGATGACATTTCTATTGCTACAAATAGATGTCTTTAGGTTAGACTAAATGATGGCGTTTCTATTGCTACTACTAGATATCTTTAGATCAGCAGATTAAACAATATGATGATGTTTTCATTGCTACAACTACATGTATTTAGATTAGATCAGATGATGACGTTTTTATAACTACAACTAGATGAATTTAGATCAAATTATATTATGGTGTTTCTATTGCTACAACTGTATATATGTGAAATTTTTTTACCATACGTCCGCCTGCAGCTCTTAAAATACACGCAAATCAAGCATATCTCCCAATCGCTATTAATTATTATTCGACGACCTACATAAACATAATTATAAGCACTATGCCACCTCATACTAAAACGCAATTAATTTACGACACCTAAGACTTCTTAGAAAAACGTGCGTGTCCCATCAACAGTAAAACAGTATATTTTGGACCAAGAATATTAAATTAATAATTCTTATTAAGCGACAGAGATAATAAAAGAAATCAAACTTGAAAAAGTTTAATTTGACTGAATTGCATATTGTAGAAGATATTTATCTTAAAGAATATTTTTTATTTTTCAGTTTCATATATGTATTAAATCAGTACAAAATCGAAAATGTATTTAATCATAAGCGTGTTTCTTGTAAAGTTTAACAATTCAGTTAAAAATATTAAATATGCTGAGTCATTTTCGAGTTGTAAGCGGTAATGACAGATATACAGACAAACAGGTTTATAATTCTCGTTATTTCGTAATCACAGTTTAGTGGTAAAATTTGCAGCTGTATATTTCCTGGACCTAACCTCAATATTTAAAAAAAATCACCAAAATCCATTTCCAAACGCATTTACATATAAAATGACCATCTGTTTCGTATTTTTTAACATAACTATATTTTAAAATGGTGTTCTGAATTTCGAAAGAACATTCAAATTAAAGAACAGCCCTCCCTATGTTCGATCTCCCTAAAAAAGAAACAGGCATCTTACGTTTACCGATTGAATTACCACATGTTATATATGTAGGTAGCTAAATTATTTCTTAAGATATAAAACATAAATTTCGAAATATAAGACTCAATATAATAATTGAAAATAGTGTTGATTTTATCAAAAAGTAAAATCACTTGGACGCAAAGAACGAGAAAAAAATCAAAGCAACGTAGTTGTGATATAAAGTAGCATGCAACTATTTCGGGGATTCGTTGGTTCCCCTTCGCCAGTGCTATAAATCCAGCAATGTGGAAATCGTACATTTTTTAATTTTTATTTCGACCTGAGGAGAATGTAGAGTGCACTTTTATTACAGAAGAAATTACTATTGCTTCAGTAGCTTAATAGATTAAGCTTCAATTGAATAAGTAGAGTTCAACTGGGTAAATAAAAGTTCGTATTCGAATTCCGGCTCGCACGTGCGTTTCTTACTTAAGCGGATTTGATAGTCACCATGTTTAGAAACTTATTTAACAATGAATTAAAATTATATTTGGTTACGCATTTGTTTTATCACTAATCTGTAATGCAATTTAAATAAATAAGGACAATTATAATTAAATAAGTCCTGAAAAAATGACTCTAAATAACTAATTAAATAAATAAGAAGATAATAAGTCCTGAAAAATGAGCGAAGTATTTATATAAATATTTGGTTAGCATATTTAAATTTGCAAGGGAAAATATTCGAAAAAATTCTTCTCTATACAGCAGCATAAATTTATACATGCAGCGGTGTTTAAGTAATGCATCATCCCTCAAAATCAAGTATTTCCAAATAAATGTTCATATAACGTAACAAACTCGAATGTTACATTGACCCTCATATGAAAATTTCAAGTGTCATAGCCCTTTAGCTATTATTATTACATTATTATTACTAATATAAGAATGTCACGCATTTCTCTTATTAAATATTTAATAAAATAAGAATGTCACATATATATCGGAATATTTCACACAGGCATTCCTAAGTAATGCTTGGGCATGACTGCATATCCTCTTCATCAATGTATCCATCAGTATTAAACTCTTTAAATATGACTTTAAATGTATTGCTGTTCGTTTTCTTCATTAAAGTCATGTACAGCTGCGGGAAAAAGAAGCGATCCACCCTCTGTTAATTGAGCATCGTTCATCGTAGAGAAAATTGAAAGATACCATTCGATTAGGAATAACATCCTCTACAAATTAATGCGCGTAAAATTTGCATAAGGAGCCATCTTCATATCTGAACGCGCACAAAGACTCACATGGACTTATATTAGTAAGTCCATGTGAGTCTTTGCTCGTCATTGGATTCACTTTGTGAATCCAAGGCTTTGGATTCACAAAGACATTTTAAATGTTTATGTAAAATTCCAGGTGCTTCCTTCCGCTAGTTCTTTCGAAATGTTTAAATATTCAGCATCACGATGATTTTAGGGGTCGTATATTAGTTTAAAAAAATGACTAATTTGAAAAAATTATATTAATTGTAAGTTAACCTTTATTTAAGAAAACGGGCATTTATTTTTACCCAGTTTTAATAAAAACTTTGCATGAACAGTGTTGTATAGATGCAACCTAATCAACGTAATTCTGCTACCGTATTGAAGGGTGAAAACTTGTATTGTTATAAATTGAATAAACACACACACACACAAAACAACACCACACCCAGCCATGAAAATGCTCATCCTCTCATGAAAGAATCGAACCTGCGACCCTTTAACTGTGACGTAAGCCATAATGCTGAATGTCAAGAGGATAGTTCATTTGCAAACATCGAAGAAGAACATCATACTTCAAAAACATAGCAATAGTTTTCTTTCATGATTTTGTAGTGAATACTGTAGGGCAACTTCTATAAAAAATCCACTGGAATATCGTGAAAATTCACAAAGGTATCGACGATATAGTGATGAGTGAGTCTCTGAAAGTACTTGAATGATAATGGGGTTTCCACAAATTGACATTTTACAAATTCATCGGACACCTCCTGTTCTGAAAATGAACGAGTCCAATTTTATGCAAATAATGATCATCACGTACAGGAGTGTCCGGAGACTTTTGATCATTATTTGCATAAAATTGGACTAGATCATTTTCAGAACAGGGGGATCCGATGAATTTGTGGAAAACCTCTTATCATCTAGATACTTTCAGAGAGGCAGAGAAAAACGGATCACTATATCGTCGATATCTTTGTGAATTTTCACGATATTCCAGTAGATTTTTTATAGAAGTTGCCCTACAGTATTCACTACAAAATCATGAAAGAAAACTATTGCTGTGTTTCGCAATTGCGCAGTGAAAATTAGTTTCTTCAAATGCTTATATCTCATCGTATATTCAATGCTTTAATTTTCAATTGAAGTATAATGTTTTTCTTGAACGTTGACAAATATTCTGTTTCAATCAAGTTTCGTGAAATTTGATTGAAACCTATGGATATTGTAAACAAAACACAGGTAACAAAATTTGGGTTTTTTTTTTAAGAAACGTTTATATTTTCATGAATATACGTTTTTGTTTTACGAAAATGCTTATATACATTGAACAAAGCTAGTTAACTATTTTGTGAAAGTTACAAATTTTTTCCAGATTTTTATGATACAGGGTGATCAAATATATTTATCCCCTTTTTCCATATCTTGGTGGTCCCTTAAATGCACAAATCACCGAAACTTTACTGGAAAGTTTCAAGCATATTCTTCACATCGCCAAAGTTACAGAGCACTTCGCCAAGTATTTGTTTAGAAATTCCAAAAACATTCTAACATCCAAAGTGTCCGGATGCTTTTGATCATATATATATATATATATATATATATATATATATATATATATATATATATATATATATATATATATATATATATATATTATTTATTTATTTATTTTTATTATTTAGCATTGTTATTTTTACAATTATGAGCATTTATATATACTGATTACCTAATTTATGGTTATGTTGATTTGATTTATCAAGTTAAATTAGATACTAATAATATACAATTAGATTCCCATTGTATGTTATTAGTATTTGGATCTATTTCTGAATCTATTGCCTAATGAACCATCGATAAGTAATAATATTAGATTTTTGGATCTAAATCTCAAAATTGATCTATCTAATGAGATAATTTGTACTATTTTATGCTAACTTATATGATAAGAGTATATTAATCTTAGTATTAATTGATTATTTTATTTAATTCAAGTAATTATCTTCATTTGCTTCTTAATATAATTATCAATGAGGTATTTAAAATACATAGATTATCAAGTAAAAAATATAATATTCATATTAATAATCTTAAGAGCAGTTACTCATATTAATAACCTTAAGTAAATTATATTATTATCCAGTATATTAAGTAAATAATATTGCAAAAAATATTTCATAATCATTTTAAAGTGCATATATTTTTTATACGCACATACCTTTAAAATAAGTATTCTTTAATATTTTATGACAGTGTCTTATAATCACATCACAATTTACTTTAAAATCACAATTAGTTTTAGTATATATATCTAAAAGTCCTAATAAATCCCATGTAGAACATCTAATTATCTTTTCTAACATTAACACCTTCTTGGCAATACCGATATTTATATGTTTATGAATAGTAAAGTGTTGATAATTATGATTTTCATTTTAATACGAGGTATTTAATTCAATTTGATCGTTTAATTCTGGTTAATATTCATTCTTTTTTTTCAGTTTATCGTAATTGCGAAGAAACCTTTTTTGTACATATTAACAAGATTATTTAATGATAATAACTTTCGAAAAGGTAAGAGGTATATTTCGCCACCTGACGAATTTGAACATTCTTGACTTCCAATCCATTTATTTTGTTCTCCTATTTAAGTATTTTATTTCCTCTGATTTAATGGTTGTAAACTCCTGCATATTTTACATCACAACAAGTTATCCTCCACTGTATTCTCAATTTTGAATTATTAATATGTTTTATAATAACAATAAATATTAGATTGGAAATCAGAGCTTGTACCATTTTGTGAACTTTAGTTCTGAGTTATATTTAAAAAAAAGTTTCCATAAATTTGTTTCAAATTATCAAGTTCTTTTTTCTAGTTATCAATAATTTAGCGACCCCAATGAATCGAATACATTTGGCTAATTTGCATTGATATATCGAATTTCATATTCCTGTGAGCCATTTTGAAAAAAAAAAAGTTTTTCTTAAATAATCTAATTAGCACCAAGGTCAGTTAGATTCCTTAACTGAAATTCGACGAAATTCTTAATAGTTTTTTAGCTACAGTAGATTTATAGATACTTGTAGACACACACATACGTCAATATAAAAATGGCTGAATTCAATTATATAATGCTCAAAGCGCATAAATCCGCCGATAACAGAAATTTTTTCAACAATCGAAATGTTTCTTGCAAGCCTTTTATGCATTGTAGGGAAAGTAAGAATTGCATATTTTATATGAAATAAATAAAGATATATTAAAAATAATTAAATATTTACAAAGAATAAATAAATGGCAAGATTATTTCGCGCATTTGCATCATTTGGTTTGAAACATTATATATTTAGAATTGAAATCCTTTTTCCATTAGACGATTGATTTCTACGCAGGGAATTTATTCCAGAGTTTTAATTGCTTTTCTGCAGCAAAAGTCCTGCAGCAGTGAAGATGGTTTTCCAGGCAGACTCCGTCGTTAAGGCAGGATGTTCCTTTGCCTCAAAAGTTAACTAGCTATGTAACCGTATTGCCGATTTATGGTTTCAAGTAAGCCTGAATTTTAATTAATGTAATTATATTATAACCTTGGCGTATGATGACTTAGTTTACTTTGACTTTTCTTTAATTAGGCAGTTTTAGGGTAATCGCATGAATATTTAAAATTTCCCGAAAGTCGTCGATTTGGCGATAATGTGCCGTATTTGTATATCATTGTGACAGGCAGAGATATAGTCTTTTCCTATACATATAATTTAAAGATGTGGGTTTTTGTTTTGTAGATAATTCTGTAATATGATATGAGTTATTCAGTAGACAAAATAAGTTGTTTTCATTTTATACCAGTGGGACGAAGCGAGGGAAACATTCTCAAATAATGATAACTTTCGAACATATTAAAAGAATATGTTGTAGTCAGCTCATGACTTCCTCTGTAAACTCAAATTTACTTTTTTTCTCACTCATTAATTCATTAATTATCAATAAATTTAACCGATAATACAAAATAATACATGATATGCATATTTATTAAAAAATTATATGGAATTTGTTGTTTTAATATAATTTTTCTTTACATTCGATGATTTGGCTCATTTTAAAATATCGTCAATATACTTAAAAAATACAATTAAAAATCAACATATACATTAATTAAATATATATATTAATTAAAATATAAATAAAAAATTTAATATTAAAATATATTCATTGAAAAATTATATCGAATTTGCTGGTTTAATATAATTATTTTTCCATTCGATAATATATCTCATTTTTAAATATTGCCAAGTCACTTAATTCACAAAGTCTCAAATATCTCCAGAATGATTTATTCTAACGCGATGGGATAATTTATTTTATTTTCTTATCGAAACACACGTACAAAATGATAGTCAATTAATACACTCTAGTATTATACAACTTCCCGGTACTTCCTTGAAGAAAGTAAGTATAATAATATTATATCACTATAGTTATTTAGAAGGCATTATAACACTTAATCAGGTCAGGACGGCTGTGCTCTAACAAAGATTAAGATCAAACTGCGAGATACCCATACCTAAAGAAAGATATTTAAATCGAAACCTGAATCATAAACATTTCTGCTCAGGTAGAAAATGTAACTTCCACGCCCACACATCAAACCAGAATGCTTGAGCCAAGGTATCGAGGTGAGCATGTGGCGTTCCACCTTACTTCTACTACGCAGTTGTGTCTTCGCGATTGTTAAAAGCACACTACTCTTAACCTGAAGGAGTAGACTCATAACACTCTCGAAACAATGGTAGTGACCTAATTTTCCGGTGCATGCTTTTTCCAAGGAAGTACTAATCATGTCGTAAATCGTAACTCGAGTTTTAGATTGATCTATGCGTTTCGAGGACTAGACTATAGAACTCAGAAGAATTATTTTAGCGTGACGTCTGTGTGTACTATAAAGAGCTTTGCTACCCCAACCGGGAATCGAACCTTGGATCTTCGAACTGGCCAGTCGACGCTCTACCGTTGAGTTACTGGGACAAAATTACAAGCTCTTATCGTCGAAGTTTTTTTTTTTTTTTCCAAATGGCCAGGCACTTTGACCTTCGTCATTCGCCTTTACTACAGCGGCCAGAGTATGAACCATTTAGCCGTCCATGGACGTTGCCCCAGGCGCACCAGAGGGGGGCGGATCACATTGCGCCCACAACACAAACATCCATGCCTTACGTGGGGCTCGAACCCACAACGTTGCGGTCGAGCGATTGCTACGGAAACGTTTGCCTTGACCACTCGACAACCACGTCGGCAACTTATTGTCGAAGTGAAATCTGCATTCTCCACCCTTTAATTTCAGATTGATGGGAAACTGACAATCTGACTGACCACCTCCTGCTATTTTTACCTCAGGTTAACCTCCTCCTACTACTATTTTTACCCAGGTTAGTATTCTGTGTGGTCGCTATCCTCTCAATTTGAAATCGGCGCTCAATCTTCCAGAGTCCATTGAATCCGAACTAGTCGTACTAGGGTCACTTTCAGATCTCTGACATTTTTGCACTAACTTACAGGGTTGATTTGTTCGGGCGCCGTTGTAAAGAGCCTTGCTGCTCCAACCGGGAATCGAATCCTAGATCTCCGAACTGGCTGGCCCATGATCTACCGTTGATCTACTGGGACGAAATTTCAAACTCTTACTGCCAAAGTGGAGTCTGCAGTGTATTTGTCTGTGCAATGTATATATCCACTCAATCTAAAAACTATTTAACCAAGTTTCATAAAATTTGGTGAATAGGCCACTTGTAAATTACCTTGGTGCTGATTAGATTTTGGTACGATTTGGAAAGAAAAAACCTGCCCTTTGTTTCCTTTGAATTAGCCCTAAAAATTTATCAAAACCTAAAATAAAAGACTGCGAATAATAAAATATATCATTTAAATGCTTGTTTTACACGTGATTTTTAACGTTAAAAAGAATAAGATCAACCCCATAATTCTAGGACTAACCGTCCATGCTAGCGTTCTAAAGTTTGCATCAGTCGTTTTATAATCCAAAATTAAATATGAGAGGATTATTTATTTTACAGTATTCAAAGTGCAGATTATTTAATGATTGTCAAAAATGATCCGAAATCGTGCAATATCTCGAGAGCTGGCCTTGCTACCGTTTTAAAATTCATATCATTCGTTTTTAAATAAAAAATTACGTTTGAAATAATTTTTTATTAGTATTGAACGTGCTGATTTTTTAACGATTTTCTTTTCAAAATTCATTCAAAAATTGGGGGTCTTCAGAACATTTGTAATATTCGTACCAAGTTATGTTTGACACGCTTCATTCTTTCGTGAGATATTGCGTCCAAAGTCTCTCTCTCTCTCCCTCTCTCCCCCCCCTCTCTCTCTTTCGCACACACACACACTAGCATAAACACTAATATACACTTACAAATATACACGCTAACATACCTACATGCATACAATAACCTACGCACACATACATCATCTCATAAAAGTTCGAGTCAAGTTCAGGGGTACTTGAAACATGTTCTTCAGTTGAGAATATGAATTCGAATTTTTGACCCCATAACAATATTTTCCGTATACATTTTCTATGTATTTAGGAAAAATATAAAGCAATAGCATATTGCAAAAATACGGTTTGATATAAGAGAGTTTCAAGTCAATGAATTTACAGAACACTGTAAGATTGCCAGTAGATGGACACAGATTAGTCCAGGTAATTTAGCAAAAGACAAGCCTCAGGTTCAAGTTCGATTCAAGGTCAAGTCTTAATGGATTTAGGATAGTGATTTATTCGTAGTTTTTTTACAGCATTACAACATTGATTTATTACTCGATAAAATTTAAAAGTGATAATTACATGTAGGTATGACGCATGACGTTCTGTAAATTTCATTTGATCCCATTATTTCATTATTTACATTCTTATTCATTATTTCACAATTTATATTCATTATTTGATTATTTACTTGGTTTATTGAGCCACAGACATATACATACATCACTCTAAATATTTACTGACTCTTGTTCCAGAATGCTCAAAACAAGTCAATTCGAAAATTGAATTCGAATTTTAGACCAAATTTAATACCTAGAAATGCATACCAAATTTAACACCTAGAAATATAAACCAAATTTAATACCTAAAAATGTATATCAAATTTAATACCTGAAAACGTATATCAAATTTAATACCTAGAAAGGGATACCAAGAAATAGTTTGATTTTAATGGCGAGAAATATTATTTGAAAATTGTCTGGTACTGAATATATTCTATATAGTCCATTATATACCCATTTTTTACACAATAAGTTGTACATACAATTTATTTTTACGCCTATGATATAAAAGAATAAGAATGCGTAATATATAAAATCATAAATATAGTAGATAATTTATTTAGGTAATTCTAAAATCTGGAAAGGCGCATGTATTCCAAATACACCTTTTTGAAGATTTTAATGCTGGGAAAGAGAAAAGAAAGATATTTCTAAATTTGAAAGACATGATTTAAAAGAACGAGTTGAAGAAATAAAAACAAAATTAACAGCATTTCAGATTTAGCAAAACTTGTATTTTTCAACATTTATTAAATTTAAAATTATAAAAGTTAAAATTTATTTAAGCACTTACCTCAGAAGTTCAAAAATGAGACGTCCACCAACCGGTTAGTGAGTCACTCGGAAAAGATTCAGCTATATGTAAAATCAAAATCTCTTTAAAAAGAAGCCATGTTTAAAAAACCTACGTAATAAATATATACTCTTCCCTTCAGTTCTTTAAAAATATTTCACTATAAAGCAGACGATCTCTATTCTTTTCTTTAATCGTCTGACACAGGCTCACTCTCGGGAAAAGCACAAGAATCACCCCAGCGTAAGCTAGTCTTCTTGGATGGAAAATTTCGAAGTCGAATGCGTAGGCTGATCATGAACTAAATCTTGTCGAACTATAGCGCTAACTATTAACTGTTCCAGAGGAAAAAGAAATCCTATGCAGTGCGACAGAAGAACAAACCGAAAAACAAAGCTGCGAATGAGCTCCCAAATAAATAATTTTCCGGTTCCCACTTCTCCGGTTATGGTGGTCTACATGAAGGCAGGAGGACACTCAATTCAGTCGATGGAGGTCGCGCATGCGCCCGACAAACGAATCGAAGGGATTTTAAGCATGGATCCGGGGAATTTAGGTAAGCAAGGGGACTTTTACGGTCTCATTCACTTTGGGATGTTAAATAACGTAAGAATTTGCATAAAATATGCAGAGAGTGATCTCACAAAGGTGTTTATTTAATAGTACTAATGAAAAATATTGATTTGTCTAATTTATGAATGAGCGCACGTGAAAAAAAAATTGTAGGTAAGACTAAGAATGTAATGCGATGCCCTTTCAAGCAGAATTTTCCCTTTCGGCCTTAATTGAACTTTCACATTCAAGCTCAAGTGCGAAAGGATTTAAGTTTTTCATTTGCTATATTTAGAGATCAAAAGGAAAGTGGAGAATTTTTATTTTACTTTGAATTGCACAAAATAAACTATTGGCAGGACAGGCGGCGCACAACAGTACATGCAAAATAATTTAGACAAAAATCTTCGAAAATTAACTCTATAAAAACATTTCCGTTAATAAAGTAAATAAGTTTCGGCGTCAGTCGGTTTTGTGGTCGAAAAAGTCCCTTTTCATCAGGTTAGATGAAACTAAGCAGCTACCAGCAACGGCAGAAAAATGTTCCAGCTGTTGCTGGAGTGACATTTGTCTCTTTCTAACAAAAGTGGCACTTTTTTGCCTCTAAATCATATACACCGTATCACACTTTTACTTGTTTATTGTAGGCTATTTTATTAGTGAAGTATTTTACTTGAACTTCAGTACATTATGCTTTTTGTGTATTTTATTAAATTGTGAGATTTAAAGGATGCACTTCTATTATAGATAACAAGAATATCGCCTCAGTAGCTCCAAGGAGAGATCCGTCGTTCAAATTTAAGTTCAAATTTAAAGTCTTTACAATGACGCATTTTGCGAAAATTTTAACACGAAGTTCTCATGTTTTCTGAAATATTGATTAATCTTGAACTCTATAAATTTTCCTGCAAATAGAAAAATTTTCATCATATTTTTAGACCCTAAAGAACTGTAAAAGAGCAAATAATAAAACGGATATGTTTAACAGTATCCATTAAATCATTTTATTTTATTTTGTGATTTGTATAACGAAATGAGTTGCATAGCAATGCCTCCCACTCTACTGAGATGAACCGTTCTTGAGATACTTCTATTTTACGAATTTGGATGAATTGGCGTCTTTTAAAAATGCGAAAATTTGCGAAATGAAAAATAATTATGAAATGATTCATATAACCTTCAAATAAAATATAGTTTTCATTTAATTTACTAATTTTATGTATTATTTTGTAAGAAATGAGTATATATGAAGAAATGATTTCAATTATACATTAAACTGATAGCTAAACTGATAGCGCTGCTTTTATTAAATATTTGCACTTTTTTGCCCATTTGCTCATATATTCTTTCAAAATATTGTCAATGGTTTTAGGAGATCGTAAAATATATATTTACAACCAAATCTCAAATTCGAAATGTTTTATTAAATCAATTTTTCCTCTGTTTTATAATATGAGACAATACAGATCATGAAGGTAAAAGTAAGGAGATAAAACTTCATATTAAAAAAACGCCAATACTGTTTGAAACAATCCGTCATTGGCGTTGGGATACGATAAATAGTCCTGCATTATATGCATTTCCATGGTGAAAGGTTTAAAATATCTAATTAAACTGTCCATGTTGTAAAAATAAATTATCAGCGCAATGCAAGGTAAAACTGAAACAATAAAGAGTATTCCTGCGTATTCAAAATGATTGTACCTATCAATTTATTTTTATCTCTATATATTTTGCACTCTATCCTACAACTATGAAAGAATACTTGTTAATTATACTCCTAATTAGGGAACTCTCAATTTAAAAATAATCAAAAGTACATATACTATATACTACGCCTTTCTGTTGTGTCAACTAACAATAACAGCTACTTTACTAACACGAGCGACACCTAGATATAATTTTCAAAGCATTATAGCATTTTCAAACGTTTCATCCATAGTTTCATTCATAAAAATTTTATGTCCTTCTCTATAACTCTATGGTATGGATAAAAATTTAGAATGAATTTTTTTTATTTGATGCCCCTTATCGATATCTCAGCTACACGGTTATCCCGCTGATAAGTTGGATGCAATCTGCTGATTGCTGAAACTGCGTTTAATTTAAATCGATTTTCACCCAGCGTAGTAATAATACAAGAAAGATCAATCATGCTCAAAGCATTGATTATGAAACACTTTCCAACTTCAATGCAATTTTATTTAAGCATCTCTAAAATGCAATATATTCCTCGGTAATATTTTAAAACTTATCACAATACTACATTAATTTATTACATTTGAAAACTTAAACCTTCATCGAAAAAAATGAACTTCATTCAAATGACGGCATTGAAATATAAATTGCCTGGTTCAAACATCTCTAAAATGCGATACATTCATTGATAATAATTTTAGAATTATCATAATATTGCGATAATTTATTATATTTGAAAACTTCATCGAAAACAACTGAAATTCATTCAAATGACGTCATAGAAAAAATAACACGCCTGGCTCTCTCTATAAAAGCAGCATTTCATTCATAAACAATTTCCCATTCATTTCTTTCATCACAATACTATAATAATTTATTTTATTTAAAAATTAAGACCATGGAGCTACAAGTAATTAAACTCTATGCTTAAAACTTCATCGAAAAAAATCGTCCTTCTCTTTGTAAAATCAATGAATATTTCCTTCATATCAGCTATGCAGATTCCATGAGCTAAATAATTTTGTGTTAAAGAAATACAGCAATTCTAATACAACTCATTCTATATATTTTGCTGTTTACATTTTACATAAGTGAAAAATAGGCTTCGTTGTAGAAATAATCAAATTTGGATGAGCATTTAAACTCAAATATATTGTAATTGCGTTGTTTCAGTATGTAGATGCACAGAATTTAAGCAAAAATAAAGTAGTTTTAGGACGGATACAACATTCAATTGGCATTAAAAAGAACTTTAAAAATCACGATTTTGAGACAAGATGGATGCCATATTTCATTTTGAAGTGGGTCACGTGTTTTTTTCATATCATGGTCACGTGATCGCATCATATAAGAGGTATAATTATTATTTTAATTTTTATTTAAAAAACTACTGAATATATTTCGCTGAATTTTTTTTTATATATTTTATGGAACAAATTGAATATTACCTAAAATTTTCGAAGCAATTTGAGAATTTTAAATCCGCTTAAAAAATGTTTGAAGAATTAGGTCCCATAGGGTTCAATGTATTTCATTTTTTCAACCCGGCTTCAATCCAAAACTAATTGCGTGTTATTATTAATTTATATTCCCATAGGTCCTATAGACTGTCTGAACAACATACAAAAATTTCATTTGGATTAAGTTATTTTTACGGCAGTTATCGTGCTAACGGACAGGCAGACAGACAGACAGAATGAACAAAGTCATTCTGTCTGTCTGTCATTCTGTCTGTATTAACACTTTTCAACTTTGTTGTAAAGTGTTAATAAGCATAAACACTGTTTTCACCAATATTCAGAGAGTTATTATTTTTCATTGAAAATAATACTGTGGAAAGGAGGTGGTAGCCCCGCTCCCTCGTTCTAGTATAGATTTAAATTAACATATTATGGCAATGAAAGAGGGAAAAACACTTAACAGTGCATTTCATCTTTATTATTAATAAAGAAATACTGTTTTGTCATAAATCTCATATATGTTTTCAACAATCTATAGTGTTCATTTTGCGTCAATAATTTTGTAGTAGCTTTTAACATAGCTTATGCAATCATTTGACGGAACTTTTGTTACTTGGTTAGCAGCTTTCATCTTATCCTTCATCATGCATATCTGAAAAGAAAATAAATGTTAATCCGGTCATATAAGGGGGTACATAAAGGCATGTAAAAATTCCCTTCCCCCTGCCCTCCTGCAGCATTTACGCTTCTAATACCACAAATACATACAGACCACGAACCAATCAATGTTGTTTTTGGTACTTATCAATATTGTCAATTGTACCTATCAATATTGTTGTCAGTCGATCGATACTGTTAATTGTACCGGTCAATATATATGTCTTACGATCAATATTGTTAATTGTACCGATCAATTGTTGTCCCCCGATCAATACTGTTATTTGTATCGATCAATATTTTTGTCTCCCGATCAATACTGTTAATTGTATCAATCAATATTGCTAATTGTACCAATCAATATTGTTAATTGTACCGATCAATATTTTTGTACCCCGATCAATATTTTTGTCACCCGATCAATACTGTTAATTGTATCGATCAATATTTCTGTCACCCGATCAATATTGTTAATTGTACAGATCAATATTGTTATCTCGCGATCAATACTGTTAATCGCACCGAATCAATATTGTTAATTTTACCGATCAATATTTTAATTGTAATCGATCAATATTGTTGTTTCTCAATTAATATTCTTGTTTCTAGATCAATATTGCTGTCGCTCGATCAATATTGTTAATTGTACGGATCAATATTGTTAACTGTACCGATCAATATTAATTGTATCCATTAATATTGTTATTCCCCCATCAATATTGTTAATTATTATATACGACTCCCTAATGAAACATAACTGTTATACTACTTTCTAACAAAACATCATTAATTTACGACTCTTCAGAAGACAATTTACAATACTTACTTGTCCCAGAAACAATGAAACTCACTATATTTTGAATCTTACATAATAAAAGATTACGTGTGTGGGTGTGTGTCTGTGTCACGGCTAGTGGAAAATTAAAACAGCAACGGACAGTCACAAAATTTGGCACAGACATAACTGAACACCAGGGATGATGTATCTCGGTAAGACTTTTTCTTAAATTTGAATTAGTTCAAAAGTTAATGAACTTTAAAGTTCGAGATTCGGTCGAAATCTGCCATTTTCAAAGTAAATTTAATGCGAGACGATCAGCTCCGGACATTTAGCTCCTTAGAGGGAACCGAGTCTTGAAATACAAAATACCAACTTCGTAAAGTCTAGAGATATTGTTTAGATATTTCGAGGGAGCTATTATTTTATCATTAAACGTGTTATATTCAAGTATCTCTATCTAATGAAAGCCTTTGAAGATAACATTTAATTGCTTAATTTAAATTATCCGGATAAAAAAAAAATTCTGGTTGGACTTTTTTCCCATTACAAATCTTTTAAGTTATTATTGAGAACGTAGTGTTGATTTTAGGTAAGTTTAGCAAACATTATATGCATGTTCCCTCCGAGCTTAGTTAGAGCGTATCAAATAAGCTTATTTTCGGTTTATTGCGTCCACACAGAGAGTCAAAGGTGTATTTAGAACATAATATACGGTCTTATTAGGGCATAGGGGTGAGGCCGTGCACAGCTAGCGAAGGCTTAGAGGAAGGTGCGTGTACACTCATGCAACATATTATGCCCGTGTAGAAGGTTAAACCTTTTTTTTTCAGTGCTTTACGGAATTTTAAGGAGAGAATTCGCAATTTAAATATTTGAACAGCCCAAGGTTTACAGAATTTTATAGAGATAGTTCGCAATTTAAATCTTTGGACAGCCCAGGGTATACAGAATTTTACGGAGAGAATTTGTAATTCAAACCCTTGATCAGCCCAAAGTTACGGAGAGAATTTCTAATTTAAATCCTTGGACAGCCCAAGGTTTACAGAATTTTAAGGAGAGAATTCGCAATTTAAATACTTCGACAGCCCAAGGTTTACAGAAATCTGCCTTATGAGACGGTTTTTTGAAAACAATTATTGTTGTGTTGTGGCTTATCCTCCGGCTGTCTGACGAAGTCAGACAAGATCCATTAGACCGTTGACCCTAAGGAAGTCGAGGACCAGCAGGGGGGAAGAGTATATGTCCTCTCTGGAAAGTCCCAGACAGTCCAGGATGTGTTCAGGAGAAGCCTGTTGAGCTTGACATTTAGAGCAGACTGCAAAAATCCTCCTGCCTTCAAAAAACGAGAGACCTTTTGTGTGGCCGCTTGCTGATCTGGATATTGCAGTTCGAGAGGCTCTGTCACAATTGAGAACGAACGAAGAGCCCGGCTCTCTGCCCGCATACCAGTGATGGCTGGGAGGAACCCTCCACTCCCTCGAAATCTCAGAGTTGACTATGGATTGATGTTCAGAAAAAGTAAGGGCCGAAGAGGAAGGACCGGAGTGGTCACAACCCTCCTTGGCCAGTCCATCCGCTTGCTCATTGCCGTAAATGTCAACGTGGGATGGAATCCACTGAAAATGAACATCATGGGACTCTGAAATGAGTTTGAGTTTGAGAAGGATGGAAATACTAGTTTGATCTCCAACTGCAATCCAATTATGGAGGTGCTGAAGAGAGCTGCGGCTGTCCGAAAGGATCCAGAAGTCCCCAAAGTCGTTTTCGTTGAGAGCAACTTCAAGACCATGCTCAATTGCATATAGTTCGCTTTTGAAGACTGATGAGGAATCGGGGTTGCGGAGGCTGATGGACAATTATCCCTTGGTTTCTCGATGTAAATGCCACTACCAGCGTGGTCCTCCAGTTTGCTGCCGTCCGTATAGATTTTAATGGCATTATCGGGGATCTTATTAATGATCTCTAAGGCCAACTGTCTAAGATGAGCTGGGATAAAATCCCTCTTGGTGACCGGGGTAGAAAAGTCAAAGTGGAAATGAACTCTAGGGAGTCCCTCTGAGGGACTCAGACAAGATTTTAAGGAGTGGGGCTCGATCCCATCAAAAGGCAGACGCAGATGTTCAGCATGGCTAAAAGGACTATTTTTTTTAAGTCTTTGATTGTTGCTCCAGTTGTTCAGGTAAAGGGAGGTTTTATTATGCTGACCATAGCTAGCAAGTTTGTTAAAATATTTGGCAAGGTTGGCCCTTCTTCTAGTTTGAAGAGGTTGCAAATTGGCCTCATAGAGAATTACCTCTCTAGGGCAGCTACGTCTCAGTCCAGAGATAATTGTAGCAGCACTGAGTTGAACATCTCCGATTTATTCAAGTTGGTGGCTGAGGCACAGCAATAAACAGGGAAACCATACTGTAAGATAGGCCTAATGAATGTCATATATGTAGAATACAATTATAAAGCTATTGAATGTTTATATTTTCATTTTCACAACTTCCATCCTAAATTTTTATTTTCCATTTCAGAACAACAATCCTTTACTTTCTATGACCAGAAATTGCATGTTAAGTCTCTTGTCTAGTAGAACGCAATTTTGTATTATAGCTAAAGACGAAATTGGTCGAGTAATGATTGGTGTTTCAGGAGGATTGCAATTCTATGTTTTGGACTGTGCACTATGTTTTTGTCAGTGTTTTCGTCACTGTGATTCATAAACACATTTAAAGAGAAAAATACTTACACTATGGTCTTCTTCATTGCATTCTGTTTGTGTAGAATTTCGAATTTCTATTGGGAGAAAAAATTACATCATAAGAAAGTATAAAGTATATTCAATCCGGGTAATAACATTTTAAATTACTTTAAAACTCATACAGAGATGACTACAAATAATATTTCTTATTACAAGCGAGTCATTTCGCCTGTGCTTAGCGCTGATATAAAGGCTAGTTGCCCTATAAATAGAGAAGCTCATAATAATATTTTGAATCAAGAATATAAAATCAATAATTCTTTGTCAATAAATTCTTTATCAATTAATCAATAAAGTTACGACAAACTAGATTGAAAGTAAAACATATGTTAAACGATTAAGTTTATTGTAAATAATAATAATAATAATAATAGTAATGAAAATCTTTAAAAAGCTTTGGTGCTCATAAAATTCTCGGACACAGATAGACTGCACATCTTTCGATGCACATTAATTACTATACGATCGATTAATAAATGTAATTACTTTACGACCTCAAAACGATATTCGATCGTAATTACTGTACCACCTCTAACAAATTGTAATCACTGTACGACTTTCTGACTCATGTCGATGGAACAGGGACGAACAGGTTGACTTTTATCTTTTGGGTGTTCATAAAAGGTATGTATAAACGGTGTACATAACAGGGTGTTCATAAAAGGTATGTATAAAGGGTGTACATAACAGGATGTTCATAAAAGGTATGTATAAAAGGTGTACATAACAGGGTGTTCATAAAAGGTATGTATAGAAGGTGTACATAACAGGGTGTTCATAAAAGGTATATATAAAAGGTGTACATAACACAGGGTGTACGTAAAAGAATATATGGATTTTAAAACTGTTTAATATCTTTTAACTTTGAATTACAATAATGAATTACAAGTAAAATGAAAGAGTAACACCTACAGCTTTCCTCTATAAGTGTTCAATGTGAGCTCCTTTAGTAATGCTGCACACATCAAACCGATAGGCGAGTTCTTCCCAACTTTAATCAGTATATCTGAAGTAATGGAAGCGACAGCTGTTTCAATTCTGTGCCTCAAATTGGATAGGTCATTAGGTAGCGGAGGCACATACACACTATTCTTTATAAAACTCCACAGATAAAAATCAAATGGGGTCAGATCGAGTGACTATAGAGGCCACCTCAAACAAGTCCTGTCTGTGAGGAGACTGGGAAACATTGGGGCATACACACAACTAAAACTGCGCCCCCAACTTTAACTGCCAGCTCTACTAAAACTGTCGTCTCTGCTCTTTAACTCTAGCCTTGATTTAATACTATACACATCATCTAAGAGATACTATAACAAATTAAAACCCTGATATCCTTTTATGTACACCCCGTATTTTGAGGGAGATTTACTAATCTACAAGAGGACAAAATATATAAATGTAAATTTTCAGGACTCAAACTAGTTTAATGTACTCCAAAAAGTAAATGAAAGCTGTTACGTGTATTGTTACGGATACCTAATATAGGGGCGGTATACCCAGTAGTTAAGACACGGGACTGCACTCGGAGGACCCGAGTTTGATTCCTGGCTCTTCCTAAACTGTCCCCTTGTTTATGCGGAGTATGGGCGCGTTTGTTAAACATGTGTTACAAAAGTCCTGAGATGTTGTTGGCAGCGAAAGGAGGGTAAGGTCCCTGTGGATCTCCCCCACTGGGTTCCGGTCTAAAATGAGTGGTAGTGTCCCGGCCGTCCAAACAAATACCTTATGCTTTTGGGTAGGTCGGACGATCTGGGTCAAAAGAAAGAAAGACTACCTAATATATCTTTATGGTATACTGCCTGTCCCCAAGGGAAAATGATATTTACAAGTAACCATTGTTTGAAAATCCGAGTTGGTTGACTTTGCGACAAATTCGATACTCTTGGCGATAAATTTAGAGAAATATCGCTAACTTAGCGACTTACAGCAAGTTTTGGTAATGCATCGAATTTTTTTGTTTGGTTAAGAATTCTTTATATACGTGTTTTTTTTCAGAACTTTCCAGAGAGGGTATAAGCAAGTGCTTCGGGTTCTAATCCTGACGAAAAAAGCATCTTTAGCTTCCTAAAACCGATTGATTCATTTTATTTTTGCATTTCATACTTACTAAGTTCTGATTTCAATCAGCGTAAAGTAATAGTAAAACTTACTTTCTATCTGATCATGTACAGCATTATCATATACTTGACAAATGTGAATGAGTGAAAGAGGTGGTCCTAGTGGAGAACCATGATTACCATGAGGACTGCTGGGTGGAGGATCTTCATTATCACGCGGACTGCTGGGTGAAGGACTTTCATTATCATGAGGAATGCTGGGTGGAGGACAACGGATATCAATTGGACCGCGACCATTGTGGAAAGGACAGCCGGATGGAGTATCTCCCCAATTCTCTGGAGGGAAAAGAACCAGGAGGAAAATGGAGAACAGCTACACTGCAAGGGCAAGTCAGCAATATGCAAGTAATTTTTAGATCCATTATTAAATAAAACTGAAATCGTGAACGGTGAGTGTTTATATACGGCAAGATATTATATCACTGATACTTGTCGATTTGCATGCTAAACACCTTCAACAAAGAATAACGGAACTTCACGAATTATAATATAAAAAAAAACTGTTATCAAAAGACCGTTTCAATTGATTTCCTCTCCATACTAATTATACCGTTTTTTCATAAACTTTATAGGCTAGAGTGAAGCACGATTTTATACGACATTACATTTTCATATAGACATAGTGTAACACGCGTACGAAACTGCTTTTAAATCCAAATAAACAAAGAATAACACTAAAACTCACTCTGCATCTCCTCATAAACAGCATCTTCATATTCTTTACAACTGGGGAATCCGAAGGAAGGTGGTGGACCTCGCGGAGGACCATGATTGTCATTACGATCTCTAGTGCGATTATCGCCTCGATCCTCTGGAGGAGAACCGCTCCAGTTGCCTGGAGGAGGACCGCCCCAGCCTCCTGGAGGTGGACCACCCTGGCTTCCTGGGGGTGGACCCATCCGTCCGTCTGGAGGTGGACCGCCCCTGCCTCCTCCTCCTCCTCCCCCAGCCGGAGGTGGACCAGGCGGAGAACGAGGAACCCCAGCAACTACGCTACAAAAACACACAAGTAACATGCAAGTAAAGTTGAAATCCATTATATGAAACTGCAGCCGTAGAACGTGAAAGGTGGGCTTATATAGGCGGAGATTACGGCAGTGGTGCGTGTTAAGTACTGTCGGTAACGAATAGAACAACATCACGAATTTCAACAAAAGTTCGCTATCAAAACACTGTTTCAATGGATTTCTGTTTTATACCTTTTTTTTTCATATTTCATGGGAAATTCCAGAAGAGAAGTGAGGCACGAATTTGCATGTTTTCAGATATTCGTTATATCATGCAATATGAACTGTCGAGAAAAACTGATATTTACCATTCAGTTGAAAGGTTGTTTCCTCTAAGCCTGTGCGATAAGTAAACGACTTCGGTGGATAATGTGGACATTCGTACGTTTAAAATATTTTCTAGCAAACACACACACACATTACATATTTCGTAAATTGTCTTTATTAAAAAACACCATCATTGGTGTACATGGAAATTTACATTTGAAAGTTCCAGAGCGTTTTCAGATGTCATAACGTCTATCATGAGTGTCAATTACCACTAATAATGGATGTTATGACGTCTGAAAGCTCTCTGATCTAAAAACTGATACTGCTCCATGGTTGATACTAAAAGTGTTGAAAACCCAGATCACTCGACTCATCCTAGGGAACGAGCAGCTGTTTGAGTGGCCGGGAACGTATACTAAAAGTGTTGAGTGTTGAAAACCCTGACCACACGACAGACTAGAAGGCTTACTGTTGCTAAGTGTGTGGTCGGGAACTTTAGTTTAGATTCAAGAAATTACATTACATGTTAAAATTGAATCACAACACAAGTAGTTACATCAAGACAAGCAAAAGATTGGCAACGACAAAACAAAACATAAAACAATACAATACAATACAGTACAATACAATACAATACAATACAAGAGAGACATAAGACAGAAAATTGTAAAGAGGGGAAAACCCCGTAGGAAAAAAACCCTAGCACTAAAAAGGGAATACAGAAAAAGAAAAGGGTCAAGGTTGGAAGACAAAAGGGTTAAGATATAGTTTAATATACCAGGATTTAACTGAATTTTTCTACTGAGACAAAAAACAAGATTAAAGTGACATATTCAAAAAATCTATGAGTGTAAATTTAATAAAATTTATTACAACAAGACATTAAATTTATTACAACAAGACAATAAAATTTATTACAACAGAAAGCAAGAAATTCAGGGGCCAAAAACGGACGGCTGTAAACCAGGAATCCAAGAGAAAATTTAAAAGCCAAAAAGCGGACGGCTGCAGGACAGGAATCCGTAAAGAAAAACAAAAAGCAAGAACTTTAGAGACCAAAAACGGACGACAAACAATAATAAAAGGATAAAAATACTAATAAAATAATAAAAGGACAAAATAAAAAGGATTTATAAACTAAAAGCGGACGGCTGAATACCAGGAATCCAAGAGCAAAAAAAATTTTAAACCGAAAAGCGGACGGCTGCAAAGCAGGAATCCGAGAAAAGACATCCAGGAACACAAACACACACACCCTCACCCAGAAGACACACCAGAAGAAAAGCGCACCGATTAAAAATTAACAAGAAAAAAAAAACAGGAACCGCAAAGCCGAACAGGAATGCTAAGAACATAAATGCAGATATAAAACCCGAAAGGGCAGGCAAGATGAAGGAGAGCCCCTCCCCAAAAGACTCCCCAAGAAGAAGGAGTACAACAGTGATCCCCCTCCTAAAGGACCACCAGGAAAAGACGACAAACGACACAATAGGTTCGGTCAGCGAGTCCAGGAGCAAGAGAAGCCAAGGTTAGAAGAAAAAAAAAATAGACACACCAGCAAACATCCAGCAAACGTCCAACTAACCGAAATACAAAAAGTACAAAGTTATAATACAAAAAAATACAAAGTTATAATACAAAAGCATGGAAGAAAATATTAAAGGGAAAAATAACAGGGTTAAAATGGTTTCCCAGAGAAACCCTTGAGTGCTTTTCTAATATTTTTTGGAAAAAAAAAACCCAGAGGTGTTCCAACCAAAACCAAAAAGTAAGATACAGGTGCAAAATCATACACAGCAAACACAAATACCAATATATAAAAAACAATTCGCAAAAGACGGGGCCCAAAACACCGCCAAGGTTAACAAGAGATTTAAATGTAAACAGAAAAGGGCACTAAATTAGTAACTCAAAAGACCCGGAAAGGCCAACAGAAAATTTTTCAAAAGTAAATAATTTAATGAAAGGAGGAGCTCCCATTTTAAATTTATTAAATACAAAGTTTCGGCACCGTACAGAAAAAGTTAACTACTGAAAAATCATTTAAAAGTGGAAAACATAATTTTTTAAAGAAACGAAAAGGTTAAACAGGTTCAAAGCAGTTATATATTTAGCCGTGACAGAAAAGACCCCGTGAAAACAGTAAAAAGTTTATGGTAATAAAAAGTAAACAGTAACAAAAACAAGAGCAGAATAAAATAAAAAATAAAAAAAATCAAGGAAACGGACAAAAACAACACAGGAGAAGTAACAAATTTAACAAAAAGAGAAGAGTTAAAAAATTTTTAAAAGGAAAGCAAACTATAAAACAACGAGACAGTTATACTAAAAGTGTGTTAAGATTCAGTCTTTAAGGTCACTAGAGAGTTTCTGGGGAGTCTGGAACGATATGTAGGCGTTAGAAAATTATTATATAAATTTCATCGAAATTTGAGTATTAAGGTTTCAAAGGTAGAATGAAAACGATAATAAATGTAAAGATAAAATAAAAAAATTAAAAATTAATAATTCATGAATTTTGTAAAATATCAAGTATTTAAAAAAGTAGCTATTATTAAAAAATACGGATAAATGCTTTTTTCTCCGAGTACTGCTTTTGTAGTTACTGCTTTTTCTGAAGTTAGTACAGTTACTGTTTTTTCCTGAAAAATAACGAATACCAGTCAGTCTTCGTTAAGTGAAAAGTAACAATTTCAATTAACGCCGTTATATTTACCCACTTACTAATCATCTCTATATCTAGCATTATGAATCACAGTTTTTAAACATGGTCATATTAAAAAGTCCAATCTATAAAGTTATATATAGTGAAAAACTTACCCATGGGTTTTTTCAATAACTTAGAATCATTCTGCGAAAATTAAAAGTTAACAATTCGTGAATTTTGAAAATATCGCGTATATCAGGAAAATGATAAGAGCTTTTGATTCTGCTCCAATAGCTCAAAGGTAGAGCACCGGCTGACCAGTACAAAGATCCGTGGTTTGATTCCTGGTTGGGAAAGCAAGGTTCTTTATATTCATTATTGAAAAATATCAATTACCTTTTGTTTTATTTGATTTCTTTCATAGATGCAGTTACTACTTTTTTGAAAAGTAACGACTACCAACCTCCGCTATATGAAAGCTAACTGTTTCAAACAGCGTTCATTACATTTACTCAGTTAGTACTCATCTTTACATTTAACTTTATGAATAAAAGTTGTAAGACTTTGAGCCCAGTTCATATTGAACAGTTTAAACTATAGAGATATCTACAGTCAAAAAACTAGCCGATGGTTTTTTCCCAATAATTTAGAATCAATTTCCAACTATAGCAACAAATATATTAGAGAATATAATAAATCGGCTGGATATGATGAAAAAATCTGATGTGGGCTAAAGAAAGAAAATAAACTTAAAAAATCTGATGTGGACAGCACATAACTTTCTTTATATAATGCAATGAATTTACAACTTTTACAGTTAAAAAAAATATTATTCTTATAGTAGATACTTATATTCTTTCCAAGATATTGAATTTTTTTCAATGAGTCGTCATTTTCATTGATTTTTATCTTTTTGGCGAGATTTTTATTAATTTGTCAACAATTAAAAATGTCGCCAAGTTGGCGACCTTCCGCCAAATTCGTCGCCAAAATCTTGCCAAGCATTATGGATGGAGAAATAAATTATTCTTACAGCAGATAAATGACTATTGGCGTTGAAATACAAAAGTATTTCTCAAATTATCTTTTTTCCTGAATGGAACGAGCTAGTTCCACGAGAATGATGTTACTTAATTTATCGCATAGTATTACATATGAAAAGTGAACATGTTTCTCAATATGAATTTTTTTTTCATTTTACTTGACTTTTTGATAATTATTTTGAAAAATGTGCAATATCTCGAGAACGGTTCATGTTAGCGTTCTAAAATTTATGTCAATCGTTTTCTAATGAAAAATTACATAAGAAATGTCTATTTGCGTAACTGTATTATCGGTTTTATTTTTTGACGACCTTTTCAAAATTTCACTTGAAAATTTAGGGGGTTTCTGAGCATTTGATTGCGTATAAAAACCAGTGTTTACGGATTGTGATTTTTGTACGAAATTTCGTTCGAATCGGTCCATTCGTTCGTCAGTTATCGTCTCCACAGTCTCACTGTCACACACACACATACTTTCACACACACACACAGACATCCCTTCAAAAATGTTTGATTCGTGATAAGGGATGCTTGAAACGTGCTCTTCTGTCGAAAACTCGAATTCGAATGTTCGACCCCGTCACAATACTTTCCGTATACATTATGTATATAAGGAAAGTAAAAAGCAATTGATCTCTGTGAGCTAAGTATAGATAAAAACAATAATGCTGTAATGCTGAAAAGAAAAATATTGATTAATGAAAAATGCTGCATCATATGAACAAGCAATTGTTTACAGGTAAACTATTTTATTTAATTATTTTTAATATCTCGTTTGTATGTCACTATTTAAAAATTTAGCTAGTCATCCTCCATCAACCATACACCGTAGTTTCTTGATCATTGTCGTTTCGTGAGCATGAACAAGAATTTAATAAGATAAATAATCGAGTTCAAAATTATTTAAGGTATAAATTAAAAAAAATTCTGGTAGAAGTATTTATTTCAAATCTAACAGGAATAACAGCAGTTTATAACCACTCCCATTGTTAACAAAATTCTAAGTTTTTAAGATTACAGGATAGCCACTTTTATCATATAACAGAGCGTTGCGAAAATTTTTTAAAATAATTGCTTTTGCTCTCGGAGGTCATATTATCGTTTTCCCTGTGCGGATGAGTGGCATTCATCGCAAATCATGGTCGAAAAGTAAGGTAATGATATATGATTAGAGGATGATTTCCAGGCTTGTATACAACGACCTGGTGTCAATTCATAATAATGGTGAATTCGAAATAATGTTGAATATAACCGCTGGAAGGCAATCAGCCTATAATTAATAGGCATGCAATGAGGAGAAGCAATTGGCCTTAGTAAGCATGAATACAGAAAAGAAGAAATTGTCGAAAAGGGAAGAAGTTTATTAATGAAGAACATCACATCGCATGGACAAGCAAGGATTTAGTGATAAGCTATTTTATTTAGTTGTTTTTAAATATCTAGTAGAGTATATATCAATACTTACTAATTCATTCATACTTATAAATATAATACCATAATGCTAGCATGGTGGATTCATTATGGTATTGAAATTGTCCTGACAATATTGTATTGTAAGATATTATAAATTTTAATTTAGTATTCGTCACCCGTGGCTATTTCCCTACACCTGTTTATACTTTCCCTACAATACATGGTAATGTATAGAGAAAGTAATGGAATCATGCTAAAAATCGCAACTCCCGTTTTCGACGGATTTACACGTTTTGAGCCTCCAGAATACGAGAAAACAATTTGAGCGTGATGTCTTTTTCTCTGTGTATCTGTGTATCTCTGTCTGTGCAATGTATGTATCACCACCCTAACTCAAAAACTATCGGAATAAACCCACCAAACCTTCTTTTTATTGTAAAATTAAATAAAGGTTCTGGAATTTTTGGACGTAACTTCCTTCGTTGTGTGTTTATAAAATCGCATGCATTCTGATAACAGTCGCAGCTATAATTCATTATGAACATAAAGACCGTTTTCGTGCTTGTGTGCTTCATCATTCGGCAATCTTTTCATATTATGAATGTTTCAAAGACAGAGAAGGAGGTCTAAGATGTTTCATGAATATTAAAGAATGCAAAAGTTATATGAAGGACTTACAAGATCAGATCACAGGTGAGATTTTAAATACTTGCGATTCTAACATTTTTTCCTTATATGTAAAATATCTGAATATCTTAAAATCTGAAGATCTATCTGAATTTCATTTCTCATCTATATATTTATTGTTCTTATTTTTGCGTCCATTTGGCAGGAGTACCAGGTGGTCGAAAAATCGTGGACATCTAATTTTGAAATGAAAAATTGAAATAATAGAATGTTTTCAGATTGGTGGCACTCATATACGTACCTTCAAAAATATATGAAATATCGTCTGCTGTTTTAATATGTCAGACATACAGTTTTTTACCAATCGAGGAATGTTAACACTTTACAACATAGTTGAAAGTGTTTATGACTTTGTTCATTCTGTCTATCTTTCAGTCTGTCTGTCCGTTAGCACGAAAACTGCCGTAAAAATGACTTTATCACAATAAAATTTTAGTATGTTGTTTAGACGGTCTGTGGGACCTATAGGAATATTGAATAATATCACCCAATTAATTTTGGATTGAACTCGGGTTGAAAAAAAGAAATACATTGAACCCTATGGGACCTAATTTTTCAAGTATTTTTTAAGCAAATTTAAAATTCACAAATTTCTTCGAAAGTTTTAGGAAATATTCAAATTATCCCATAAAAAATATAAAAAAAATTTCAGAAAAACATATTCAGTAGTTTTTTCAATAAAAATTAAAATAATAATTACACTCTTTATGCGAAGAGATCACGTGACCATTATATGAAGAGATCACGTGACCCACTTCAAAAAAAAAATATGGCATCCATTTTGTGTCAAAATTGTGATTTTTAAAGTTCTTTTTATTTCATATTTAGTGTTGTATCCGTCCTAAAATCGTTTGTATTTGCTTAAATTCTGTGCATCTACATTCTGAAACAACGCAATTACAATATATTTGAATTTAAATGATCATCAAACTTTGATTATTTCTACCACAAAGCCCAATTTTCACTTATGGAGAATGTAAACATCAAAAGATGTAGAATGAGTTGTATAAGAATTGCTGCATTTCTTTAACACAAAATTATTTAACTCATGGAGTCTGCAATATAGCTGATATGAATGAAACATTCATTGATTTTACACAGAGAATTCTAATTCCCATTTATCCAAATATAATTTCTCAGAATTTCAACGAGTTCCCGGAGGTTTATAACCCCCATTACGGCGCCACTGTTTCTAGTAAGAGTAGTGTATGTAGATTTCTTGAGAAAGCATAAGCGTGAAATTGTTATGTGACGCGTCGTTTGAAAGCTGGCAATCGTCAGCTTGACGTTGGTGACTATTTGAACTTGCCTAAATCAACAATTACAAAGATAACAAAAAACATAGACGGGGCGAAAGTGTTTACAACTTTGACCTTCAAGTTACCAAAGATGAATTGACTCGTTCGGAAGTCAGTTGGTTGAATGAAAGCAAGTGCCTCAGCAGTTCGGAGATATTGAACAGAAAACGGCACGAATGAAAAAACTAACAAACAAACAAAGCCTGCATTGACTAAATACCATATGTGACAGGTACTGAATATCACAAAAACATACTATTAGCTTTGTATTGCTACTGATTAATAGAGTGTCAGATTCACAATCGTGTAAAAAATTAATTGAATGTGACGGAATTGGAATAAACCAGAAAACCATATTAATATTATATGCTAGAAACCTATATTGGACATTTAGTGGGTAAAAGACAATGCATTTTTAATACACCTATATTTTTCTCAAATGTGTTGTGCACAAATGACTTAATTTTGATAGCTATTTTTAGATTTCTGTGAATAGATGGTACATGATATAAGTAATAATTTCCCAAGTTTTTTTTTTAGCTTAAGTAGATAATTGTGTATAGAACGGATTCATATCCCGAGTTTAACTCGGCAAGGAACATGAGAAAACCCTGCAAGATAGGGAACATGAAATATACTAAGCCCGAGTTAACTCTAGATGGTATTTTAAAACAAAACGCACTACCTCAGGTCAATTCTAGATGGTATTTCGTAACAAAACGTAATATCCCGGGTTAACTTGGAATAGTATGTTAGAGGGTTAATCATATTTATTTTTATTTATGTATTTATTTAATTCATACACACACACAAGCAAACAAGATTACGAAAAGAAAATCTTCAGCAACGTATAAAAGCACAAATAATACAATAATACAGCATACAGTAGTTTCGAAGATACGCTGGATCCCCTTTGTCAGTGCAAGAGAACCAACAAACCATAAGTCTAGAAGTCCAAACCATAAGTCCAGTTAAAAGAGGAATAGGCGCAACTGGAAGAACTAGAGCGAGATTATATAACCAACAAATCCAATTTGGACATTGGATTTGTTTGTTCTTTTTTACTGACAGAGAGACCAAGACCAGGATTAAGCGAGAGCCAATCAGAAATTCTTCCCGGTCTGGCAGAACGTCCTTTTACCCCTCCCCTACCTTTTTTCATTCTATTTCTTTGGAGTTCTTATGTGTCATTTTATCGTTTTTCGTCTTTTTGGTTATAATTTATTTTTACGGTTATGAAATATAAGTTTATAGATACAAAAGGCAATAAATATATGTTTACATATTTCGAATTATTTTTATTAAGATTTTATACAAGAAAATTAATTCCGAGTTCCGAGCGATTCTTCGGTGTGCTCATCCAGTCCGACCGCAAGCCCTCTTTTAAACTCCTTCATATGCTCGTAGTGGCTGCGAATTCACCGGCGAAGAATTGTTATAATCAAGGTAAGTAAACGCAATTGAAATCCACTGCACTTTTTGTTTCTGAAAGCGAGGTTCGCTCCTTATATACACCACCATGGTGATCAGTTTCAATGCGATGTAGTTCCGACTATTTATTCATTGGCTGCGAATGTTTGATTATTTGCATATTCGATCGACAGGTGTTTGTATGTACAGTCTCATTACTATTGGGTTATTTAGCGGGGTGCATTGATTTTTTTGTCTTTGAGCTTATAAACTTAATAATTTTTTTCCAACAAAAATCCTATTAACGTTCATCATCACTGCCGAATATTAGTGGCTTAATTCTTTTCTTTTAATGTCCTTCACTTTGCATATCTTCATTTTCGTTTTCAAAAGAAGTTTTATTTTATATTTTTACCAAAATCTCTCTATAAAGAGCTAATCAATTTTGTAATTATCTTTTAAACTTCACACATCGCATTGGTGAAGAATTATTTTCAATAAAGTAATTTTCTAATTGTTTACCCAAATCTAGTTCCCTTTTCATATCATTTCAATTAAAATTTACATACCATTATTTATCCATATTTTCGTCTACCAATGCATTTGATGTGAATTTATTAACTTTAAATTATTTTATTATTTTAATGTGAATTTATTTACAGGAGATTTCCCCAATAACTGAAATTGAAAAATGGTGATGAATGAAGAAACAAGGGAATTCTTCATTAATTTCAACCATAAGAGTGTAGTAGAGCAATGTATTTGCTATAGGGAGACTGCTTAAGCTAATTGAGTGGTATTATAGAGAAACCGTGCTATAACGCTACCGCTTTATATGAAAACCGCGTTATTTGAGTACCGCGCTATGGTAGGCTGTCGCAATTTTTGCTTCGCGGTATATGGAAACCGCATTATGAGAGATCCGCGTTATAGGAGGGTTGACTTTACTGCAAAAACTAGACAAAGACACACACAATGTAAAACACAAGAAATTCATTAAGTAATCTGCATATGGTGTTAAATAATGTGTGCACTTCATATTTTACGCAAATGTTAAGCATTTTTATTCTCCTTTGAACACTTATTTTGTAGTCATACGATATTTCGGAAAAACTAAGTGTTATCTCCTGAACCGGAAATAGAAATTCTTAGTGAATATACCCTACACCTCAATTTAATGAATTGGGAAAGAAAAAATAAGTTTGAATCTGTAGGTAAAATCACATGCTGTTCGAATCAGATATTTTAAAAATGTTTAACATGTTTATAAATTTTTTTTTCGGTTATAGTAAAGTAGATTATTTTAAATAATCTTTAAGGTCAAAACCTAAAACGAGAAAATAAGATACCAAACGGTTGAAATACGAAAGATGAGCCCAAAATATTCTATCCAGTTATATTCTATCCATTTAAGGTAACTTATTTAAATATAAAATTGTATATTGTTAGTGCATCCACTTTTATGTTATCACGTTCGTACGTCGTAGACATTTTCCGGATGAACATCGTAACGTCAGACTACTACTCCAGATGAGTCAAAACCTAGATTATAAAAATTTTCACAAGAGAACCACACTTTATACTACAGAAAGAGAAAGTATTAATGCGTGAACAATAGACAGAAAATGCGTGAAACCATTGATACACAAGTAATCCAATGAAAATCCTGAACTGATTTTTCCTCTAAAAGAGGAAAATTTTCTTATAAACTATAGAAATATTTTCTATGTGGCAATAAGCTTAACAAAGCTGTGCCAGGCTTTGTTAACAGCTGCCAGTGGAAATACCCTCTAACCCATAAAAATTCCTTATTGACATTTCCATTCCTCGGATATAAAAATCCATTTTTTTTTTCGGTTTTGCTGCACGCAATCCCTTTTTAATGCAAAAAACATCGAAATCAATTCGTAGGGGAAAATATCAGTTTCCGAAAGACTGTCATGAATTCGGACATAACCAGGAATTTCTGGAAGTAATCTCTAAGTTTATTTTTCATGATATTCTACTGATAGTTTCAATTGTTTAAAGTACAAGTTCGTATTTAAAGCAGTCGTACATGTTTGCAGTAAAATTTTGAATCATACTTCGATACTATGAATATATCGTCAGTTGCGATCATCACGATTTGCCTCTTTGCTGTTAGTTCTGAAGCAACAGAGGATGAGTCTAAAGATATTACTGATGGGAAAGAGCTAAATGATGAAGATCTAAGTGATGAGCAAAGTGGGACTACTGAGGAGTATTATTCTGAAGAGGATGATGACGATGCGGAATTTTTTGACGATGACGAGGGGTGCTTTCCGAGGCGAACTCCTCCAGAACCTGCTACCTCTCCAGAGCCTTTTACACCAGGAGACATCCCTAGAAATCGTCAGAAATCGAAAAAGCAAAAACCTCGAAGGACTCAGAGAAATCGGTCTCAGAAAACAAAAAAACGTAACCGGACTGAGCGCAGACGGAACGGCAGGAGTATTGAAGACGATCCTATGTGTAGAGAATACTACATGCAAGTAGAATACGAAGTGCAATGTGAGTAAATATTTGATATTTAATCAATTTAAGAAATTTTGTAGTCCAGTCGAAGCTAGATTCAAGGCAAGGAAGATCGGAAATTGTTCATGCTGAAAATATTTAGCTCAATCGGAGTAGGATTTAATCCTTAAATTATCACCACATTAATCGCATACTAACAAAAATCTGATGTAGGCAGCACATGACTTTCCCTACAGCCTCAAATTCATATATTCTTTATTTCTTTAATAATTCATTAGATTGAGTTTTATTGCACCAAATAACACTAATTGCATTTTTAATTCAGTTTTTGTTTTTATTTGGTAATTGGATATTTTTCCGATAGTGGCGTAACAAAAATGCAAGAAATCTCAAATATCTTAAGAACGGTTAGTCCTAAAGTATAATGGAGTGTGTTATAGTCTTTTCCTCGTCAAAAATTGCTTTAAAAAAACAATTTAATTTATACATTTCAGCATACGTAGTCTTTTTTAACACTTTACAACAAAGTTGAAAAGTGTTTATGACTTTGTTCATTCTGTCTGTCTGTCTGTCTGTCTGTCTGTCCGTTAGCACGATAACTGCCGTAAAAATGACTTAATCAAAATGAAATTTTAGTATGTTGTTCAGACGGTCTATAGGACCTATGGGAATATAAATGAATAATATCACCCAATTAGTTTTGGATTGAACCCGGGTTGAAAAAATGGAATACATTGAGCCCTATGGGACCTAATTTTTCAAGCATTTTTTAAGCGGATTTAAAATTCACAAATAGCTTCGAAAATTTTAGGCAATATTCAAATTGTTCCATAAAATATATAAAAAAAAAATCAGCGAAATATATTCAGTAGTTTTTTAAATAAAAATTAAAATAATAATAACACATCTTATATGAAGCGACCACGTGTCCATGATATGAAACGATCACATGACCCACTTCAAAATGATATATGGCATCCATCTTGTGTCAAAATCGTGATTTTTAAAGTACTTTTTAATTCATATTGAGTGTTGTATCCGTCCTAAAACTACTTTATTTTTGCCTAAATTCTGTGCATCTACATACTAAAACAACGCAATGACAATATATTTCAGTTTAAATGCTCATCCAAATATGATTATTTCTACTATTAAGCCTATTTTTCACCTATGTAAAATGTAAACAGCAAAATATATAGAATGAGTTGTATTAGAATCGCTGTAATTCTTTAACACAAAGTAATTTAGTCCATGGAGTCTGCTTAGCTGATATGAATGAAATATTCATTGATATTAGAAAGAGAAGGACGATATTTTTCGCTGAAGTTTTACGCATAGAAATTACTTACTTGTAGCTCAATGGTCTTAATTTTTAAATAAAATAAATTATTATAGTATTTTGATGAATGACATGAATGGGGGAATTAATTATGAATGAAATGTTGCTTTTATAGAAAGAGCCAGGCGTGTTATTTTTTTATGACGTCATTTGAATGCATTTCAGTTGTTTTCGATGAAGTTTTCAAATATAATAAATTATCGTAGTATTATGATAATTCTAAAATTATTACCGAGAAATGAATCACATTTTAGAGATATTTAAACCAGGCAATTTATACTTTAATGCCGTCATTTGAATGAAGTTAATTTTTTTCGATGAAGGTTTAAGTTTTCAAATATAATAAATTAATGTAGTATTGTGATAAGTTTTAAAATATTATCGAGGAATGTATTGCATTTTAGACATGTTTAAATAAAATTGCATTGAAGTTGGAAAGTGTTTCATAATCAATGCTTTAAGCATGATTGATCTTTCTTGTTTTTTTAATTTTGGCGATTTTTGTGGGCCATTTCATAAAAAAGGCAGGTTGTTCTTTTCCGAATCGTACCAAAATCTAATCAGCACCAGAGTATGCTACAAGTAACTTATCTACCAAATTTTATGAAATTTGGTCAATAAGTATTTTAGCTAGAGTGGATACATGAAATGTTTGAGGGCTATTTCATAAACAAGAAAGATCAATCATACTTAAAGTATTGATTATGAAACACATTCCAACTTCAATGCAATTTTATTTAAACAAGTCTAAAATTCAATACATTCCTCGGTAATATTTTGAAACTTATCACAATACTGCATTAATTTATTATATTTGAAAACTTAAACCTTCATCGAAAAAAATGAACTTCATTCAAATGACGGCATTGAAATATAAATTGCCTGGTTTAAACATCTCTAAAATGTTATACATTCCTCGGTAATAGTTTTAGAATTATCATAATACTACGATAATTTATTATATTTGAAAACTTCATCGAAAACAACTGAAATTAATTCAAATGACGTCATAGATAAAATAACACGCCTGGCTCTCTCAATAAAAGCAGCATTTCATTCATAATTAATTTCCCATTCATGTCATTCATCACAATACTATAATAATTTATTTTATTTAAAAATTTAGACCATGGAGCTACAAAAAATTAAACTCTATGCTTGAAACTTCATCGAAAAAAATCGTCCTTCTCTTTATGAAATCAATTAATATTTCATTCATATCAGCCATGCAGACTCCATGGACTAAATTATTTTGTGTTAAAAAAATACAGGAATTCTAATACAACTCATTCTATATATTTGGCTGTTTACATTTTACATAGGTGAAAAATAGGCTTAGTTGTAGAAATAATCAAATTTAGATGAGCATTTAAACTCAAATATATTGTCATTGCGTTGTTTCAGTATGTAGATGCACAGAATTTAAGCAAAAATAAAGTAGTTTTAGGACGGATACAACACTCAATATGAATTAAAAAGAACTTAAAAAAATCACGATTTTGAAACAAGATGGATGCCATATATCATTTTGAAGTGGGTCATGTGATCGTTTCATATCATGGTCACGTGATCGTTTCATATAAGAGGTGTAATTATTATTTTAATTTTTATTTAAAAAACTACTGAATATATTTCGCTGAATTTTTTTTTATATATTTTATGGAACAATTTGAATATTACCTAAAATTTTCGAAGCAATTTGTGAATTTTAAATCCGCTTAAAAAATGTTTGAAAAATTAGGTCCCATAGGGCTCAATGTATTTCATTTTTTCGACCCGGGTTCAATCCAAAACTAATTGGGTGATATTATTCATTTATATTCCCATAGGTTCTACAGACCGTCTGAACAACATACTAAAATTTCATTTTAATTAAGTCATTTTTACGGCAGTTATCGTGCTAACGGACAGACAGAAAGACAGACAGACAGACAGAATAAACAAAGTCATAAACACTTTTCAACTTTGTTGTAAAGTGTTAAAAAAATATATTACTCCATTTCTGAATTTTCTGTGCATGTTTTAAGCGGGTCTATAGAAGTTCCAATTCTTAATTTCAATCGCTATCGGGGAAAGCACATCCGTTTCTACGGGTTTCATGAACGGGAATATGTTCTCTGAAGTCATGACGTCATAACATGACTTTTTTGTTCTAAACGGGCGTATCTTAAAGCATTAGTTCATTTTTAAGAATTCGCAATGAGTTCCTGTTATCGTTGAGACCCAGACCGTCCGACCTACTAGAAACGTGTAAGGTAACTGTTTAGACGGCCGGGAAGTGCCACCCAATTTAGACCGGAACCCAATGGGGGAGGCATGCACAAGGACCGTACCCTCTTTCCCCTACCATCAACCTCTCGGAAGGACTTACGGATCCACATTTTTAACGTGATCGTACTCCGCGTGAACTCGGCGGCAGTTTTGGCAGTGGCGGGAATTGAACTCGGAGCGAGTGCAATTTCCACGCGCTAACCACTGGGCTACTGCACCCCGCTATGAGTTCCTGCGTAATTTTTATTAGAAGTTCGAATTTAGTTCCCGGACAACATCGGGTATTCTTTTAACATATAAAATACTTATTTAAATTTATACCCTACAGTTATACAGATGCATTATGTTGAATAGAATTTAAAAGCAAGTAAGAGCTTGTATATTAAAATAACTCAGAACTCACCAAGTGAAAGTGGTTGCCAATAAGTTCTATACTCTACAATTATATGCCCAATCTTCCATTTATTGAAAAACATATATCTTCTGATGAAAAAAGCCTCGATTTTCGGTCGAATTGAAAACAACTGTGCATAAAATATTTGGTCATTTATAATGACGGGAATTCGATTCCTATATTTCGTCATACGTCTTGTAATGTCTCATGTTCAAAGCTTGGTCTAATTCTGTGTGAATTAATTGTTGTTCAAACTGATCAAACCGTCTTGTCCTATCAACATGTATGCTGGCATGCCTTTCGTAACAAGTTGCATTGTACCCTCTACGGTTTCAGTAACAAAAGGAGTCAATATAATCCCAGTTTCGTATGATTTCCTTTTATATAAAACCTCTTTTTTATTGAACTTTGCAACTCATCTGTCCCTATTCCCTTTATGACTGGATTGTATTTAATATTATATTTGAGAAATACTTGTGGCAATCGAAGTTAGACACCGGCCCACCCGAAGGTATACGGCAGAAAAAACATCGTTGCGACAGCGAGCGTGCCCGCCTCAGCACATGCGCCGACACCCGATTAGCAGCACAAAACCACCAACGAGAGTCACAACCGGCGCTATCAAGTCCCAGCCCCGCACAGGAATATACTTGTGGCAAAGGTAACTTTATTGCAGAGATCTAAAAGAAAAACAATAAACCTCTCCGAAGTTACATAGTTCACATATTAAACTCAATAATAAAAAACTAAAATTTTGTTGCATTAAACTCATGGTTTATATTCCAAATCACTTACACTATAATCACTTATATTAGAATTAAAATTCAAAACTATATTTACGATCTTTCATATTCAAATTGAATTCTGTTACCATACTTTGTTCCGGCCAAGCCTAACTACTACTAACTAATACTCTGTAAAAGTCTATACATGAGTGCTGTTATTTGCAACCTAGTGTTACAGAGTCCACTTCAAAGATAAGAGCTCGCAATTTCGTCCCGGTAGCTCAACGGTAGAACGTTGGCTGGCAAGTTCGGAGATCCAGGGTTCGATTCCCGGTTGGGGCAGCAAGACTCTTTACAGTGGCGCCCGAAAATATCAGCCCTGTAGGTTAGTGCAAAGATGTCGGAGGTCTGAAAGTGACCCTAGTAAGACTAGTAAGGATTCAGTGGACTCTGGAAGATTGAACGCCGATTTCAAATTCAGAGGAGAGGATAACGACCACGCAGGATGCTAACCTGGGTGAAAATAGTAGTAGCAGGAAGATAACCTGAGGTAAATATAGCAGGAGGCAGTCAGTCAGTTTGACAGTGGTCCGTCAATCTTACATTAGAGGGTGGAGAATGCAGAGTCTCTTTAGCAATAAGAGCTTGCAATTTTGTCCCAGTAGCTCAACGGTAGATCGTCGGCAGGCCAGTTTGGTGATCCAGGGTTCGATTACCGGTTAGGACAGCAAGGCTCTTTACAGTGTATTCAGAGTGCAGGATTATAAGAGCGGTTATAGTATCACCTTCGATCAACACCAATCGAACAACACCTTCAATCAACACCTTCGATCAACTCCGATCAAACGCCGTGGAAGTTATGATCGACAAAAGGGTTAGTTTTATCTTCATATGCAAATTATGTGTACAAACGTATGTAACATCGTGTTACGTAACATTAGAATTATCTAGGCAATAAGTCTCCATATTACCAGCATTCATTTTGAATGTCAATTCAAAATACGTTTTTACTTTTCATGTAATGCATGATAATGTATAAGGAATGTATTAGCATTTTCTCGAAAGTCGGACCTCTAGTTTCCGGAGGATCTATTTGTTTCAAGCGTTCTAGAAACACGAAAAATTCATTTTTAGCGAAGCGTCTGTTTAAGTGTCTGCCTGTCTGTACAATGTATGTATCCTCCTCTAGTTCAAAACCTATTTGACAAATTTTTACAAAATTTGGTAGGTAAGCCAGTTATAGGTTACCCTGGCGGTATTAGATTTTGGTACGACTTGAAAAATAATAACTTGCTTTCTTGCTAAAATAGTCAAATTGTGTATTACAAATATTTCATATACGACAAAAATGTGTGCGTTCGAACATTGTACTGAATATTAAATATACAAAATGAAAATATTATAAAATTAAATTTTGAGAGAGAGAGAAGAGAGAGAGAGAGAGGAACAATTCCTGATATCTTGTAGAGAATTTTGCATGAATTTTGAGAGAGAGGGTAACAATTCATGATATCTTGTAAATAATAGTGTTTATGTCTTGTAGATACGAACACAACATTAATGCATTCCAAAATCGTGAGAATATTTAATCTTTTGCATAATTTTTTCCCATTCAAGATGAAAAATGCTTTCTACAACCTTCCGATCTACCTTAATAATTACCTTTACCGATTAAAACAACTGTACCAAATTTCATTGAAACGCACAATTAGTTCAAGAGATATCATACACAGTAACAGTCGCAAAGACCTTAAAAAATAGCCGTTTCATATTCAGAAATGCGCAGAACATCTATGCCTATCCAAATCTGATGGTAGAAATTTTGACTCGCATTAAAATATCTACCTTTAATTTATGCTATGCAAGCTGGTTTAAAATTGTTATTATCTTAACCATTGGTTATTGAAATCTACAACCAATTGCAGAAAGTGCTCAAATCATATCATATAATAAATGTTGGACATATTATTTATTTTATAACGAGTTGTAAAATAAAATGTACATCGAAGTATGTCGAAGATATACGTCGTTCTACATTGAAATACATCGTTCCAGCGAATATAATGCACTGCATCGAAGTGTAACTTTTTATACGAAAACCCATCAAGAAACTTTCAGTTAGAATTTTTTTCTACGTCTAATCGGTACAGAAAAAATTCGATGTTTCTAAGGAATTATTCGCTTAGATATCGTATACTTAGAATGTTAGAATTTCTAGCCAAAGTGTTAGAGCTTAGTTCAATAGTGGAAAATAAGATGAAACTTTGATTTGAATTCATGCACCGTTCAAAACAAGTTTATATGCACTCACGATGTTTACGCGCCGCATTTGCTTTTTATATTTAAATTTTCCGCCCTCCGATGCTTAATTAATTGAAGGTTGGATCGTAGTTAAAAAATACTCGTTTTAATCTTAAAACATTTAAATAAAGTACCATGATTTATTTTGTCTTAAAATATATCATGAATGTTATCAGATTCTCTACTTGCGAAGTGCGTAGATGGTGTAATGGCTTCTGGGGCCGGACGACAAATTTGTGGATTGCTAATTCGCTCCCCGTATGTGGCAGTAATGAAAAATGATTCTGGCTGAGTGATCGCAGTGGTTTGGAATGAACTCAAAACCGTAGGTTTTGATCTAATCAGACGCATGATGAGCATAATTTTACAGTAGTGTCACAAATTAACCAAACCACAAAATAATTACAAACAGTGCCGCCGATAGAATTGTCGGGGAACTATGCAGCAAATTCGCTGGAGATGGACTTTCTCCAGTCTTATATGTTATTGACCTTTTATACTTGCTTTAAAATTTTGACAAATTTTGACCAGATTTTTGACACTAACAAGTGTTTTCTGCTATGGATACTATGCTCCATTATTAGTACACTAGTGGGTCCATTCTCTTTTCAGGATAACGCAAACATCCATGCCCTCGGTAGAATTCGAATCCACATTCCTTTGGGTTTCTGAGGTGTAGGACCAGCGCCTTGCCTTACCTCACAGTCGTAATGCAGTCTGAAATAAATAAATATATGAGGATGTTCCGTTCTATATCTCCACATGATGTAAGCTCTTTTGAAAGCAACGTGCAGTATTACAAACCCATGACTGGAATTGGTCCATTTTACAACAACAGATAGCGCATTGAATAGACAAAGCCACATAGAATACAAAAGTGACATCAACATTTTTGATTTAATTTTGGATCTGACTCATTTTGAACCACCTCAAATATGTAAACAATGCTGTGTTTACTATTTTAAATGTCAAATTTGAACGTTTTGATGTCAATTTTAATGTCAAGAGGGGGAAGACCTTTGCAAATTAAAAAAAGATGAGGAAAATGAATTTAAAAATACAGCTGCAAAAACACAGCACACTATAATTGTAGGACATTTGTCATGTGGGCATTGTTTGCAAGTCTTGGAACAAAATTACATGAGAACACTGACAGTGAATATGTCATAAATTTACCTTCTTTTTAGCATTTTCTACGCCAGCGACACTCCTGTCGTTCACCTAGTGTCTTTTTTGACAGTTGAAAAGATTCAGGAAAATAGTTTCAGCGAATTATGCTATCTTTAAACTATAAATGTCTCTCATTCCTGAAACGGTAGCATTTATCAGACAAGATGAGGATGAGAATGATTTCTTTGTTAACATCCATAGCTGTTCTGGCATTTTTGCCAGTATTTAATTGTGGCTCTGATAGTCATAAACCTTGTATTGCACTTCTACCCTGTAGGGCATACGCAGTAGCTGTATCTGCACAGAGACAGAGTAAGATCTATTTGATTATCTCAATATGCGCTCCTCTTTTCTCATCTTATTGTATATAGGAAATATTATTATTTCCGAAAATTTTCGAGATGTAGATTTCGATCGTAAATTATTTATAACATGTTAAAGCCTGTTTGCAAGAAAATTAACTAACGTACAAATATATATTGACGTAGGGTTTACGTCTAACAGATAATATATGGCAACTTCTGGTCGACAGCCTGCGGCAAAATAGGTCCTAATTAAAATCGTTATGTCGCTAAAATAAAGGCTGAACAGTAATCGTGTTAGCATATTCGTAAATGGCCTAAAGTCCAAATTAGCATACTGTTCATTAATAGACCTTACATTAATACATCTTACAATGCATCTTACATTAATACATCTTACATCTGTACATTAATACATCTTACTCTAAACATAGTATTGTTTATATATGTGAAGTGGTTCAAAATGGATCAGATCCAAAAATAAATAAAAAATGTTGATGTCGTTTATGTACACTATGTGGCCTTGTCTATTCAATGCGGTTATCTGTTGTTGTAAAATGGGTCAATTCCAGTCAGAGGTCTCCAATACTGCACGCTGTGTAAAATGCTACTTTAAAAAGAGCATACATCATGTGGAGAACAGAACGGTACCATGAAGAACGGAACCTCCTCATATATTTATTTATTTCAGACTACACCATGACTGTGAAGAAAGGCGCTGGTCCTACATCTCAGAAATCCAGTGGAATGTGGGTTCGGATTCTACCGAGGGCATGGATGTTTGTGTTGTTCTGTAAAGGAAAGTTATATAAGACCCACCAGTGCGCTCATAATGGAGCATAGTATCCATAGCAGGGGCCAGTCTTGTACACAACTTTCCCTCGATTATCGTATGCGAGGGGAGAAGATGCAATATTTCTGGGTGTGCCTCCGCGTTTGGCAATCTCGGCAACTTTGAGTGCAACATGACTGTGGGTGGTGTCGTTTTAAAGCTCTCGACGAGATCTATTTAGATATGTAAAAAAGATGTCGCAGTGGTTTAAACTACAATTTTTAAAAATTATTTTCGTGTGGACGGAGTCGAAATCTGCAAGTCGTCGTACTACGTTTCAAACTGACGTACCTGTCATATTGAACATATACTGAACGTACCTGTCATATTTTGCTACTAACTGAAAGTAAATGTAAAGCTGTCACAAAAACGTTTAAAAATTAAATTGGTTCCTAATGGATTAAAGACCTGAATGCATTTTTAACACTTTTGACAAGGTTTGTGCGCGCGCATGTACAGGGCATGGTTATGTATGCATGTGAGGAGCGATAATTCAATAATTCACATAGTTACAAGATTTCGTATGTAGATACATTATTTTGAAATAACGAATAAAAAAATGTTCTGCAGTTTTCGGGATTCGAACATGAGTTGTTCGAAATAAGAGCTGTAAGATGGAAGACGTCATAAATTTAGAAAGTATATCTGTGCAACTTTAATTCAATTCTTTGTTTAAGTGTGTAAAACTGGAATTAAATGGAATTTTTGCAATTCGTATGATTTGAACGTTGTAAGATTTCTAAAGCCTTGATTTCTGCGGAGAATAATAATTTCTAGAATATTAGTAGTTGAACATGAGAAAAACTGTTAGTTTGTGATATTTGTTTTGCATTTAAAATGTACTATAATCCGTATATTGTCACAATGCAAATCAAACTGATGCCGTAATGCTTGTATCCATCAGGAAACGATCTCGTAGAGCAAATTATTTAAAGCAAATCATATGACCGCTTAAATGAAAAGCAATTTGTATGATGAACCACACTTTCTAAGAGCACTATGCAGGCGGTCCTATGCACGGACAGCAGACGGATCTGCACGGATATGTTTATTGCGAACTTATTTTAAATCATGTATCTATATATATAAAAGTATTTCTATATGTTTTCATAGTAAATTTTTATCAGTTTCAAGTGATATTTTCACAGCGTACAAGTTTTGCTTTTTGTACATTTTGCAGTAGTTATGAACTATTATATCACATTTTAATGTATGCACTTATGCATATGTTATCTTTTTAAATTTCATGCCTCTATTTTCCCGCAACCAAACTTTTGTGGCCACTATGTCATTTTGTGCAATGTAGCTATAACGCAGACATTTCTGATGTTTGATAAATGAATCGGTATAAAGAAAGGGAAAGATGAAAGCAAGTAAGTGATGATTAACAAATGCCTTGTGTGAGAAATAAAAGATGGAATATGAAATATGATGCATATTATTAATGGAAGAATCGTCGGCGCTCGAAGTAGTGGTGAAAGCATTGACAAAGCAGCGGGACATGTAAAATAGTAGATAAGTTTTACTGATAGGTTACTACTAAATAAGTTTTACTAATAAATTACTACTAAATAAGTTTTACTAATAAGTTACTACTGAACAATAAGCCGGGTCCGATCGCAAAACGTGTTGCAATATATAGCAACTGGGTGCTCAGGCTGAGCAGAAAGTTAGCAGACTTGCTCAGTTCAGCATAAGACAATAGTTATCCAAATTACAGATAATATGAACCAGGGACCAAATCAAGTGCCATCTTAACGTACAGATTACCGCACATTATATCGCTTGAGCTTCATAAGCAACAGTTTACAATAACCAGGAGTTTACAATAACCAGGAGTTCACAATAACCAGGAGTTTACAATAACGTGGCTTCTCAGTTAATATGACAGAAAAACATATTACATGATAAGATTATATAGATTGCTTTTAAATGAAGTATGCAACTTCATATTGTATGTACTCGGAAACGACGATAAGTTAGAATTTACAGTAATTGTTTTAATATAAAACAACTGTGAAACTTTGTTGCGTGCTGGTGACTCTAAGTGTCATACAGCTCCTAACACAACACGAGTTTAAAAATAAAGTAACGATGTTGATTAGACAACTACGGAATACTCCAAATATCATTTTCCAGAAAGATAATGCTCCCTCACATTGGTCTTCGGAAGATTACGGTTGTTTACACGAACATCTCTTGACGCGTTGGTTCAGATGTTGGAGTCCAATTGAATGACGGATCTGCTCTCCTGATATTACTCCATGTGACTTTTCTTTTGAGGTTTTATTAAAAACATTGTCTAGAAGAGAACGGTGACGTCTCTTATTGAACTCGGAGATAGTTGTTGTTGTTGAAACCCAGACCGTCCGACCTACCAGAAAGGTGTAAGGTAACTGTTTGGACGGTCAGGAAGTGCCACCCAATTTAGACCGGAACCCAGTGGGGGAGGCATCCACAGGGACCGTACCCTCCTTCCCCTACCACCAACCTCTCGGAAGGATTTTCGGACCCACATGTTTAACGTGATCGTACTCCGCATGAACACGGCGGCAGTTTTGGCAGTGGTTGGAATCGAACCCGGCCTACCGAGTGCAACTCCAGCGCGCTAACCAATGGGCTACCGCGCCCCAGAACTCGGAGATAGTATTATAGCAACGTTTTCCAGCATAACACACGGTATTTTACAGCGTATGTATGTTAAACTAGATGATCATTTGAGTGGTAAGCGTATATTTACGTCTCTACCAGTAAAAGCGTTCGAAACGTACTAGCCATAGAATTCGAAAAAGGCTAATTTTACTGATTTCGTGCAAGTGTCTTCGATTTAATGTTAATTGTATTGGGTTATAGAATGTAATAAATTGTGTGACAAATAATTATTTGTCACACAATTCTCCTACGCCTGCTTCAAAGAAGTACATAGTACACAAGCACCAATGATATTCATTGTGCATTGCATTCTATATTTAGTACATGAATATGACACATTTAAGATTTTGTACACATATGTGAAAGAGCATAGATTTTGTACGCGGGTATGATACATTATAGATTCACTTACGTGGATATGGAATATTTCATTTTAAGGTCCACTTATTAGACTGACGAATAAAATCGTAATATTCGTAATTTTTTCAAATGCCGTTCTTCGTAACATTTAAAGTGAGTTTCGTGTTGGATCGGATCAGATGATTGGAAATATACTTGATAATATTTCTTGTATCTTTTTCAGTTCTAATTGATACAAATATAATCCATCCAAATACTTGCAAACAGATGGCCACACCGGAGGAACGATGGGTAAGTATTTTCTGTATAAATAGAAAATAATTTGCTGTCTTGTTCATGAATTTCGCTACAAAATAATGAATATTGGTTTTTTTTAGAAAGTAATAAAAAAATGGCGTCTTCTCATATCTATGTCATATTAAAAATCAATAGGCTCTTTGTAGTTACCGATTAATGTGATCCAAAAGTGGTGCTCAAATGTTAGAATCCTTTAATGTATCGAAAAATTGAAATAGTAGAATTGTATTTCAGTCAGGTGTCAACCATATACCTTCAAAAATATATTAGAAATGTCGTCTGCAGTTTTTTATACATCATTGCAGACCTATATTTATCAGTTGAAAACAGGGCGTTTTTACATACGCCTACACGCTTCATAAAAGTTTTGAATATCAAAAACCGCTTCAAATTTAATCATAAAATAATTTTGTAAAATTTGGTAGATAAGTCACTTGTGCGGGCCATTTTGCAGCACTTTTGCAGGCACTTTTTGCGGGCCATTTCGCAAAAAAAAGGCGTATTCTTTTATCCCGAATTGTACCCAAAACTAATCAGCACCAGGGCCACTCACAAGTGACTTACCTACCAAATTTTATGAAATTAGATCCATTAGTTTTTGAGTTAGAGTGGATATATATATTGCACAGACAGACAGACAGATACACACACACAGACGTCACACTAAAAATAGTTTATTCGTATTCTAGAGGTCCCAAAACGTGTAGATCCGTAAAAAACTCGAATTGCGATTTTCGGCATGATTCCTCTATTTTCCCTATACATTACCATGTATTGCAAGGAAAGTAAAAATGCCGCATATTTTAGAGTTTTGCTAACTTGGAAATGGATGGTTGCAAAACAATATTTCATGTCCAATCACTCCCTGTTGTTTTCATATTTTAAAAGTTTTTAAGTATTTTATTCTGAAAATCATTTATTACTGAAAAATATATTCAATAAAAAGCTCACTATTTTATAAATCGAATGTTCTAAACGAAGCTGTTGGTACAAATAATCTGAAATTGCCACTCAGGAAAAAACAAATGATTAAAATGTTGTTAATAAAAAAAATATATGCAAATACATAGAATGTGGAAGACCCAGACCACTCGACTCACCCTGAGGTATGAACAGCTGATTGAGTGACCGAAAATACATAGTATGTGAGGGATTTCAATTTAATGCACTGAGAGATCTAATGTACTCTGTAAGATTGGGAAATAGATAGTACGGCTTTTTTTATGTAGCTACATTACAATTATGAATAATTTGAAATACTAATAATTTGAAGTGAAATATTGTTACGATGCATCCTCTGGAATCGTGAGTGTACTGTCAAGATACAAGAACGAGTTCTAATTTCTGGAGAACTTACAAGCACAGAGTAAACAGGAACAAGAACAACGTAAATAAGAACAATATACAGCAAGTAACTCGATAACTATCTTAAAATATCACAAAACAACTGTCAGGTACAGTAAAACAACAATTAAGTACTCCACTAATTATACAAAACTGCGGACACTATTCTCAAAACATTGACGTATGTCACAGTTCAATGTAGCTCGTATTACGCCAACTACTTTCCGACTGAGCGATGACTCCTTTTATATACTCTCTGTAGAAACTTTTAGAAACTCTGTAGAAACTTTTATCTCGTAGAGCATTCTTTGATTCGAGATGGTTCTCGAACCTTCGAAGAGCCATCAAATGTTGCCAAATTGGCGATAAATTGCCAAATCTGGCAACCCCTCCTAATTTCAGTACATAACTCTAGATTCACGTCATAGGAATGGTAACCGGTACAGGTGTTTTCTTTGTCTGGTTTTCAAAGCGACAAAGAAAAAGCAATTTATACGGTTTGGAAGCATTTTACACGGTCGTAACAGCATTACTTTCTAAGTATAAATATAATATTCTATAGCCTCCCGCTAAAAGCTATAGAGTAAAAGCTATAGATAGAACATAATTAAGGCTTTGGGGTGCAACTAAAATATACTACTTGGGTGAAACTAATATAAAGTTTTCCATCAATAATAGACTTGTGATTTTTTTATTCAGGCGCTTGCCCTGAGAGATTTATTACTTTTGTAATGTAATTAAGTGGATCTATAAATGCTGTGATTTTTTATTCAAATCCTTGCCCTGAAAGATTTATTCCTTTTGTAATTAGGCCATATCAATTGGTTATGCTGCTCTAGTACTTTAAATACGGAGAGCATAAAATTTTTAACCAGCAGTTGCAGAATTAACTTCAACGATAAGAGCTTGCAATTTCATCCCAATAGCTCAACGGTAGAGCGTTCGAAGATCCAAGATTCGACTCCCGGTTGGGGGGTAACAAGGCTCTTTACAATGGTGCCCAAACAAATCAACTCTGTAGGTTAGTGCAAAGATGTCGGAGGTCTGATGACCCCAGACCGTGCGTCTCACATAGTGGATTTAGAGTAGCTAGCTGCACGGCCGAGAAAGGATACCTCCTGTAGCAAGGCTCTTTACACAGTAACGTATTTTTGCAACAGCTGTTAAAGTACGTTGTATAATTTTCTGTTCGCATGAAAAAGGCGATGTTCCAGAATATTTTTGTCCAGAAGATGCGTTAGTAAATCGAGTGGAGTTATCTGTATCTGCATTATTTAGTTAGCGGACCTGATTTAAACCCGAGGCGATGCCTTATAATTTGTTCTAGTATAAAATAAAATAAGACCTCAGAGGTGCACGGGATTAGAAAATAAATGCTACTTCAAATTCTCATTAATCAAAATTCAAGTTGTCCTGCGAGGGAGTTTTCCCAAAGCATAAATCCACATTGATACTCAGATTCAGATTAACATATAATTATACAGTACATCTCAATAGGAACAATAAAACAATAATACCTCCGTCACCGATGAAATGGCTTATAATTCCACATAGATAACTCTGGTTCATGCTAAAGAGGGCTCGAGTATTCACGAAAACACAGTTCATAAGGATATACGGTTTATTGGAGAAAGCACTGAATTCTGGATAATTATCAGTTCATAGTGAAGAACACTTGGGTATGCGATGCGTATGCAGTTCACATGTACCTATGGTTACAGGCGACGTTGCGGAGATTTGAGAAGATGATGGGGAGATGACTGCGCTATTTACCGTCGTCCAACTATCAGTTGATGTCGGATCCCACCAAAAGTGCCCGCATGCGTCCAGATCCTGGCTACTCGCTGCCAATTCCCAATGTGGCTAAGGGCTGGTCTGCTTGCTGCATAGGAGCCCGGGAGGTGACAATGAGACCCAAAGTCTTTCGCAGCTGTCCGATTATGGTTAAGACAATCCTCTGGATCAATTCCAGCTCGTTCTGCGGAATGATGTACTAGTGCGCTATCAACCTATTCCGGTAAACGAGCTCTACGATAGTAGATGATGCTCCAACATCTATTGTCGCGGATTCGGACTCCTGCGATCAGCTCTGATAACTTTCGTAACCGTAAATAGTCGGTCTTTGCAGATTTCCTGATTACCGTAGGTTACAAGAGTTGCTAGTGGCTCGATCTGCAGTCGGGGCGCGTTATGCAAAACTGAGACCTTCTATCTCGCAAAAAAAATTGAAATCTGATTTTACATTTTTAAAGTCGAGTCCTGTCAGATTTTTAAGAGGGAGGAACAAAATTGGGGTGGATGTCACCTCATCCTCTCTTTCGTTATTTCACCTATGTGGGTTCTAATTCCGATCAAATTGCTGGATTGCGTAGTGACGCTCATTTCTATGCGTCTTAATAGAAATTGAATGACCGGAGTGTTTCCCACAGCCTGGAGGTCCCGGACCGGGCCCCGGTGTGACTTAACACCTGACAGGAGCTATAAATTTCGAGAGATTTGTAGTTCTACAATTTGGCATTTGCTACGACATCTATTTTGTGAACATTTCACAATTCCTGTCTAGTGCCACTCAACCAAGTGCGACTCGTCCAATCTTGTCTGTGAGGAGCATCGTGTGTGGCAATAACTTATCATATAGCCAACATTGAGTAATTGCTACTCCCCCCCTTTATTAATGGGCTAACCCGAGGCATGAACAGTATTTGCATTACGTGCAAATTAATGTTGCAAATAAATGCTATGCTTCATAGCAGGATTTACATTAATAAGATGTACTAGCACAACTTACATAGTATTTTAGTTATTTATTTTTCATACTACTTTAATATTATGCTGATTTTTGTTCACTTTCTTTTGTACAGAAATGTTTTGACGAATTGATGGATACTGTTCTAAATCAAGTTTCCACGGATCCCACAGAAGAGTGTAAGAACAAAGTTAGAGATGTTTTCAAGTTGTAGTCTGCATCTAGGTTCGTTTGGAGAAGGGCTAAAAATAACTTATGTAAAATGAAACATATTACAATAAAATATACTGCAATACAATAAATTGTAATACAACTGGCTTATTTACTTATCTCGACAAAACTTTGGAAACAAATTTGAATCTCTATCTTTTAAAATGCTGATTATGTATTATTTATTTATTTTTACTTTCCCTGCAATGCATGGTAATGTATAGGGAAAGTATTGGAATCATGCCGAAAATCACAACTCGAGTTTTCGACGGATCTACACGTTTCAAGACATCTAGAATACGAAAAAACCATTTTTAGCGTGACGTCTGTGTGTGTGTCTGTGTGTCTGTCTGTGCAGATTTTGTATCCACTCTAACTAAAAAACTAATGGACCGAATTTCACAAAATTTTGTAGGTAAGTCACTTATGGGCGGAGCTGGTGCTGATTAGTTTTGGGTACGATTCGGAATAAAAGAACCCGCCTTTTTTTGCGAAAGGGCCCGCAAAAGCTTGTATCCACTCTAACTGAAAAACTGATGGACCGAATTTCACAAAATTCGGTAGATGAATCACTTGTGGGTTACCTTGGTGCTGATTAGATTTTGGTACGATTCGGAAAAAAATGACCTGCCTTTTTTTGCAAAATGGCCCGCAAAAATCGTCCAAATCTAAACTAAAGAACTGTGTATACTCAAATAGATCCATTAAATGCTGATTTAAGACGTAATTTTTAACGACGAAAAGAATAAGACCAACCCTATTACACTAGGACTAGCCGTTCTCGAGATATTTTAGTTTTTCGTACTTTCCCTACGCCACCTTTGAAAATAAGCCCGGTTACCGAATGAGAACGAAAATTGAATTAAAAGTGAAATAAATTTAGTTAAAATAAAGAGAACGTTAATATAAGTCTGCAGGGAAAATCATGTGCTGCCCACATCAGATTTTTATTATATGTACAAGTAAATCTGAGTGTGGGATGAACTTCACATTTTACTTTTGAAGTTTTTAACTTATTTACAGACTTCTTAGGGGAGTTCTTAATTACACCAATAATTCTGTAAGGAAAGGTGTACGATTGTACAAGTTAGGCCTATTCATAGTAAGTGACCATCTCCGATCGAATAGAATGTTTTGAGCGCTCTTAGTGGATAATTTAAAAATCTAGTATAGCGGTAATATTAAAGCGGGAAAACCCATGTGTGTATATATGCATGCCCCGCTTATTCCGAAGCTAATAATTAACCTAGAATCTCGTCTTTTTTTGTAAAATCAAACATGCGAAGCGAATAGCTGCAGGAAACTTTTTAAAATTCGAAACATTTATTAAATTTTTAAATATTTGCGGATAATCTCTAAAAAGTTGGAAAATTGATCCCGTCTTGAAAAAAGTATCTTCTTCAATTTTCGATCGGAGATATCGATTCTTCTTAAGCAGGAGTCAAAGATGTTTCGAAGAAAACTGAAGAATTAAGAAAAAGTTGATAGTTTTTTTTTATATAGATTTTTAAAAGCAGACAAATCAAAAATTCTTGGGAAACGCGTGACAAGGAGACCCATTTCATAAATTAAACACTCACACCTCAATTTTAGCGCTGTGGTCTCGGTTTCTGTTTGAAACTGAAGCTAATAGTTAATTTTGTTACTTAAATATAAAAAAAATTATAAAATTTATAGCTTCTTTATTACAGAATTTTTAATTGCAGACTAATGAAAACAAATTCTTATAAAACGAGATAGATAGATACTCATCTAGAAAATCTATCTTCTTAACTTGTAGCTCAAATTAACATGACACTTTCTATTATTTGTGAGGTATCACGCTTGATTTCCGTCTGTATATGTATAGTATGAAATTTTCACTCTTCTTTAGGGAGTACCTTATACCGTAGCTAAATACTAGAACGTAAATGTTACAATATGTTAATCACTGAGTCTCATCAATTGACGGGTTTCGATTTAAAGTGTATCCGTCAGGATAAAGAGATACTTTCTGAGAGGGGGGATGCTTGTATCAATCCCAATTCCGAGGTGTGTACAGATAGAATACGATTTACATTCTTTTTTAGGGAGTATTACGTAAAAAGTTGATCAAAGACGAGCCATGGTACTTAAATAAGGAGTAGTTATTTAGCGTGATTCCATCTACGTTGTAGTTTATTTGCTCATAAGAAAAATATTGTTTAAAAAAAGGGATAAATAATGAAATAAGGGGTTGTTTAAAATTGTAGTTGATAAAAATGTGGGCTAGTTTGAAATTACATCCCATTTGCAGTTACACTCATACATTATGCTGTATAACAGTTATACGCATGTATGGGCTTGTACATTGAAATGACTCAGAACTCACCAAGTAAAAACGATTTCACATTAAGTTTGTAAAGGTGTCGAAATGAACACGCAGGTATCTTTTGATAAAATCAACAAGTTTTTTCTTAAACTGTAGAAATCATAAAATAAACTCCATTAACGTAATTTACAAATAATAAATCAGAATGTACATGGTTCACTCTTTCTACCATCGTCTGCACCCACACGCGCCATACTCCACGTACCATCTTCTACCATCTCGTGCTTCGCACCTCGCATCTTTATAACCTGGTTGCCAGCTCCGTATTCCGTCCACAATCTGCGCGGCTGCTGTTTAAATTTACACTCTTTTTTCCTCGGGTAAGATACTGCTTGAAAAATAAGAAGTCAAGAATAGAAATTGTTATTCCTTACAAGTTCTATACCCTTCAATTGTATACCCAATATTCCTGTCATTGAGAACTATATTTCTTGTGATGAAAAATGTCGTAATTCCCAGCCGAATGAAAAACAAATGTATGTAAAATATTTGGTTATTTATAATGACTGGAATTTGACATTTCTGTCTAAAATATTTCCTGCTACGGCTTGTAATCTAGCTTTTATGTTCAGAGATTGCCCTCATACTGTGTGAACTAATTGCTGTTCAAACATATCTACCCCTCTTGGCCTACCTACATGTATGCAGAGATGCTTTCGTAACAGAGATGTTTTCGTAACAGAGATGCTTTCGTAACAGAGATGCTTTCGTAACAGAGATGCTTTCGTAACAGAGATGCTTTCGTAACAGAGATGCTTTCGTAACAGATATGCTTTCGTAACAGAGATGCTTTCGTAACAGAGATGCTTTCGTAACAGAGATGCTTTCGTAACAGAGATGCTTTCGTAACAGAGATGCTTTCGTAACAGAGATGCTTTCGTAACAGAGATGCTTTCGTAACAGAAATGCTTTCATAACAGAGATGCTTTCGTTTTCTCAGTTGCATTATACACTGTATAACTTCCTTATGCCAAAGAGTCAACAAAGTCCCAGTTTCGTTCAACTTCTTTTTTTTTTTTTATTTAAGCGCACTTTTTTATTGAACTTTACAACTCCTATTTCCTTCAAGACTGGAGTCTATTTAAGATTACATTCCAACTATACTTGAGGCAAATATTTCTTTACTGACTGCACAGAACTCAATAAAAAACAATTAACCTTCTCTAAGTTGTGTAGTTCATATATTAAGCTCTATTAATAAAAATAACTAACATTTTGTGGTATTAAACCCATGGATTTTGTTCCAAATCACACGATTCCTACAGTTAAAACATAAAATTATATTCATGATTTTTCATATTTAGATAATAATCATCCTAAATTTACTTTCAAATGGAATTACCTTACTAAAGAAACAAGTTATACTTGAATAGTCAAGGTCAAAATATTCAAGGCTAACTTGAATACTCTGTGGAAGCTTGTCTATGAATACTGTTATTTTCAAATCCAAAACCCTTAAGAGAGATTTTAGTTTCCTCTTCGATCAATACAATTTTTACTTTCTCATACTATGCAATATGGAGAAAGAATTGTTTTCATGAAAATTTTCGATTTCGAATTTTGATGCCAATATACGTTTTAGGACCTACTGTACACGTTTTGACTATTTTGGGAGGGATGTCCGTCTGTATGTCACAATGTATGTGGTCGATTTCTTGTGTACACGATTGTTGCTACAAATATTAATGTATTTTCACGAAACTTTATATCCAGATTTGTTATGAAAAAAAATCTAGAACTAGATAGACTTTTTTTAAAGTCGAGCAAAGATATATTTTTTTATCTTAAAATCAAAGACAACCAAAAAATGGGGTTATAAAAGTATTTTATTAAAATCTCCTACTTAGGACGTACAAAATCACACGGCTATAGCGCTTTTGGGCACTATTATACCCTTCATCAGTGGCGAACGCCACTGTTGAAGGGTATAATAGTCTAAAGGCCACTGATGAAGGGTAATAACTGCCGTAAAAATAACTTTATCAAAATGAAATTTTAATATGTTGTTCAGATGGCCTGTGCGACATATAGAAATGTAAATGAATAATATCACTCAATTAGTTTGGGATTGAACCCGGGTTGAAAAAGCGAAATACATTAAACCTTATGGGACGTAATTTTTCAAACACTTTTAAGCGAAGTTAAAATTCACAAATTGCTTTGAAAATTTTAGGAAATATTTAAATTATCTCATAAAATGCATAAAAATTTTTTGAGTAAAATATGTTTGGTGGTTTTTTAAATAAAAATTAAAATAATAATTACACCCATATAATATAAAAAGATTACGTGAGCCCTTTCAAAATAAAATATGGCCTCCATCTTTTCTTTCCAGTCTCAGAATCGTAATTTTTAAACTTCTTTTAAATTTATATTATGTGTTACATTCGTCCTAAAATAGCTTTATTTTTTTAGGGGGGGGGGGGGGTGCATCTGTATTCTGCGCCAACGCAATTACAATATTATTGTGTTTAAATGATCATCAAGCTTTGATTAGTTTCACAACGAAGCCTAATTTTAATGTATGCAGAATGTAAGCAAATCAAGTTGTAAGATGAGTTATATAAGAATTGCTGGAATTTTTTAACGCAAAATTATTTAGCTCTGGAGTTTGGAATAAAAGTGATGAAATAGTCATTGGCTTTGTATAAAGAATATATTTTATAGCATTGCCTTTTTCGATGAAACTTTAAACATGGAGTTAGAAAGAATATTTACCTCCGTGGTTTTAACTTTTTCAGTAAAATAAATTATTGTAGTACTGAGATAATTTAAAAAATATTACCGCTAATTGTATTGCATTTTACAGATGTTTAAATAAAATTGCATTTCAGTTGGAAAGTGTTTCATAATCAATCCTTTATGCATGATTGATCTTTCTTGTTGAAATTTAACTTTTTTTATAGAGGAGCTGTATAAAATTTAATATTTTTTTTTAACATTGCACATCATTTAAATTACTATTTCATTACCTCCGATCTTATTTTCGGCATTTTTGCAATTGGAACTATGTGTCTACCACCAACGGTTTAAAATATATTCTGTCTTTCTATTTGTCTGACGCACTCTTTATATAAACCATGTTATGTAATATTTTGTATGTTCGTTTCGAGGTAATTTTTAAGGTCAAGAGAAGAGTTTAAGGAAAGAAAAGAGTTTAAAGAAGAAGTGTTTGCTTGCTCTCTGCAAGTAATTGTAAAATTAGGAAAATACATTTGAAAATGCAGCTGTTAAAACAAATCACACTATAATTGAAGAACATTCATCAAATATGTACGCATTTGTCATTTGGGCATTGTGTAAAAGTGTTGAAACATATTTACATAAGAATACTGACAGTTAATATGTCACACATTTACCTTTTGTTGCCATTTGTTACGCTCACGAAACTTCTACTGCGCACTGTGTCTTTTTTGTCAGTTGAAAAGAATTAAGGAAAATGGTTTCAGCGAATTACACTGTCGTCAAGATATAAACGTTTCTCATTTCCGAAACGGTCACATTCATGGACGAAAATGAGGATGAGAATGATCCCCTTTTTAACATGCATAGCGGTTCTAGCTGTTTTGCCAGTTTTTCATTGTGGCTCTAACAATCATATGCCTTGCCTTACACTTCTACCCTGTAAGGCATATGCAGACGCTGTATATGCGCAGAGACAGAGTAAGATCTATTTGATTATCTCTCTATATATTCTTTTCTTCGTATAATTGCATATCAAAAGTATTATTTAACTAAAAATTTTTGAGATTAAGATTTTAATCGTGAAACAGTTTTTACCCATTAACGTCTGATGGTAAGAAAATTGACTGACTTAAAAGTAAATATCTTGTTAACTTCCTGAAAGTAGATGTAAAACTATCACAAAAAAGGTTTAAACATTGAACGGTTTAAACATTCCTTAGTGGGTTAAGACCTGCAGACATTTTTAATACTTTCGGGGAATATATCAATCTGCTGTGCGTGCATGTGTAATGCATGCGTATGTATGCTAGTGAGGCACAACAATTTAGTAATTCACATCGCTATAAGATTTTATGAGTAGTTCATGAAAGTCACCATAAATTAAAAGAGCATCTCTCTGCAACTTTATGCTTATATCCAATATGTGTAAAATTAGAATTAAACATACTTTTTGAAATTCGTAATTTGTATTCTATGTTGGTTCTAAACAGGCGGACCTCTGCATAATCCTTAAAATAGTCCTACTAAAAATTTAGTATATGTTACGGGTTTCTACGACCAGTGGTTCTCGAGATATTAGTGAAAAGCAAAATTTTCATTTGTCTCATCCTCACGGGAGAACAGCTAAACCGAATTTAATGAAAATTTGTGAGTGGCCTTGAAATAGCTCCACTAAAATTTACACCAAGTTTGAGTGCCTAAGTCTAGGAGTTGTCGAGATATCAATGAAAAGCGAAACTTTTTTATAGGAGTTCTCTCTCTAACTCCCTGGTTCCTCCAAACGAAAAGGTTGGAAATCGTTTGTTTAAAACATAAAAGTGAATTAAAACTTTATCTCTGAGTTTGGTGGAGGATTTTTGCAATAACTAGTCACTTGACATTAGCGGGTGGAGAATGCAGAGTCTACTTCGACGACAAGAGCTTACAATTTCGTCTCAGTAGCTCAACGGTAGAGCGTTGGCTGGCCACTTCGGAGATCTAGGGTTCGATTACCGTTCAGGTAGCAAGGTTCTTTACAACTTTAACCAGTGATGATTGCATTAGCAAGAGGGTTGGTCTTCTGTACTTACAATAAAACAGAGTGTGTGTTTGACGGGGAACGTTTCCTGGACGATCCACTCGGGAACGCTTCCGGGACAATCCTACTCCTCAAACTTGGACGTGAATCTATAGGAGAATCAAAACAGAAACGTTTTACATTTGCCGCCATCTATCAGCCGAAAACATAACTAAAGTTCTTGCAAGTTAAATCGATTAGAGACTGTTTCAATAATATTCTCAAAGAAACTTCTCTTTGATTTGTAATGGTCTTTGAAGCAATCGAAGCAGTTTTCATTCTTTTCCAAGTTCATCCTCGCAAATAATTGTCATACCAGAGCGGAGAGAAATTGTAAATAAACCCTGGATGTGATTCTTTTGCCGTAATTCATTCACCGTGTTATTTGGAGATTCTTTACTTTAACGTTTTTTGATATTCTTATAGATTAAGATGAAGACAAACAAAATTAACTTAATTATAATGTTTATTTATTTTCGTATACTTAAATATAATTTATTTTTGCATATTTAAATATTTTCGTGAAAAATAAAATACTCAATACGATATGAGTTTAGGAAATGTTTGATTTTGCTGTTGTCAATTGGCAAATATAGTTTGTATTTTCGTTTTCAAACAGTTTTTTTTTTATTATTTTTCCGGTAACGTTTCTTTAACAGTAATGATTCTTTAACAGAAACGATTCTTCTTACAGTAACGATTCTTTACAGTAACGTTTTTTGATATTCTTATATATTAAGAAAAAGACAAACAGAATTGATTTAATTACGTTGCGTGTTCAAGGGTCAGAAGTAAGGGTAATCTTCATATCTTAGCTCAAAATGGTAGAACAGCTAATATTGTGTATCCAGAAACTCTACAATATTGATATTAATAACGGGATATTAAATGATAACATAAATGATACTTAACATAAATGATTTTTAACATAATTTATTTGATATTTTACAGAAGCTACTCTTCTCCTACTGTACATACATTTTTTACATGCTTTCTAACTTAATTTAGCCATTTCCACAAATATTAAGTCGAAAAGGCCCATATTATACTTGATATAATTTATAAATTTTGGATGCAAAGAAATATGTAATTTTTTATGAAAAAAACCCAGCTGAATGAAGAAATATGCCTATAGCGGAACACGCCTCATTTAGCGGTGTGTAACAAAAGGGGTAACACATCCATGTACTTTACCTCAGAAAAGTTGGATGTGGAAATGAGTACAAAGGAGTAGCATTTTCTTTATTTTTACACTTCAAAACATGTGATCACCATTGCACCATTTAAACACATGATATAAATATTTTATTGCATTTTTCTTTTTCTTATTTTATTTCTTGCCCAATTATTTTCGTATGTTCATCAAAGATTTTTGATATTTTTCTATTTGACTACACCCATTTCGCCTAACTACGCCGACCAACCATCGTCTGGTACAGCTATTGATTCTCACCCTAACAGCCACTTGGTTAAACTGCAGGGCCCAACCACTTCCATTATCTTGCTGAGAGATAGTTTTTAAACAAGCAGCAGCCCGTTAGGCACCCAGGGCCCGCCCACAACTTTGGTAAAAAATCGATATTTGCACATTATATGGTAGCTGTACCAGACGAAGGCCGGTTGCCATAGGTATAAAATATTTGCAGGTAGTAGATACTAATTTTAACAGAAAGTGCAACACTGAAGAAAAAACCTGTCTGAGGGCAAGGCTTGTGGTATTACATGGCAACTGGATGTTCAAGCTGAGTAGAGAGGTTGCAAACTTGCTCAGTCTAACATAGAGAAGCAACAGTGGCTTTTAAATGTGCAGATGGCCGAATATTATATTGCTTGTTCTGCAGAAGCAAAAGTAATAACCAGGATTTCGCAATAATTTGACCTCTCAGTTAATATAACAAGATTATACAGATTTCTTTTAAAGGAAGTAAAAAATTTCATGTTGTATTTACTCGGAAACGACGATATGAACTTACAGTAATTGCTATAATATGTAACTACAGTGATAGATTTTAATGTGCCATGATAGATGACTATCATTCAGCTTCGAACACAAAACGAGTTTAAAAATAATATACTGATTCCAAGACTCGGAAATACCCCAACCATCACTTTACAGAAAGATAGTGCTTCCCCACATTATTAGTCTTTGGAAGTTTTCTGTTGTTTAGATCAACATTTCTCGGGGAATTGCGGTCCAATTGAATAACCGACCCACTTTCTTGATATTACTCAGTGTGGCTTTTCTATTTGAGGCTTTATTAAAGTCATTGTCTTTGATGACGTCTTTTATTGAGTTCGAGGAACGTAAAATTGGAGAGATTTTCCATGTAATACCCGGTTTTTACGATGTGTATAACGATATTCACCTTTGATTGGTCATCAGTAAAAGAATTATAAACATACCAGTTACAGAGTGTGATCAAAGTTTTTTACCGATTTTGCTCGCCAAGTGCACTAAATTTCATCCAAGTGATTTCGATCCAATGTTAGTTTAGTATTGAGTTATAGAAATTAAATTAGCTTGCTTCCTTGAAGCAGACATACAAAAAGTATTTATATATATACTAATGCCCAAGTGTCCATCTCACTGTCTGCCTGTCCACTCTGATGCATTTTTCAGGCACTTCCTGAATAGATGGATACTTGTAATTTGGTATCTGATTCAATCGTTCTATAAAACCCCAGGGGGAAAATAATTTTTTTTCCAAAATATTCATTGCAAGGTGCACTCTAGACCAAAACATTCGAAATGCAAAATGTTAGTAATATATACTTACTGATGAAATATAGATTACAAATTTGTTATGCAAGGTACATGTAAGAAAAAAAGGGTATAGTTTCGGTTTTCTCATATTTGCTACTTAAAGAGTGCCCCACACTAAAATATTCATTTTGCCGAATACGTGAGTGACACCTTCTTAAGCAAGATAAATACTTGCATATTGGTTTACGGGTCAATTGCTCAGTAAATCCCCGAAAAATTGTTCATTATAAAGGGTCTCTACTCCAAAACGTTCGGAAATTAAATGATATAGATAAACATACTTCGCGATGTAGTAGAGATTTTAAGATGTTTTGTAAGAGTGTTTGTAAGAAAGAACAATTTCTATTTTCCAATATTTGCTATTTTATGGTGGGATTACCGCACAGTAAGATGTTGATTGGAAGAATGCATGAAAAAACTTATGTTTTGTAAGTGAGATAGAGACATGACTTTGGTGCAAGGGTCAATAATTTGATACGACACACGGGAAAAAAATACTCTTCATTTAAATTTGAAGAGAAGAGAAAGCTCCACACCACAACGTTCGAATTATGAATTATTTGCAAAAGGTACTTAGAAGTGAAATAGAAACTTGGAAACAGCATGGGTCATATAAAAAAAAATAGGAAGAAAATTACCAAAATGTTTTATTAGCAGAGTACATGCAAAATTTGAAATTTTGTAACGCGTAAACAGTTTAAAAAGGTTCACTTCAAATATTGAATGATTCAAAAATTCATATTGTTTGGGGTGTGTTTATTGTGAGGCCGTTGATTTTCAACATGTTTTCGGCTGGATTGTCATCTATGTCTATTATATTTGATTCAAGGAACTACACAGCACACAACCAGCAGTAATATTCATTGTTCATTGTGTTATAGATTTTGTACGTGGACATGGCATATTCAAGATTTTGTACGCGGATATGATAAATTATAGATTATTTACGTAGATATGAAATATTTCTTTTAAAGGTCCATTTATTAGACTGAAGAAGAAAATCGTAATATTCGTAATTATCCTGATATCGCTCCTCATGATATTTAAAGGCAGTTGCGTGCTGAACTTGATCATATGTTTAGAAATATAATTAATAATCTATTGTCTTTTCAGAAATATAATTAATAATCTATTGCCTTTTCAGAAATATAATTAATAATCTATTGCCTTTTCAGAAATATAATTAATAATCTATTGTCTTATGTATTTTCAGTTATGATTGATTCAAATCAAATCAATCCGAGTAGTTGCACACAAATGTCCACACTGGAGGAACGATGGGTACGTATTTTTAGTATAAATAAAAAATATTTATATTCTGTCTCGCTCATAAATTACACTTAAAAATAATAAATCTTCGTTCTTGTAAGAAAATAATAATAATGATAATAAATATTTGAGTCTTTTTATATCTATATCTTATTGAAAATCAATAGGCTTATTGTAGCTACCGATTAATATAGTTTGATGGAAAAGTTATGCACGAATTTTAAAATCATATTATTACCGAGAAATTAAAATAGTAGAAATGTTTTCAATTAGATGTCATTAATATACCTTGAAATATATATCAGAAATATAGTCTTCTGATATTAATACAACACACGATTATTACAGCTCTCTTTTTTTTTATCAATTAAAGAACATGACGTTTTCCCAAAGAGAATTTTTTTTTTCATTTTATATCAATATTTTTCCAGTTGTTCTTATGAGAGTGCCATTGAAGAGTTTTAGCAATGTACTCTCTTTTTCAGATAGTTTAGTTTGTGTTAAACTGGAAAGCTTGCATGTTATTACTTTGTCTGCAACAGATTCAGTTTGTTTTCCAAACGCTTTACTAACCTTGTAATGGTTGAATTGTTTAGGTGTTTCAAAGTATATGTATGTGTTCTGAAATTCTTCAGAGACACTTTCGTAAGAATGACTAGAGAAAAATTACTCTAAAATAAAAATTATTTCTCTCTGGGAAAAAGCATTGGACTTTGATTGGTAAAAAAGAGGTCTGGAATAATGATCTGACATGTTAAAAACAGTAAACAACATTTCAGATATAATTTTGAAAGATATATGAGTGTCTCTTAACAGAATAAAACTACTATTTAAATGCCTCAGTACATTATACAATTTTAATATTGGATATGTGAGGCTTTCAATGAGTCTGCGTATATGTAAAATAATCAGGAAAATATCAGGAATAGGATTTAGAGGATATGGCAGCTTTTAGCTCGTAGGATATGTTAATGTTTGGAGCATATGTTTAAGTTAATCATGATTTCAATTTTAATAAGTTTATAAAGTTTAATTAACTTTTACTACAGACAAGAGGACTTAATGATATTAAAAAGAGGACTTATGCTTAATTTCATCGCCCATACTATGTCATCTACAACTGTTCGCCTTTTAGATAAGCACCATAACTGTCCGCAATAAATAAAAACATCGAAAGTACAGCACAAATACATAAATAAGCTGATCTACTGGTTTTAAAGGCCCATAACAGCCTTATTTTTATGGACCGATAAGAATCGCGTCCTCGCTTACTCAAGTCGGCAACTGAGGATGACACACGGGGTTGAAGATTGGAGAAACGATGTTGCTAACACCGCGGGAAGAAATGGAATAGGACAATACCCCAAAGGAAATAAATAAATAAGACAGTAACAGAACGGATAGTAGAATGAATAGAAATAACTTTATAGAAAGGAAAGTTATAAAGCAATAGTAACAAATGTAATGTGAGACGTTTAAACCAGCTGTAAAAAGTAAAATTGAAAGCGACAGGAAACTAAATTGAACAAACGAAAAATAGTGAAATTCGAATTAAGAAACCAACTGGTTTTGGAAGCTTTACGAGCTAAATTCGTCAAAATAAAAATTACTAAAATTGAGAAAAAGACAGAAAGTAAACGAAAAAAAAAGCCAAAGACTATCGGAATAGATAAAATTTAACCAGAGATTTCCAAGCGGAAGGAAAGAAGGGACAATGACCGTTAACAGTTGAGATACATTTAGAAACAATAAAGAAATTTAAAAATTCTGTTTAATTAACTGCAGTGTGGCTCAACTCGACTTTCTCATACCAGAATCAAGTTTTAAGTATCTTGTGAATTTTTCTGTTTTTCAAGTAAATTTTTTAGTCACATAAAACAATATATTATATCGTGATAATACTTATATTAAACTTGAGAATGTTAAATCTAACATACAATCTGAACCTGATTTGTGTTGAAATATAATATATTTTATCCGCAACTAAAGTACTAAAACTTCCACTCCAAAAAGATGTAAATGATTGATTTGTTATAAAGAGAAACAGTACCTAGAATGAGTAATAGATGGCGCTGTCTTTTCCCCCGTGGACTTGCCTATATACAGCCATCTATTGAGCATCATACAAACTATTTCTTTTAGAAGCAAATCAATCATTTCAACTAGAATAAGTTTTAGTATTTTATTTGCGGGTTTGAGAATTGATACTTGTACAATTTGCGATGTTTGGCTGTCCACTGAGCTAAACCTAAATATGGAAATTAGACATGGTAGACTTGTATACACATTTTTTTAAAGACTTTTTATTTCACAAATATAAAAAAATAGGTATTTTAACCATTTCTAGTCCGCAAAGCATTTTGTATCTACTCACATACTTCGTATAAACCTTTTAGTGTTGCTCTTCGCAGCATTAAACATCTTTACCTTTTTCATAACGCTCAGATTTCAGCTGGAGATACCCTTATTATAGATACCAATTATATCAAAAATATGTTTTTGAAAACCGTTTTTTAGCATTGTCATTTCAACAAATAAAACCTGGTGAAAATAATTTTCGTAATCATTTCTTACGTGCTGACATAAAGTTTAAAAGCTAAAGGATTACAGACACGGTGAATGCTTCCTGGTATGTCGAACGATCTGGGTCAAAGAAGAAGAAACATGGTGAATGGAACTAACGACGTTTGTGTCAGATATATACCAACTGGGTGTATTATAAATGATAGTAAAAAAATTTGACAACCGAATAACACACGAGTTGTTATACTTGGAAACTTTACTTTATTAACCACATAGAATAAAATATTATTTGTTAAACTTGAGAATATTGAATCTGACAAACAATTTGAACTTAATTTGTGTTAAAATATTTTTTATATGCATCTAAAATACTAAAATATACTTCTACTCGAAAAATATGTAAATGATTGATTTGCTACAAAGAGAAATAATTCCTGGTATGAGCAATAGATGGCGATGGCTTTCTCTATACGTGTCCATAGACATCCGCATCTATTACGTATCCTAGGAACTATGTCTCATAGAAGCAAATCAACGTCTTCACACAATTTACGTCTTCAAGTAGAATAACATTTAGTATTTTAATTGCAGGCCAGAAAATTGATAGTTGTACAATTTACGGCGTTTAGCTGTATACTGAGCTAAACCTGAATCTAGAAATATGAAAACTATGCGTGATAAACTTATATACACGCAGTTTTTTAAAGATTTTAAAATATATTTTTAAACTGTTTCTAGTGCGCAAGATATTCCATATCTACTCACCTATTTGGTATAAACATTTTAGTGTTGTTCTTCGCCGCCAAAGTCTTTACATTTTTCATAACACTCTGATTTCAACAGGAGATACCCTTAACATAGATGCCAGTCGGCATCGTTGGTCTAAATGATTACAATTATAGCGTATTACCCTTCACTTTGAATGGCATAAAAAATATTTTAATGAATACCATACTTGGCAATGTACCTCTAGAATATGTGATATGATAATCACATATTTTATACATAACCCTGGGAAAATCGGGAATGTGTATTGTAATTTAAAATGTATATTATGTTTTTGTTTTATGTAGATAGCTAGGCCTTTGCACAGACGGAATTGGGATTTTTTGGCGCCGTTGGGTTATGTGCGCACTGACATGGATTGTAAATATTCAGAGATTTAATGGCAGCAAAATGTCAAAGTTGAGCTACAAATCTTTGAAAATTTATAGCCCTGTCAGGTGTGACTCGCGTCGGGGTTTCGGTCCTTGGACCATCCGGTTGTAGGATGCCCTCTGGTCCTTGTGTTTGAGTGGAGCGCATAAAAAATGAGCGTCGCTTCAAAAACCAATGGTATGAAGCATTCTTGGACCGCCTTTTATTGCGTTTTGGGAAGCAGCGTATGGGAAGTGGGGGACTTCCTCCCTGTTTTTGTCGCTCCCCTTGTTTTAAAATTCTGGAAGTTTTAGAAAATTTGAAAAAAAGTTCAGATGCAATCTGATGTTTGATGGAGAAAGGTCTCCTGGGTTCCTTTGAGCACCTGTGCGAGGAACGCATCCGTGCAACGAAGTAGGCGGCCTTGAAGGCACTTGTCGTGTGGAAATTTCTACAAGTTTCACTGAACCGGCGCATGTTACCTAACTAGGGGTAACAGACTCTAGAGTAGCATATATATTTCTCCAGAAACAGCTTTCTGTTTATTTGCAGCTGTGACAGGGCTTAGTCACAGCTATTTTAGAACGGTTTCGACTATTTTCAGCCAAATCTTCACTACGAAAGTACGTGGACTGAGTCTTGTAGGGGTACCTATCCCGGGCTCCTAAGCAGCAGACCACATACGAAGTGGAGCTTCTCGTCATTGTTTTGTGGTTGCAGTGCAACAGCTCTGCCTCCAAAACGGCGCGGTGTAGGACCTTTGCTCCTTTAGCTGCATTTAAGAAGTGGTAACTGAAATACTGCGTGTAAGGAGTGTTGGCGGAGCATCAATCCAGGGCTCCTAAGCAGCAGACAAACCTCTACGAAAACGCACCTCTTCGGTAAACCTGTACGCATGCTCACTCAAGAGCCGCTGGGACTTAAGCCGAAGTTAAGAGGAGGAGAAGGAAAGTGGACAGTGTGCCCATCTCCAAAATAATACTTGGCAAAAAATTTCGTCACCTGATGATACGCACCGTGTTTCTCAGACTGGTAGTGTTTTCCATGAACTATTCAAATAAATGAACCAAACTTCAATTAAGCGTGCAACCCATTCCAACGTGCAGAGGTCAGCTACAGCACTCATTGGAGTTCGTATGTAATGAAGGTATGAGAATTATATATTGATTTTAAAATGTGTATATGAATGTTTAAGCTTAATTTGTGTGAGCGAATAGTGTAAGGGCAAAGTTAGGATGATAAATAAGATAAATATGCAAATTAATGCAAAATAAACTGTGCACCCTGGGGTCAAGCTTAGGTAAATTGGGAACTCATTTGTAATAGTGTATTTTGTATTTAATGTTTGAATTGAGCTTTCATGTGTTTTGTAAATAAATTGTTAAGTGGCCACAAAAAAGGGAGTGATTAATTGTTTTAGCAAACGCAATGTACTTAGGTCCAATCGGACCCCACTATACTTTAACGCGCGTGAGCCTGGTGGAACTATTTGGTGGGTATCGGTAATGTATTTAAGTGTTTAATATTTATTGTATTTATGTGTAAAATCCACCTCACCACACTTGACAATGTACCTCTCTCAAGGTAACTTGTCCCCCTCTCGAAGGGGCTAATGACGTCCCGAAGTCAAAAATTGCATCGCGACTATTTTTCACAACAATGATTGGAACTATGAAGTCTCGTGATTATTGAGCCATAATAAATCCCTTTCATGCAAGATTATGTCAAATTTTGTCCTATGCCGCCATGTTACAAAATATAAAAGAATAAAAATATAAGATCCCGTTAAAAGTTAATAATAAGTTTTCGCTAAATATAAAATAAAAATATAAGTTTCCGTTCGAATTCAAAAGAATTCTGTCCAGTTCGATAACAATGCCGGATCTAAAGTTTTGCGAAAGTCCAAAAATATGTGTGCCAGCTGTCGTGTACACAAGAAATCGGCCACAGACATCAAACTGACGAACATCACTCCGTAAATAGTCAAAACGTGTTTAGAAGGTTCTAAAACACATATTGGCATCAAAATATCGAATTCGAAAACTTCCGTAGAAACAATACTTTATACTACACTACGTAGTATGAGAAAGCAAAAATAGAATTTGGAGAAAAAAATGTTTTTTTCTTCCGGGAAATGTAAAACATGATTAGAGTTTATTACATTGCTTTTCCCCATGGAATGTAACATCATGGAATTTTGGTATATGTTTGCTACCTAGAAAGATGGTCCCTGAATTTTCAGATAATATGTGAAAGGTTCCCGGCTGACCATCTGGGATAGAAATCTACACACGTCCCGGATATACACTTTATCAAAGAAGGCTGGAATTACGTGAGAGATAAAAATCAACAAACAAACATTGAACGCCGACCCAGACAATTTTTCGAAGGAGGCATCAAGGGAGTATGTGAGAAAAGGAGAAAATCCCCCTTTCGTCAGAGAGCTAGTTGATTATGTAGAAAGACCTCGTAGTAGGGGATACGATAGAGCCAGAGGCAATTTTTACCCCTCGCATGCACAATATACAAGGGAGGGAGAATAACAATAATAATTTGCGTTCAGACCGGACGTGTGATGAAAACCCACGCATCAGAGTTGCAAGAATGTTCAACAACGATCGGTCTGGGGAAGGAACATTTCAAAATATAATTATAGTCCCAAGGTCGTTCAATCAAGAAAAGGCTGCTATTTGCCTTTGGATCTATTGTAAACCATTTTATTTTTGTATTTACGCAACATCTACGATATGTTTTTATTGCTGCAGTTTGCCTGTGATTTGTTGAACATAATCACAAAATTGTTTACTGAAAAGAAAACGGCAAACTCTGTTCTTCAGTTTAGAATACAGTTCATTCTCAGCGGTATCAACACATCTGTGGCGTCGGTTAGGGTAAAGCCACAGACAAGAAGTAAATTAGAATTTTAAACCGCATTTATTAAATTAGAAAATAACAGTCCAGTGATCAAAATAGTGGAATAGTACATTTTCAAAACAAATTAGCAATAACTCGAAATCGCTCTAGGTAGGGGGATAATTAAGAACACCCCTGGAAGAAGAGAAACAGGGAGAGCATACATACACATTTCCTAACACATGATAAATACCAGAAGTAACTTTCATAATACACTTAAATCACATATGACGTTTTAGAGTAACAATTTCATTCTTAAGACAGTTATCAGTTATTCAAATTTCTGATCGGATTGGCATTAACACTCCATTTCTTAGAAGGAAAAATGAATATAAACAAATTTACCTTTTTCTCTTTATAATATGCATAAATTTAACATTCCTGGACTATGGAAGGGAAACCGGATGGATTTTCGGATCTTTAAACAGCGCAGTTCTTATAAAGTGAAATCGAGAACAATATGGAATCTGAAAACTCCATCTTGGTAGAATTTGACGTCTCGGCTGGTCACAATGAATTTCTCGCGTATTAAGCACGAAGAAACAGAGTTCTCTTGGAAAACAACTACTCGGAGTAAATAACGGAACTTCGTCACACCACTAGAACACTCAACGACATTCTCGAACTGATGGAATCCAAACTCAAAGTTATTCCGCAAAATTCAGCAATATCCAGTCCGGAAATCACGAAGAGGGGTCAGGAAATTACTGCAGAGAAACTTCACTTAGCTTTTATTAGTGTTTCAAAGCCGACCCATGGAAATAACTCTTTATTCCACAGGGGCATAATTCCATTTCTTCAAAACAAAACTGTTGCATTTCGACATGAACGAAGATCGTATCTTCGCCTGAGCCATACCGGCCCCAAACAAATCCTTCCTCTGAATACCAATTATAACCTATATACAACCGATTCCAATTCATTTCATTCCAAAATCCGCGATCTGACGCGAATCCAAACAACCGCTAACAACCGATGTCGTTCCTTCCATCACTTTTCTACCGCCAAATCAGTTTTCAAAAAGCCGCGCTTGCGCAAAACCGGGAAGGTAAAACCTAGCGACTGGAAAGCGAAATACAAAATTATTTTATTAATTTTATTCTGGAGCATAAACAAATTCGCAATTTAAATCTCTCAAACATCAATGGAGTGGAAATCAATCGAAAAGACATTTATATGACACAATTTATACTTTTTCTCAAAAGAAACAAAACAATACTTTAATTTAAACACAATTGCGGCATATTGGTGTGAAAGCCTTATCATACGTCAAAGGACACGTTTACGAAAGAATAATTGCTAATTATGAAAAAGTTTTTTTAGAATAATGTTTATATGTCGTCGCAAAATTTGTAATACTAGATATCCTTGAATGCTCAATGGACTCAATTTCATTAATAATATTGTTAATTTCAATTAATATTGCTTTATATATTCATCCATGTTTTATATGTTATCATTTATTTTAAAGAATACTGTTTCTACAGCGTTTCCACTGATTGGGAAATAAGTAACACTGTTTGATTATGTTGCCACATTGAATTGCAGGATAATATAGTGGTAATTCAGAGGTAAAATATTGTTTTACAATTGTACATAATCTCTGCTGTAATCAGAGAAAGAAACAGCAAATAAAACAGTTTGTCATGTCATTTTAGTTCTAAAAGTCATTTTGCATCAAGTTACAAAGTCTTCTACTTAAATCCCCGTATCTGTCTGGTACATAGACACATATTTCTAGGTACAACTACTGTTTAGTATATTTGTAAACATTAATATCCAGTTGTATAAGCTAACAGGTGATTAATGAAAGTTTCGGAAGTTGGTTGCCAATTCCGAAATCAAATTGGTAATTTCTTTTAGTTCTTTCGTAACTAACATACTCATCTGAGCCAGAAATTTACATGTGACAGTTTTTAAGTGTCGTTAATATTTGCATGTTTGTACGATAATTCAACTTTCAATAGTTCATTCCTTTACTTTTGGTGAATTTCACATTTGGATGATTTACGCATTTCTACGGGTTTTGTAGTTAGAGTTGGAACTATTTTAGTTTAACTAATGGATGAGTAAAGAATATTCCGCTAATTGGAATTTTTATTTCACAGGACCCGTAAAGAAGTAAGATTTTTATTTTTTCCAGAAAATCTATTTAAACTTCCACCATAGTATTTTATGAAAGTTTGAAATATAAAGTTTACGTTTAGTATCAATAATTACGGAAATAAACTGGATATCCTCATATTTTATGATTGAGTGATTTAACTCATTTATGACATCTCATTAAACAATAATAATTGATCCGTTTTGCTCAAATTTGTTTTCAATTACTAAATACATCGAACACAATCAAGTTTTAGGGGGCAATTGAAATATACAAAGATTCCTTCAAAGAAATTTCAACAACAGACATCACTAAACTGTTATATTTGTACTGCTTCATCAATATGTTCGTATTTCTTCTGCATCATTAAATATAAATTGTTAACCGCATTCGGCTACCAGTTCGGTCGCTTCTGAAAACGATTAAAGATGTTTTCAGTAAGCCCGTTTAACTGCAGTTTAATAGCACGTAAATAACTGTTGACAACGCTCTATGTAGCTCCCTTATATCCACTCAGTTTTTCTTTAAAGATTATCTTATCCAAGATATTAAAAATAATTAAAAAAATTGAAATAATGTAACTAATGGAAATATTGATTAATTTGAATTTATGCCTGAAGATGAAAAACCCCAAACCTCGAAAAACCACTGACTGCGATTCGAGCTCGCTATCTTCTCAATCCAATGAAAATTCTATATCGAGAACAGACTACCCTGACCCTAGTTCTTCTGTCTCGTGTCCTTCGGAAATTCATTCCCTCCACAAAATTAGAACGAGTTCTTCTTGGTGTATACTCTCCCTATTCACCATTGGTACGCCGCAAAGAGCCCAGACCTCTCTCTGCAGTGCAAGAGTTCAAGATCCCTCCAAACGGCCATGGCGCGACTTACAAGGGAAGGCTTTGCAATAGTTCTCTCAAATTGCAATCTTTCATGTCCTATCTTGTAAAGGACCATGAATAATGATAAAACGCCACGGCTTTCATCTGCTAAGTGATAGGGGGCGCCACAATAACAATCTGAAGTTGTCATGCAAGCGTGCTCTACTGACGTGTATTATTTACATTTTAGTGTGAAAATATTATCCTTTTCAGTTATTATTATTATTAAATAATACCTGAAAAAACAAGAAAATATGCACAGCCGTTAGACTGTTACTTCTTCTATCCTTATAAGGCATTTGTAAAACGTATCGGAGACTACATAAAAATTCGAGCTGCATGCATTGAAGGGGTCCATATTGAAGACATCGATGAATTTTGAATCAACATCGATGAAGAGGCCAACAGAAAGTTAAATGACAAATTATTTATTTTAAAAATGCATTCATTTGTGTACAATTAACTTAGCGCTGATATATTTCAAGATATGGTAATATATTCTTGGAAAAAAGCTGGATATTCTGTTGAAAAACACATTACAAAATTTAACAAGGTTATGGCAACTGTATTTAATATTGGTTCAGCAACTTGTTTCATTTTAAATTGCAATGATTATGCATTTGTTAAATGTACACATTGTGACGTTTTCATTTGTATGGATCATACATTTAATCATTCCCATTCATAATTTCAAACTTACAAAGAATTTAAATCATTATTTTACAAATTTCATTTGCTTTGACTTTCATTGTAATACATTCAATAGTTTTGTTGATTAGTTCAGTTTTGATTTCCAAAAATTTCAGCCTTTGTTTTTGTTGTGTTTAATCAACCTTTACGACCATGTCTTGGCAGTTGTTTGGCTAATTAATAAGATATAAATTATATTAGTAATAAATTTATCGTTTACTACTTACCATTATTGTCTATTTTATTTCAAAATAATAATAATAATTGAAAAGGATAATATTTTCACACTAAAATGTTAATGATACACGTCAGTAGAGCACGTTTGCATGACAACTTCAGATTGTTATTGTGGCGCCCCCTATCACTTAACAGATGAAAGCCGTGGCGTTTTATCATTATTCATGGTCCTTTACAAGATAGGACATGAAATATTGCAAAGCCTTCCCTTGTTAGAAGCGGACACCTCCGTAGTATGAAATTCGTGGAGGGGGAGAAATCTTTTTCTGCTTGTCGTTGTCCCCTTCCTGCTTCTTCTGCTCACCTCCTAGATTGTATGGGCGTCTCCTTGGGACAGCTGTCGGTTGAGCAGGAATTTGTATGTGATTCTCCTTTGCGGCAGAGTCTTTTGGACTTGGTATAGGCTTTCCTACACCAAGGGGATTGGAAACGACAACAACAACATTTCGAGAACAAATGAATAAGATTAAAACTCGTTTAAATATCGGTTCCTTAACTGTGGAAAATATTATCACAGATTTCTATCATAACTCAATTAGGAATACCGAGAGAACGCTCTTTCGAACAAGGAACAGAATCCACAGGACATTTCCTTCATATTCAATTATTTTTTTTGTAAATACATCGAATTTACAATTTTTAGATCATTCGAAAATCATCTATTTTCAATTTCGTGCATCTACGAATTGAAGTTTCACACGATTATAAATGAAGTGATGTATAATATGAAGTGATATCTTTGCATTTAAAAAAATATCTATTTCTCTATTTATGTATTCTTTAATAAATTTTTAAGTGGACGGATTTTTAACAATTTAGTATTCACTTTTATATTGCTGCAATATGATGTTGATTTTTGTTTACATTCTTTTATACAGAAATGCATTGACGAAATGAATGATATTATTCAAGAACAAGTTTCCGCGGATCCCACTGAAGAGTGTAAGAACAAAGTTAGAAAGATTTTCAAGTTATAGTCTGCATCTAAGTTAACTTGAAGTAAAATAGTTTGTGTATCCTGAAACATACTACAATAAAATGTACTGCAAGACAGCAAACTACAATTGAACTGGCCTGTTTACTTATCCCGTCAAAACTTTGTAAAAAAATATGAATTTCTGGATTTTAAAACGTAGATTATTATTATTACTTTCCTTATATACATAATGTATAAGGAAAGTATTGTGACGGGGTCGAAAATTCGAGTTTTCGACGGGAGAGCACGTTTCAAGCAACTCTGATCACGAATCAAACATTTTTGAAGTGATATCTGTGTGTGTGTGTGAAAGTATGTGTGTGTCTGTGTGTGTCAGTGAGTCTGTGGAGACGACAACTGACGAAAGAATGGACCGATTGAAACGAAATTTAGTACAAAAATCGAACGAAATTTAGTACAAAAATCACAATCCGCAAACACGGGAAGCCTATTGTTTTTAAACGCAATCGAATGTTCAGAACCCCACTAAATTTTCGAGTGAAATTTTGAAAAAAATCGTCAAAAAATCAAAACCTCTAATAAAGTTACGCAAATAGACATTTCTTATGTAAATTTTCATTAGAAAACGATTGACATAATATTTAGAACGCTAACATGAACAGTTCTCGTAATATTGCACATTTTTAAAAAAAATATCAAAAAGTTATATAAATAAAAAAAATATTTCCTTTTGAGAAACATGTTCACTTTTCATATGTAATACCATGCGATAAATTGGGTGACATCATTCTCGTGGATCTAGCTCGTTCCATTCATTAAAAAGATACTTTGATTAATACTTTCGTATTTGAACGCCAATAGTCATTTATCTGCTGTAAAAATAACTTATTTCTTGGTCCATAACGCTTGGCGAGATTTTGGCAACGAATTTGGTGGCATGTCACTAACTTGGCGACTTTTTTAAATGTTGCTAAATTAACGAATAATTCAATATCTCATTTCATTCATTCGAAAATTCAATATCTCATTTATATCATTTTTCTTTATTTCTTTGATAATTCATTGAGTTTAACAGCATAAAGATATGATGTGGGCAGCACATGACTTTACCTACAGACTCAATAGTTTAACTGCATAAAAATATGACGTGGGCAGCACATGACTCAATATCATTTTTCTTTATTTCTTTCATAATTCATTAAATTGAGTTTAATGGCATAAAGAAATGATGTGGGCATCACATGACTTTACCTACAGACTCAATAGTTTAACTGCATAAAAATATGACGTGGGCAGGACATGACTCAATATCATTTTTCTTTATTTCTTTGATAATTCATTAAATTGAGTTTAACGGCATAAAGATATGATGTGGTTAGCACATGACTGTACCTACAGACTCAATAGTTCAACTGCATAAAAATATGATGCGGGCAAAACATGACTTTACCTACAAACTCAATATCAGTTTTCTTTATTCCTTTCACAATTCATTAAAATGAGTTTAGCAGTATAAATAACACGGATAATTATTTTAAATTATATTGGATTTACAGTTATTCAATTTTTTATTTCCATTTATCGATTGGTAGTATTTTCAAATTGCAAGATGGCAAAATGCGAGAAAACTAAAATATCTCAAGACCTAGAGTTATGGGGTTGGTCCCATTATTTTCTTCCTCAGAAATTAAGTGTAAAACAAACATTTATTTGATACATTTGAGCATACGTAGTCTTTTATTTAACATTTCGACGATTTTTCTAGCCGATTTCTTAAGAGTTTAGGCAAGTTATTTTTTTCCAAATCGTTTCTAAATCTAATTAAAACCAGGGCAACCCACAAGTGATTTACTTATATACCAAATTTTGCGAAATTTGTACAATTAGATTTTCAGCTAGAGTTGCATATATCGCACACACAGACGTCATGATAAAAATAGATGTATCTTGTTTGAAACGCGTGGATCCGTTGTGGAATTGTCCGGAGTTGCGATTTTCGATATAATTCTAATACTTTCCCTATACATTAACATGTGCTGTAGGAAAAGCATAATGGTTGTCAATAATATCTGTTTGTTAGTGCTAGTGGGTCTGTGAGCATGGATACGGCATTTTCCGAGCAAATTGTGAAAATCTAATGGACTTTGTTTTAGTTATTTGAACAAATAGCCAGTTCTGACAGCTCGGATGGGGGGGGGGATAAAGCCCCCAATTCTAAAAATTACATTTTTTTATTATAAACTGTTGCAGAAATGGGCATTAATTTGTTTCATTTAAAAAGCGAATGTTACAATTTACAAAACGTTAATAACCGCCGCGCTTGACATACTGTAAGTATTTCATCTAAAATGCAAGAAAAAAATAACCCACAATTAAATGTGTTCGCTATTACAAAATAAGAGTTTCTTACATTCAAGTAATTTTAACTAAAAATGAAGGAACTCCATGTGATAAAACAAAAATTCACATAAATACATTACTACCACTTACCATAGTGTACCCAGTTGATTCAGTGATCATATAAGTGATATTTGAAAGTTTGAGTACATTGCGTTTATATTCAGAAAATAAGATTTTGTGACTCCCCGCTAACACTTTTATTACACATATAGATTATAAACTATTATACATTTAAATCTTTCCTAACTTGACCTCAGGGTATACTAAGTTATACGGTAATTGTGTAACAAAATTATAATTGAATTAATTCACTTAACTCGAACTGATATTGTAAGGTGTTTCCCATATACTCGGAGCTTAATTGGTAGGATTATAGATACATTTAAAATATATTAGTAATGCAATTGAAATTCCAAACCACAATACCTCCAACGCTGATGTAAGTACTTGCTTATCTAAAGGTGACCACCTCCAAAGTTCATATGGCTAGGGTGAAAGGGATAGGCTATGAGTGACCGCAGGGCACACTGTTTCCGGAGACTTTTATACGGAGGATTGAGAATCCATCAAGAGCTTGTAATCATCTATGCGCTCCACCATCCAAATGCCGGTTGGCTCTGTGGGGTTTACTGTCTGGGGGATATACTCGACGACTGATGTCGGTTGGTTCAGCGCTGGTTAGAGGTCCAGGTAACGTGCGAGGAGGCCGATGCTGGTTGGTGTAAGCTCCCGCCAAAACGGTACGTTTGTATACACCAAAATTCTGGCTAATCGCTAACGGTTAAAATGCTAAGATGGGTCGTGTTGCCTGCTGCATAGGGGCCCTGCGTGGCGACAAAAGAGCGCTTTCCGCTGCTGCCCGTTGATTAACGACCGCCTGGTTCCACTCCAGTTCTATTTGCGAGAAATTGCCCCAGGACGGTACTGATACCTAGTCATGCCGGAATCAGAGCTCTACTGCTGCAGATAAGGCTCAATAATGGCGCATAAAATTCTGTTTCCTGCGGTAGGTGTTTGACTATCGCTACAGAAATAGCAGAAGCTGCAGGCTCCAGATTCCCGTAGAATACAGAATATTTATGTCGACTTCGATCCGCAGCCGGGGTAATTGATAAGAAGTGAGACCCCTTCTCACCAAAATAGAATTGGAATCTGACTTAAACTATCTAAATTCGGTTCCCTTCACATTTTGTGGAGGGTGGAACAAAAATGGGGCTCTAAGTTTCCTCGTCCGTTCATTTGTTGCAGCACTTGTGCGCGACATTGGGTGGCACGAAATTACGAACTATATATTGGAACACGCGATAATGCTCATTTTGTATGCATACCAATAATATCCGATGACCGGCGGGTTCCCAACTGCCAGAAGGTCTCTTCTGAACCCCGGAGTGAGTTAACACGTGACAGGGGCCATAGTTTTCAAGATATTTGTCGTTTGAATTTCGACATTTACATTGACATCTCATAGTTGAAGTTTTATAACCTCTGTCTCATGTTATTCATTTCTTGGCGCCGAACTATCCAATTGTAGCTGTGAGGAGGCATCGTGCTAGTAATTAAAACTTACAGTACACGTTTACTTACGTTCAGTTATTACCCAGTCCTTATTTATGCGTCGAGCCCGGTGAGCATAAATAGTGTTTGCACATCGTGTAAACATTATGTTATGCTTCATAACACTCCATTATTTAGCAGTTCCGATATCTCTCTAACGATATTTGTCAAACGCCGCGGCCGCTGTTTGACAAATTTCTTGTTCCTCGAGATTCTTTGTTTCGTACCGCAAAAACTATAATATACAAAAACATGGAATTTGGTACACGTGTAGAAAAAGGTTTGGGGATTAAGAATAAATAATTTTTTTCGATATATACTATAAGAAATATTTAATGTCAAAGTAAAAGCCAAAATATTTAGCCTGCAAGTTCATGTCCTGGATAGACTAACAATAGCAAAATCACGAATTTTTGCAGGCGGGAACCTACATAGTTTAATTTTTGCAGGCGGGAACCTACATAGTTTAATTTTTGCAGGCGGGAACCTACATAGTTTAATTTTTGCAGGATGGAGCCATTTTTTTAATACTTTCCAACATAGTTGCAAAGTGTCGAAAAATCAGACCGTCCGACTTGCAAAGTGTTCGTAGTTGCAAAGTATTTATGACTTTGTTCATTCTGTCTGTCTGATCGTTCGCAAAATAACTGCCGTAAAAATTACTTTATCAAATTGAAATTTTAGTGTGATGTTGAGAACTGTCTGTGGAATTTCTGAGAATGAAAATGAATAATATTGTTCAATTAGATTGTTTGCTTTTATAAAGGACGTATTTTTGTATTATCACAAGTGGCAGTTATTTTCATTGTAATCGAAAGAGTATCATGCGTTTGAATTTGACTGTCAAATATAATATTCTACTGATGATAATGGAATGCTCTCATTCCATCCTGGAAATATATAAATCGTGTATTTTCTTCCAACCAGTTCGATGATTAATATATGTTTTTGAAGCGATTTTGGAACAATTAGAAAGTGGTACTTCATTCGGAGGGAAAATATTGTATAAAACTGTCATGCCCATGCAGGTAAAAGTAAGGAGTTAAAACTTCATATCAAATAAACACCAATATCATTTGACACAATAATTTCGGTGTCCTGGGTGGGATAGGTAGTCCTGCATTGTATATATTTCTGTGACAAAAGACCTAACATATTTATTTAAACTTCCAATTTTGTAAAAATAAATTATTAGCGCAATGCAAATTAGAGCTGAAATAATAAAGAATATTCCTACTTAATCAGAATTATTTGACATTAAAATTTATTTTTATCTCCATATATTTTATATTCTGCATTCAAAATGCAAGATTTTAATAATACATATAGATAAAACTGATGAACATTATTAACCATATAAAATAATTTATAGACGACTAAATAAATAATGAATCGAATAGACAATTGAATGTAGTAATTGATTATAGAACATAGGGAATGGAATTATTTTTAACGCATGTCTTCTGAAACGAAAAACAGCTCGGAAGACGGATTTCCGTAGGCGACAGACAGTAACAACTGTTAACTCATCTGCCGTTTCCATCCTTTTGTCCCGCGCTCTAATCACGTGACTTACTTGCAGACCATAGCCTATTACAGATCATTTACATCGGCCAGCTGCGTTTATCTCGCAATTTGCATAATTGACATATATATATATATATATATTTAGGATCCTTCAAAAGTCCATATGTACTTTTTAAAAATTCATTAAAAATCGAAAAATCATCGCATTGAGGTATGGTTTGTACCATAAGTATTGCCAGGATAGGGTGTTTTTTTTTGACATGAAAAAATTTTGTAGTTCCTTTTTTCCCAAATGGTCAGGTACTTTGACCTTCGTCAATTGATTCCTTAGTAAACGGTGCAAAGAAGTTTTTGCCAGAATGTTAACTTTGATCGAGAAAGCCTGTTAGTGAAGCTGTATTACGTGAGCGGAGAATCAGCATCAGATGCTTTGCGCAAATTCTGATTTTGGAAAATCTAAAGAAAGGAAAAGGTCTTATCACCTGTTCAGGGTTACTTAGGCTTGTCACACGATTTGACACGTACAGTAAGTTATTTTGATTGCCTTTCAAATGCGTTCAGGTGATTTTTTAAACTACACAATTTTTTCACGTCAAACAAAAAATAACCCGTCCTAGCAATATTTATGGTGCAAATCGTACCTCAATGCAATGATTTTTCGATTTTTAATGAATTTTTAAAGTTTATACGGACTTTTGAAAGACCCTGTATATATATTAGAAAAATGTAATAATATATATATATATATATATATATATATATACATAAGCATCTTCATAGTCATAATACATCATATTACATTCATAAAACATCATATTCAATTCAAACTGATAAATTACACAAATTGGTCTCAATCTATCGACTAGTTTATGCCAAAACTCACATTATTACAATAATCAGTACTTCTTAAAAGGCTTAGTTTCAAATGAATCTCAAAAAGTGATATTTTACATAAAAATAGTAGTGAGATATATATAATACTAGAAAATGTATCCAGCAGTGTATATATATACACTGCTGGACAATTGTTAAGGACGGGTGACACTATCACCCATAGCAACCACAAAATGAAAGGAAGCAAAATGTGTAAAATTAGAATAAGTACAAGATACAGTAAGAAGAGGTGTCGCAAGCGTCAAGGGGGAAGGTCGTGTTAGAAGAACGACGCCTGCAGGAGACAGGTACATTGTCCTATCGGCAAAAAGGGACCGGTGCACCACAGTTCAGCAGGTGGTAAATCAGTTTTTTGCTAGCACAGGACAGCGGATCTCCCTAAAAACTGTAGTCAGACGCTTGGGAGAAAGATGACTATACGCCCGCAGACCTGTTGTGTGTGACTCATTATCCAGACTACATCGTACCGTCCGTTTGCAATGGTGTCGTGAGCATCGCAATTGGATCGAACAGAACTGGGTTTGCGTACTATTCTCAGATGAGAATAGGTTCAGTCTGTCATCGGATTGTAGACGCCAACTGATCTAGCGTAAGAGTGGTACTGCTTATCGTCCAGAAAATATCCAGGAAAGGGACCGATATCCGACATGCAGTATCATGATGATATGGGCCGGCATCATGATCAATGGCCGCACGCCCCTACGTGTGGTTGCAACTGGAACTATGACCGGCACACGATACATTGATGAAGTTCTACTGCCTCATGTTCGCCTTTCAAATGGTGCTGTCGGTGATAAATTTGTTTTCATGGACGACAAAGCACCATGTCATCGAACACTCGCTGTTCAGGATTGTCTAGTCAGCGAGAGTATTCAATGCCTCGTATGGCCAGCACGTTTTCCAGATCCAAACCCCAGTGAAAATGTTTAGGATGCTTTGGGGAGGCGACTTGCTGGTCGAAAATATCCTCCAACAAACAAGAACACCCTCATCCGTGCACTGACAGACGAGTGAGATAACTTGCCTCAACAGCTGCTGGATAATGTTGTACAAAGAATAATACGACGTGTGGAATGTTGCATCGTTCTCCACGGTGGACATATCCCTTACTGACACTTATCTCAAAGGTGCTTGCTGTTGTTCATATGCATTTTTCCATTTCTCCTTACACAGCATCAAATGAACAGTTTTCCTTTCAGATGTTTCAAAACCTTCTGTATTTTCCGGAAAAAAAAATGATCTTCATTCTAATATCCGAGCAGTGTGGCAACAATATTTTATCCTGCTGGGTCTCCACCCCCGCTTAATATTGTGCTGCATTGCAATTTGTGATCCGTCCTTATTAATTGTCCAGCAGTGTATATATATATATATATATATATATATATTTATATATATATATATATATATATATATATATATATATATATATATATATATATATATATACCGGGTGGTCCATTTAAATTGAGACATCGAAATATCTCGCGAAATACGCATCATACAAAAAAAAATGTTTTAACAAAGTCAACATATTTTCGAGAGGGAAATTGAACCCCGCAAAATTTAGAAGGCGACTTTAAAATTTCAAATGGGAACTCCCATTTTTTATTGCAGATTCGGATTCTACGGGAAAAAATACGTAAATTTTGTATGAAACATTTTTTTCGAATCTTTGTAGATTGCGCGGCAATCACAAAAATAAATAATTTAAATTAATTTAATAAATGCCTCATTTTGACTCCAGGTATAAAAATACTACTTGAAGAATGTAAAACACGTCTATCTGACAACAAAAGATCAGTTAAGTTTCGTTTTTTCAAGAGGAATTCACATGTTTTACTTACATTGGTGCATCGTTGAAAAAAGAACATTTTATCGGGTAGCTCTAGAAGAAGTTATTTCAGCAAGTAGTATTTATTATTATTTTTTTATTTTTCTGTTTGCTCCTCTTACGTCAGTTAGACGTGTTTCACCATCTTCAAGTAGTATTTTTATACCTGGAGTCAAAATGAGGTATTTATTAAATTAATATAAATTATTGATTTTTGTGATTGCAGCGCAATCTACAAAGATACGAAAAAAATGTTTCACACAAAAGTTACGTATTTTTTCCCGTAGAATCCGAATCTACAATAAACAAGAAAGATCAATCATGCATAAGCATTGATTATGAAATACTTTCCAACTGAAATGCAATTTCATTTAAAAAATTTTAAAATGTGATACATTCAATGGTGATATCTTTTACATTATCACAGTACTACAGTAATTTATTATACTTAAATATTTAAAACTGTGTCGAAATATAAATCATCTGATTCTCTATGCAAAATCAATGAATATTTCATTCATATAACTTGTATTCCAGACTCCAGAGCTAAATAATTTTGTGTGAAAAAAATTCAGCAATTCTTATGTAATTCATCTTACAATCGCTTGAGATATTTGCATTCTGCATATGTTAAAATTAGGCTTCCTTGAAGAAATAATAAAAGTTTAGGGATCATTTAAAATCACAACTATTGTAATTGCATAGGCACGGAATTTAGATACACAGATAATACACAGATATACAGATAATATATGTGCGTGTGTATGTATTCAAAGTATTGGAATCGTGCCGAAGATTGGAACTCGAATTTTCGAAGGATCTACACGTTTTGGAACTTCTAGAACACGAAAAAACTATTTTTAGGAAGACGTCTGTGTGTGCAAGGGTGTATCTGTGTATGTTTCTGTGTGTCTGTGAGGATATTACATCCACTCTAATTGAAAAACTAATGGACCGAATTTCATAAAATTTGATAGGTATGTTTTTGTGGGAAATCCTGATGTTCATTAGATTATAGTACGATTCGTAATAAAAAAATCTGCCTTCTTTGCGAAGTGGCCGGCAGAAATTGCCTTTATCCACTCTAGCTAAAAACCAATGGAACAAATTTAACAAAATTTGGTGTATAATATTTCAATAACCTACAAGTGATTTATATACCAAATTTAACAAAATTTGATATATAAATCATTTGTAGGTTATTCTAGTACGATTCGGGAAAAAGGAACGGGCTATTTTTGCGAAATGGCCCGCAAAAATCGTTAAATATAAAAATAAAAGACTACGTGTGCTCAATTATATCAATTAAATTCCAATTTTATACGTGATTTTTGACAACAAAAAGAATAAAACTAACCCCATTACTCTAGGACTAGCCGTTCTTGAGATATTCTAGTTTTTTTGCGTTTTCGCTACGCCACCTTTGACAATAAGTCCAGCTATCAAATGAGAACCAAATTTAAGTTTAACGTGCAAATTCAATGTCATTTAAAATACTTATGACTGTTATTTTGTGCAGATAAACTCAAATTATTATTGAAGAAATAAAGAGAACGTGAATATGAGTCTGCAGGGAAAGACATGTGCTGCCCACATCAGAATTTTTAACAACATTACAAAAATGATTTATAGAAGTGAACGGGAATTATTTGTAGGCCATTTCGAAAAAATGTATGATCTATATTTAAAGATCCACCAAAATTTTGTAGAATAAAATGTTCAACAAATTTAAGCTGTGTACCAAATATTAACTCTCTAGGACGTAGGAAAGTGCATTAAAAATGCCATCAAATAATTTTATATATCATGAAGAGTTATATAAAATTAAAAAAAAATTGAAAAATTGTTATCTACCACATTTATTTTAAAATGTGAAGCCTCTCTCATATACAAAGTGATTAAACTCTTGGAAAGATATTTATTATATAATATATCTTTTTTTCTTTCTGGAGGATATCCCAAAAGTCAGAATTTAATTGAATTTGTTTTTTTCCCTATATTAAATAAATTTTAAATAAAAAATACTTAATATATTTTACTGAATTTTTTTTTATATATTTTATAGGATAATGTGAATATTTTCTAAAAATTTCGAAGCAATATGTGAATTTTAAATTTGCTTAAAAAATGTTTGAAAAATTAGGTCCCATAGGGTTCAATGTATTTCATTTTTTCAACCCGGGTTCAATGAAAAACTAATTGGGTGATATTATTTATTTATATTCCCATAGGTCCCACAGACCGTCTGAAAAACATACTAAAATTTTATTTTGATAAAGTCATTTTTACGGCAGTTATCGTGCTAACGGACAGGCAGACAGACAGACAGACAGACAGAATGAACAAAGTCATAAACACTTTTCAATTATGTTGCAAAGTGTTAAACATGGGAATTCCCATTTGAAATTTCAAAGTTACCCACCCCCTGCGGCAAGCCCACCCCCTCCGGCAGTGGGGATGGGCTAAATTTTGCGAGATTCAATTTCCCTCTCGAAAATATGATGACTTTGTTAAAACATTTTTTTTGTATGATGCGCATTTCGCTAGATATTTCGATGTCTCAATTTAAATGAACCACCCGGTATGTATGTATATATATATATATATATATATATATATATATATATATATATATATGTATATATATATATATATATATATATATATGTATATATATATATATATATATATATATATATATATATGTATATATATATATATATATATATATATATATATATATATATATATATATATATATATATATGTATATATATATATATATATGTATATATATATATATATATATATATATATATATATATATATATATATATATATATATATAATATATAAGTAAAGATATATATTCTATACATACTATATATAAAGATACTTTAAAAACAGCTTTTTATAAAATAGCTCTTAAAAGCAGCAGGCAATAACAGTAGCTATATCTGTATCTTTTTGGAGATTTTTCTTACAGAGCTAACTTTTTTACTTGCCCAGTATATTCACAGGTGTTCTTTTTTAGAGATTTGAATTACGTTATACATATTAAACCATTAAGAAATGGTCGGTTTATTGCATTCAATACCGAATAAAAACATCGTTGCAAATTCCAGTACGTGGAATAGCACGTGATCATATATTTCCTAATTCTCAATTTGTTATGTTTTCAGTTTGAAGTACGTATTTCTGCAGATATATTTTCTATATTCATTTCCGTTTTGCTTTTAATTCGTTTATACTATAACTAAAATATCTTTCCTGTTTCAATTTAATGTTTATTAAATTTTTCTATTATTTAACAATATTAAAACGGAATATCATTTAGGAATATCATTTGAATTATATGTTTTAAAACGCATTGACTTGAGGGGTACGTTGCTCATGTGCTTTTGATTTGTGTTTGTGTGTTGTCCCTGTTCTTAAAGGTTAATGGTATCAAAGTATTTTGTATTTCCAAAGGTAAACTGAATATATTCTGTAGTTTAGAGACATAAAGACATTTCCAAAATTTAAAATATATTTTCTAAAAGTTTGTAAAGGAATTACTTGGGTACAAAATCTAAATATGTACATGATTTAATGCATCCTGTGAATAATTGAGATACACATAGAACTACGAGTCAATGGTATTTTCGATTACTATCATTAATACTGTTGTTTACTGTACAACTATTATTTCTGCGCGATCGTATATAAATATGCACATACCTAACTCAAAAATAGCACAAGATTCTATATAAAATGAAATATTCCGTTCTTTGAGATATTTCAATGACACGGGTTGCAATTGCATTCAGAAAGAGTTATACAAAAATGGTAGTTAATAAAAGAACAACTTTTCTATGACGTTTTCGGGTTATTTTACTCACGACATTTATTAGAAGAAATGAGGAAGTCATAGGGTCGTTCTGCGTGGAAAACGCTATTGAAAACAAACAACCTATATAAATAAAAGGAAATCAGATTCAGAAAAATGCATATGCAAGTAAAGTCAGACAATGACTTTGCGTGCAATCAGTTTTTGTCGCTATAATATGCATATTTTACATTCGATATCTGTAGTGTCTATTAGAAAAAAATCCATCTACTCGGTTTTTTCCTTGTGTACCATAAGATAAAAGTTCACACCATAGGGATAAGAAAAAAGGATTGCTGTTGGTAACTTCCTTTTCCAGATGTATATAAATATCCAAAATTCTCTCCTCAGCCACAGTTAGCGTCCAATATGAACGTCAAAATAATTTCGCTGTTGGTGTTCCTCGTGAGTCTGGCAATTTTGCCACTTCATGAATGCAATCACGAAGAACGTGACGATATGATGGCAATGTCAAGCTGTAAATCATGTGTGAAATCTTTTAAGAAGGAAATGAAAGGTGAGTCTGTAATACTATAGTAAAGTTTATTATACTACATTTTAGCTTACAGTCCTTCCTACACACACACACACACACACTCATATATATATATATATACATACATACATACATACATACATATATATATATATATATATATATTCTGGTGCCTGTTTAGATTTTGTTACGATTTGAAGAAGGTGAATAGGCTATGTTCTCGGAATGACTGGCAAAGATTGTCAAAATCTAAAGTAAAAATAAAAAATATGCTAAATTGTTTCAATGTAATACTTTTATACGTAATTTTCAAAGATAAACGAATAAGATTACCTGCATATATCTAAGATTAATCGTTTTCGAATTTTTTTTTTTATTTTGCTTGTTAATTTGGGGTCATTTTACTAAAATTCAGTAACTTATTGAATGAAGAAAGGAAATCATTTTATAAAATCAAATAGGATATAGATTTCAATAATTATACTAAATATGCATTTTATTTTCTGTCTTATGTCATATTTTATGCGAAAAAATTCAAATTGAAATTGTCTGTGTTACGTTCGTTTCAGAATTCGAACATTTCGGGCTAAAGCACGCCTTGTAAAATTTACATTTCCGCAAATTCCAAAGAGAATTCTGTCCGATTGCGTTCATCTGTGCATTAAATTTTCAGTTTTTACGATATATGGAAGTGCGTTTCATAACGAAATATTTGAAAATAATGTTTAACCTCGAACATAACTCCCAACTATGATGTAGACAACTAAAATATTACTGCATCCTTCTTAATTAGTTACTCTATGATTATTTGTTAAGATCGGATAAATAATGCGTATTCGTATAATACATACAAACACGTATAAATTTTCAACTTTATAGCATAGATTTTGGGATGACAGCGTGACTTTAAAATAGAATCCATTATCAAAATCTAACTCCTCATGGAAAATAGAAAATACAATGGGTACCTTTGTTCCGGAATTCACCGTCATTTGGAGGCGGCATTTGGAGATACACAGTTTGTCGTCATTAGTACTCTGAGTTCCCTTGAACTCATCTAGACTCTACTATTAGGCATATTGTACTAGTGTGCTGTTAACTGTTCTACCACTGAGTTCATATTTTCTTTAATATTGTTTCACACTTGGGTTTTTTTACGTGGTATTTCATTGGCTTCGTCTGCATTTCCCCCCTTTTGTTCATTGACTGGAGCGCTTGTGTGAAAAATGCTGTTATTGGCAGTTGGTACATTGGGAGCAACAGCCCTAGATTCCATGTGACTTCCCCTAGAACCATGTGACTTCACGACCTCTGTGGAACTTCTAAATGGCCCCATCATAAACTACTGTAAACTCACTGCCAAGTATTGGCGTCAGATTGTCCTTCGCAGGTGTGCTTCATTGTTAACATGAGCTAATCTTTTATTGCCCAAACCTCAAATTGCCGTTTATTTCTTGTACTGAAGCATAGTAGAATAAAATACTCTCTATGTTACCGTCTGTCGTCACAGATTTAAACGATATGACTTATTATTCAGTCAAAAATTTGACTCGAATTTCAATGTATTTAATCTTTTTAATCGTCGTTGTATACAAATCAACCTTTTTTTAATGAAATCTGTGTGTGTGTGGGCAGGATATCTCTTGTACAAATTGATCGAATTGAATGAAATCTGAAAATATTGGTTCACTCGATAAACGTCAGATGCCTACCGGTTTGCTGAAAGAACAGACTAAGAGAAGGCTATTAATTTTTCCATTTTCATTAATATAAATAAATAAAAATAATTAAGTTAAAAATTTAATGGGCATATATATATAATGCTCGATATTGACATTTTACATGTAGTCTTAAATTTAAAAGGGAGAATGGCATCATTACAGAACGTTTTTAGTCTAAAATAGAAAAAAAAGTAAAGAAAAATTGTATATATTTACTATGATATCGAATGCGGGAAAGTTTTTGTTCTTACAGCCGATAAGAATAAACGTTAGTTAGGAATTAATCACTAACATTTTATTTTTTCCGTACTGAGCGTTGATGGAATAAAAATATTTCCATGAAATTATATATGCATTTTTTAATCAGCAAAAATAAAAATCTGATGTGGTCAGCACATGACTTTCCCTGCAGACGTGAATTCAGTCTTCAGTATATTTCTTTAAGAACTCATTAAATTGAGTTTAATTGTACAAAATAACACAAAATTTTCATTTTTAATTCAATTTCCGCTTTTATTTGGTAATTGGACATTTTCCCAAAGGCGGCATAACAAAAATGCCAAAACTCAAATATCTCGAGAACGGTTAGTTCTAGAGTAATAGAGTTGTTTTTATTCTTTTCCTCGTGAAAAATTACGTATAAAACAAGCATTTAATTGATGCATTTGAACATACGTAGTCTTTTTTTATATTGGCGATTTTTGCGGACCATTTCGTAGAAAAGGTCAGGTTGTTCTTTTCTGAATCGTACCAAAATCTAATCAGCACCAGAGTATCCCACAAGGGATTTATCCACCAAATTTTGTGAAATTTGGTCAATTAGTATTTCAGCTAGAGTGGATACATGAGATTTTTGCGGGCCATTTCGCAAAAAAAGGCGGGTTCTTTTTTTCTGAATTGTACCAAAAACTAATCAGCACTAGGGTCATGCCCAAGAGTCTTACCTACCGAATTTTATGAAATTCGGTCCATTAGTTTTTGAGTTAAAGTGAATACATACATTTCACAGACAGACACACAGACAGACAGACACACGCACAGACGTCACGCTAAAAATAGTTTTTTCGTATTCTAGAGGTCTCGAAACGTGTAGATCCGTCGAAAACTCGAGTTGCGATTTTTGGCATAATTCCAATACTTTCCCTATACATTGCCATGTATTGCAGGGAAAGTAAATATCATATTGACCTAAGCTAAATCCGGTTATAATAAAATTATACTTTTTGTGCTGTTTTTACAAATTATCGAAATGTATTTATCTATAGAAAAAGTTATGGGTTGGATGCGTAAAATTGTTGTCATTGATTTATAACATGTTTTTGTTCTTTTAGAGCTCAAGAAAGATGACAAATATAAAAATCGCCTGGAAAATGGTACTGATGAGGAAAAAGAAGTAAGTTCCAAACTGCGAGGAAAAATATCTTATATTAGTTATTTCGCCCGTCATCGCGCCTTCTCAATGGCCAGTGGTCACTACATACGACACCTAAACACTAAATGCAAGTTATGAATATCAGAGGCCGTTTCAAATTTAATCATAAAAATAGAATCATGCTCATTTTTTTAGGAAAAGTGGTGTAAGCTCTTTACAAAGACATTTTCAAAGTCGTGTAAGCTTTGAAATCTCTTTGTATCGTCACCCCTAATTCAAAATTTTCGATTTTTTTGCTGATCTGGAATCAAAGATGGATCGAACGAAACCAAAACCAAAATTCTGGCACGAATGCAAGTGAATTATGCATTTTGCAAAGTGAAGTTATTACTAGGGGTCACTGTTCGCTAAGCTCACCAACCCTGTAACTCGCTTTGTGAATCGAGAGGCTTCGCTTCTTACTCCCTGGCTCTTGTTGAGCTCGCTGTTCGAGCAATTTTAAGCCAAACTAATGTTTAAATCGAAAAACAGTTTATTTGACCATATTCCTTAACATTTCTATATAAATATACCAAATTCTATATTTTCGTTGGCTATAGTTTTTGCGATGCTAGACAAAAAAATTCGAGGGACGTACCCATATAGAAGAAAATTTTTTACTTCAAAACTGCAGGAAAAGTTGAATAATTCATAAACTTATAAACTACATCGAAATGTAAAACAAAAGGGTTTTGTCTTACAAGCACAGCTTTGGTCATGCGGGTACTTAGCTCAAACAATATTGAGTTTTTATAACTTTTTGGGAAATGTATTTTTATTTCTTCTACTTAACGAGGAGTTTTCTTTCTATGAAATGGAGGTTTTGTAATATTAATAAATTACCTCACAGCACAGTAGAAAGTCTGAAGCTCTTTCTCAGAGTCTACTTGAAGGGGGGGAGTAGCGTCCATGCCTTCTAAACAGCAATGTAGAACTGTGGGAAAAAAAGCCCCACCTTTTGTTATTCGAGCATCGTTCATCGTAGAGTAAATTTAGAGATACCATTCGATTAGGAATAACGTCGCCTACAAATTCTTGTGCATAGAATTTGCATAAAGGTTCGTCGTCATATTTAAACACGCATAAACTTTTAAATTTCTGATTGAAACACTCAAGTTTTTTATATGAGTAAAGATTTTTTATATGAGTATGCGAAATTTCAGCCGTTTCTTTCCTGTAGTTCTTTCAAAATGCTTAAATATTCATCATCACGATGATGTTAAGGGTCGTATATTAGTTGAAAAAAAATAACTAATTTGAAAAAGTTAATTTTAATTTCATCTTCATCTAATATAATGGATATTTCTTTTTACCAGTTTTAATAAACAAAATGCGTAGTATATATGCAACCTAATCGACATAATTATGAAACTGTATTGAAGAGTTAAGGAAGGGATAGAGGGTTGAAACTTATACTTAAATGTATGTAAACTTCTGTTAAATATAATGGATTTTTTTATACGTGATGTCATCATGACATCGTGGTGCATCATGACACATAAAAATAAACTGAAAAAATTGAAGGAGTGTATACGGTATAGAACACATTATGAAACGATTTGCCACTTTCGTCAATATCTGCGCAGCTTCAAAACGACTGACAGCTCGCCAT